>JBBGZY010000900.1:0-380000 GCA_037952925.1 Lithobates clamitans
CCCTGTACCTTCTCTTTGGAGAGCACTAATGTGGGGTTCATCGTCTCACTACTGCAGGGGGCATCCCAACCTTGGACTCACCACTTATTGGAACAGGCCAGCCCTCTGTTAGACACTATGGACTCTTTTCTGAATGAAATGGCCAAATTGTATGACGACCCTCAGTGGAGGCCAGTCTCCATGCCCTCCAATAGGGTCGTAGGCCAGTGGAGGACTACGTAACAGACTTTAGGCGGTGGAGTTCCGATACACTATGGAACAATGCCGCCCTCCGCTATCAGTTCCGCATTGGACTCTCCGATGCACTGAAAGATGAGTTGGCCCGTGTTGGAATTCCCAGTTCTTTGGAGGACCTGATCCAATTGTCCATCCAGATAGATCGTGGACTAAGAAAGCGGAGATCTGAGAGAACAAGCCAAATTCATCCCATATGGATGCTGCCTAAAGTTCCTAGCAATCCTCCTATTCCTGCCTCCCATGTACCCGCTGCCACCTCTGAGGTTCCGGAGCAAATGCAGATAGGCCTGCTCCATTTACCACTGTCACCAGAACAAAAGCAGCACCGGCACCAGCAACAACCTCTGCCTGTATTGCGGAGAAGCCGGCCACTATGCAAATATGTACCCAAATAAGATTCGTAAGTTTAACTGTTTGCCTCGTGAACCTTGTGAACCTTGTGTATTGACTTTAACGAAATCCCCTCACATTGCTGTCCCTGTCTCGCTACAGCTACCAGAAGAAATACTCCTGGTCCAGGCTATAATTGATTCTGGCGCCTGCAGCTGCTTCGTTGATCATGCCTTCGTCCTGCAACACAACATTCCGTTAACACCAAAGCAACAACGACTCTCCATACGGCTAGCAGATGGGTCAAATATCAAATTCGGCCTATTAGTCATGAAACCCAACCATTATCCGCTAACATACTACCTGACCATCAGGAACTACTATGCCTGGACGTCATCTCCTCACCACTATTTCCAATCATTCTGGGGATGCCATGGCTGCAAGCCCATAACCCTCAAATTAATTGGGTTACCGGTGAGGTGGTCTTCCAGTCTACCTGCTGTCTCCAAAACTGCCTCAAGGCCTTCCACCATATGGTCCCAGTTATCGGCTGCTTAAAATCTGTATCTGAGTCCCAAAAACTGGTCCCATCTGTATACCATAACTTCCTGGATGTATTTGATAAACAGAAGGCAGACACTCTCCCCCCTCAGCGGGTTTATGATTGCCCAATCGAACTATTACCAGGGGCAGAAATTCCTTTTGGAGGGATCTTTCCTCTGTCGGAACCTGAACTCTTGGTCCTTAAGGAGTACATTGACGAGAAGCTCAGAAAGGGGTTCATCCTACACTCCTCTTCTCCAGCTAGTGCTGGAATATTCTTCGTCGAGAAGAAAGATCATTCCCTCCGCCCATGTGTGGACTACAGGGACTTGAATAAAATAACAGTTAAAAAACGCTATCCTCTCCCACTGATCCCAGAACTGTTCCAGAGACTTCGTTCGGCGAAGATATTCACAAAGCTGGATTTACACGGTGCCTTCAATTTATTCAGAATCCGTGAGGGGGGTGAGTAGAAGTCTGCTTTCCGGACACGCTTTGGCCACTTCGAGTACCTGGTTATGCCATTCGGATTCTGTAATGCACCAGCTACTTTCCAACATTTTGTAAACAATATTTTCAGAGACTTTTTGGACTTATTCGTGATTGTCTGCTTGGATGACATTTTGATATTCTCGACCTCCCTAGAAGCACATCGTGACCATGTGAAACAAGTTCTTCACAGACTGAGACAAAACAGACTTTACGCTAAAGCCGAGAAATGTGAGTTTGAGCGCCAGACCATTCACTTTCTAGGCCTGGTAATATCAACTGGGGGTGTGGCAATGGATCCTCAGAAGGTCTCAGTCATTATGTCCTGGCCACCCCCAACCGATAAAAAAGGAGTACAATGTTTTATTGGGTTCTCCAATTTCTACAGAAAGTTTATCAAAAACTTCTCCAGTATCATAGCACCTATCACGCAGCTCACAAGGAAGCAAAGCTGTTTTCAATGGACTGCAGCAGCTCAAGCTGCATTTGACAAATTAAAAGGGTTATTTATCTCCGCCCCAGTGCTAAAACATTCTGATCCTGCCTTGCCTTATACCCTGGAGGTGGATGCATCGGAAAATGCTGTGGGGGCCATCCTGTCCCAACGCCAAGGACCTAAGTCCTTAAAGCAGGGGTCCACCCACACCGCCAAAAAAAAAAATATTAAAAGCCAGCAGCTACAAATACTGCAGCTGCTGACTTTTAATACATGGCCACTTACCTGTCCCAGGGTCCAGCGATGTCGGCAGGCGATGCCGAGAACCCGCTCGGTTGCTGCCGCGATCCTAGGTGAGGGAATCAGGAAGTGAAGCATTGCGGCTTCACTTCCCGGTTCCCTACTGCACATGCGCGAGTCGCGCTGCGCGTCCCAAGTGGTCCCCGCTCTCTCCTGGGAGCTGTGTGTTCCCAGGAGACAGCGCGGTGGGGACGGGAAGAGGCGTAGACTCCCATGGGAGTCTATGCCGGAAGTGGGTGCAAATACCTGTCTTAGACAGGTATCTGCACCCCCCTCCCCCCTGAAAGGTGCCAAATGTGACACCGGAGGGGGGGAGGGCTCCGAAAAGCGGAAGTTCCATTTTTGTGTGGAACTCCGCTTTAATGCACCCTGTGGCTTTCTTTTCCAAATAGGTTTATCGGAAAAAAATTATGACGTAAGGGACAGAGAACTCCTGTCGATAAAATCGGCCTTGGAAGAATGGCGGTACCTTCTGGAGGGAGCAGCATACCCAATATTGATCTTCACAGATCATAAAAATTTAGAATATCTCAGGAATGCCAAGCTCCTCAGACCCAGACAGGCAAGATGGACTCTTTTCTTTTCTTGTTTTAATTTCCATATTACCTACCGGCCAGGGTCTAAGAACATCAAACCCGATGCGTTATCCCGCATGTTCACGGAGGCTGAGGTTGCATCCTCACCAGATACTATCCTGCAAGCTGGAAATTTCTTACTAACCCTATCTAGTTTTGTGTCACAAATCCGCCAGGCATCCCTAAAAACATCATTACCCCCAGGTACAAACCTCCAAGAAAAGGATGGGCTCTTCTGGCGAGGAAATAAAATTTTTGTCCCTCAAAATCTGCACACCACCACCCTACAGGTCTGCCATGACTATCCCTTGGCAGGTCACTTTGGGGGTCACAAGGCACTTCTGGTGGCCCAATCTTGCAAAGGACTGCAGGAACTACGTTAATTCTTGCCTGACCTGCCTCAGGAATAAGAACAGTAAAAATAAAGCATAGGGACTATTGAGACGACTGCCTATCCCTGAAAGGTCATAAGATCGCAATGGACTTCATTGTCAAGCTCCCTCCCTCTGAGGGGTTTTCATCCATCTTCGTGGTAGTTGATTGCTTTTCTAAAATGGCACATTTTATCCCCATGAAAGGGACCCCGTCAGCAACCGAGACTGCCAGGATCTTTATTAAAAGAAATTGTTGACTCCACGGAATCCCCAGTGACATTGTTTCTGATCGTGGAGTACAGTTCACAAAGTTTTGGAAATCATTATGTGAAGCACTAGGCATCAAACTCAGTTTTTCCTCAGCCTATCCCCCCCAGAACAATGGGCAGACTGAACGTACTAATCAAACGTTGGAGCAGTACCTACGTTGCTTCTCCTCTTTTTCTCAGGAAGATTGGGCCTCATTACCGCCTTTGGCAGAATTCGCATTCAACAACTCTACTCACTTTGCCACAAATCAGTCACCATTCTTTTCCAATTACAGATTTCATCCCTCCTTTTTGCCAACGCTTGTACCAGACTCTCCTGTTCAGCTGTCCAGGATAGATTGAATTTCTTTGTCACGAACAATCGGGTGCTTAGAGAAACCATCTCTAAGGCACAGGAAGATAATAAAAAAATTCTTTGATAAGAGAAGAAGGGGGGAATTGGACTTAAAAAATGGTGACCGTGTATGGCTTTCAACTACAAACCTGAAACTGGCATGGCCTTTCAAGAAACTGGGACCCAGATACTTGGGGCAATTCCCAGTTAAGAAGAAGATCAATTCGGTAGCCTATGAACTTGAACTCCCCGACTCATTTAGGTTCCACCCTGTATTTTATGCTTCACTACTTAAGCCCGATGTATCAAATTCCTTTCCGGATCGTGAGGTAGGACCTCCAGAAACTATAATGGTGGATGGGGAGGAGGAATTCGAGATTGAAGCAATTTTGGATTATAGGAAACTACAAGGGCAGAACCAGTATTTAATTAAATGGAGAGGCTTTGGCCCAGAAGAAAATTCCTGGGAGCCCAAAACAAATCTCCATGTCCAGAGACTCATACGGGCCTTTCATCGCTCCCGCCTAGAGGGTTCGGTTCCAAGAGGCATCTGGAGGCTGCCCTTAAAGAGGGGGCAATGTCAGAGAACTCACAGTACCTGCTGCACTGCACTGGCACCCTTTCGTTGCCCCAGCACTCCCTGTCCTCACTACCGGACCGGAACCGTGCAAGAGGCCACCCTCAGCATTTCGGACTTCACTGTAAGGTTTGTGACACTCTCCCTCTCTCTCCCTCACTATCCCCCTTCTCTCTCTCCCCTCTCTTTCTTCCTATCTCTCCTCTCTCGTTCTCTCACTCTCTTCTCCTCTCTCTCTCCCTCTTCCTCTCCATCCCCCTCTCTCTCCCCCCCTCTCTCTCTCCCTCCTCTCTCCCTCTCCCCCCTCTCCCCCTCTCCCTCCCCCCTCCCCCTCTCTCTCTCTTCCTCTCCCTCTCTCTCTCTCCCTCGCTCTCCCCCTTCTCTCTCTCCCCTCTCTCTCTTCCTCTCTCTTTTCCTCTTTAACTCTCTTCCTCTCCCTCTCTCTCTTTTTCTCTCTCCCTACCCCTCTCTCTCTGCCTCTCTCATCTCCTCTCTCTCTTCCTCTTCCTATCTCTCTTCCTCTCCCCCTCTCCTCTCTCTTCCTCTCTCTCTTCCTTTCTCTCTTTTCCTCTCTATCTCTCTTCCTTGCTCTCTTCTCTCTCTCTCTATCTCTCTCCCTCGCTCTCTTCCCCCTACTCTCTCTCTCTTTTCCTCTCTCTCTCTTCCTCTCTTTCTCTTCCACCTCCCTCTCTTCTTTTCTCTCTCTTCCCCCTCCCCCCTCTCTCTCTCTCCTCCTCTCTCTCTCTCCCTCCCTCTCTCCCTCACCCCTCTCTCCCTCTCTCCCCCTCTCTCTCTCGCTCCCCCTCTCTCTCTTTCTTCCTCCCCCTCTCCCCCTCTCTGTCCCTCCACCCTCTCTCTCTCCCCTCTCTATTCCTCTCCCTCTCTCTCTCCCTCACTCTCCCTCACTCTCCCCCTTCTCTCTCTCTCCCCTCTCTCTTTTCCTCTCTCTGCCCTCTCTCTCTTCCTCTCTCCTTTCCTCTCTATCTCTCTTCCTCTCTCTCTCCCCTCTCTCTCCCTCTCTCTCTTTCTTTTCATCCTTCTCTTCCTCTCTTTCCCTTCTCTACTTCTCTACTTCTCCCTCTCTCTCTACTTCTCTCTCTCTTCCCCCTCTCTCTCTCCTCCTCTCTCCCTCTTCCTCTCTCTCCCTCTCCCCCTCTCTCTCGCTCCCCCTCTCTCTCTTCCTCTCCATCCCCCTCTATCTCTCCCCTTCCCTCTCTCTCTCCCCTCTCTCTCCCTCTCTCTCTTCCTCTCTCTCGCTCCCCCTCTCTCTCTCTTCCTCCCACTCTCCCCCTCTCTCTCCCCCCTCTCTCTCTTCCTCTCCCCCTTCTCTCTCTCTCCCCCTCTCTCTTCCTCTCTATCTCTCTTCCCTCTCTCTCTCTCTCTCTCTCTCTCTCTCTCTTCCTTTCTCTTTCTCGCTCCCTCCCCCTTCTCTCTCTTCCTCTCTCTCTTTCTCTCTCTCTCTTCTACTCTCTCTCCCTCTTCCTCTCACATCCTTTCTCTCCCCCTCTTTCCCCCATCTCTTCCTCTCCCCCTCTCTCTCTATTTCTCTCTCTCTCCCTCTCTCTTCCTTTCTCTCTTTTCCTCTCTATCTCTCTTCCTCGCTCTCTTCTCCTCTCTCTCTTTATCTCTCTCCCTCTCTCTCTTCCCCCCCTCTCTCTCTTTTCCTCTCTCTCTTCCTCTCTTTCTCTTCCCCCTCTCTCTCTTCTTCTCTCTCTCTTCCCCCCCTCTCTCTCCTTTTCTCTCTCTCTCTTACTCTCTCTCCCTCTCCCCCTCTCTCTCGCTCCCCCTCTCTCTCTCTTCCTCTCCATCCCCCTCTCTCTTTTCCCCTCCCTCTCTCTCTCTCCCTCCCTCCCCCTCTCTCTTCCTTCTCTCTCTTCCTCTCTCTCTCTCTCGCTCCCCCTCTTTCTCTCTTCCTCCCCCCCTCCCCCTTCTCTCTCCCTCCCCCTTCTCTCTCTCCCCCTCTCTCATCCTCTCCCCCTCTCTCTCTCTCCCTCACTCTCCCTCACTCTCCCCCCTCTCTCTCTCCCTTCTCTCTCTTCCCTCTCTCTCCCCTCCCTCTCTTCCTCTCTCTCTTCCTCTCTCTTTTACTCTCTATCTCTCTTCCTCTCTCTCTCTCTCTCTCTCCCTCTCTCTTCCCCCCTCTCTTCTCCTCTTTTTCTTCCTCTCTTTCTCTTCCCCCTCTCTCTCTTCCCCCTTTCTCTCTCCTCCTCTCTTTCTCTTCCCCCTCTCTCTCTCTTCCTCTCTCTTTTCCTCTCTTTGTAAAAATATTATAAATGGTATCATTTTTAAATTATACTTTTACTTTTTATGCTTTTTATTTTCATATAAGTTTATTTTGGATTTTTTTTTTGTTACTTTTTTATTTGGGATAATTTAAAAAGTATAAAGTATTGAAATAATGGTAAATATGATATGATATCTCTCTCTATATCTATATATCTGTCTATATAGATAGATATATAGATACATAGATAGATATACAGAGAGAGACAGATATTTAAAATTAATTTTAATTTAATAACAAAACAATTCTGTGCATTATTCATGACATATACAGGTATGTTAGCTATCATTAATAAGTCAATAAAATAAATTAAAATAATACTGTATCTGATATTTATTACATTTATATAATAATTTAAATATTAATATATTATCATCAATAATTAAATATATAAAATAATAGTTTTTTTATTTAGTAAAATCATTAATGCAGTGTTTTAATAAATGCAATTTTTAATCATGTAATTTATGAAATATTATATTTTAAATTTCATAGATGAAAAGTAATTTAACATTATACTTATGCTAATAATAACTTTAACATTTAATGAATATTGAAAAATAATTAAAGTTACATGTTTTTGTGTAAACCCGTAAAAGATGAAGTGCAGCATGAAATATTATTTAAAAAAATGAGAAGTGCATGTAATATTCCTTCTCGTATATTGTTCTTAAAATAAGATACTGTGTATATATATATTTTTTTTAGATATGTGAATGTTTGTTTTTCTATTTTTATAGTTTGATATACACACAAATTATATTGGTGAAAATGTTTAATTTTACATGTTTTTTTTCTCATAGACATGCCTAACTGCATTATCCCCTCTGCCATGGCAGTAAAAAAAAAAAAATACACCTGCATATGTATCCCTTTTTTAGCTTTCCCAAAGATGAAGATGTCATAAAAACTTGGTTTGATTGAGGAATTCATCCTGCAGATTATTGCAGATAGGCGAGGAGATCATTTCAGGATTTGTTCTGCACACTTTAGTCACGATTGCTTTTATATGCAAGGTGAAAAAAAACAACTTTTAATAGGTTCAGAACCAACCGTGTTTACAACAATGCCCTCAAAAAGTCTACGGAACATAAGTGGCAAACAAGAGTATCAAAAAGAGCCAGAACAGATTTCATGATGGCGGGAAGTTCGCAGTCATCGACAATTCGCATGACAACATGCACTTGCAACTGCCATAAAGAAAGAGAACCAGAAATGGTACAACGGAATGAGGTTGATACACAAACAGGACTGTTTGACTTTCCCTGTGATGAGTCCCAAGAAAGCTATTTTAAAAAAGCAAATATGGAATATGTAAACTTAGACCATACATATTATAATTATGAGGAAGAATTAATGTCACCACTGTAAGCTTCAACACCCAATGCACACTCAAAAAGTGTTATAACATGTGCAAAAGCAATGGAAGACATCATGATTTCCCCAGAAGTCGAACCATTGCATGCAGTATCCCCAGAGTCATCTGGTTTGCCTACCCCTCTGAGAACAGAAACTTGTCAGGGCTGGGCTCAGCCCTTCCTTCCCGGAGCTGGCCGCTCAGCTGTCGGCTAATTGCCAGCTCTCATCTCTCCAGTGGTGGCTGGTGAATTTTTAGGATGGGGGCACCTGACCCTGCCCTTCATTTTTGACCCCTCCCACTTGGTGAAAATAAGCGTGGTATCAGCGATATAGTGGGTGTGGCTCTAAGGTGGTCTGGTTAGTGTCTGAGATGAACGAGGGATGGAGGGAGAGGAAGAGAGGGATGGAGGGACAGCAGGCCCAAATCCTACACAACAATAGAAATATGTGTATTCTAGAAAGTTTAACAATCAGCAGATAAAGATACTCCAAACACCTGGTGTTAGCACTTCAATCATCCCGGCACCATGGTTGTTATGGTGTCAGGATGATTGAAGCACATTATTTCTATTATTACATTGTAATATAAAATGAAATCATTCAACTCACCATAATGCAGAATCAGTGGGAGCCCTGAGCGTGTCACTAGCAACATTGCCTGCCATCAAATGCCATCAGGTGTCCCCAGCGGAGACCGTCCTTACATCAGGTGCCTCCAGCGGAGTCCCTTCTTACATGCAGCCTGTGTCACATCAAATTAAGCCTATGTCACATAAAATGCAGCCTGTGTCACATAAAATGCAGCCTGTGTCACATAAAATGCAGTCTATGTCACATAAAATGCACCTTGTGTCCTATCAAATGCAGTCTGTGTCACATCAAATGCAGCCTGTGTCACATCAAATGCAGCCTGTGTCACATCAAATGCAGCCTATCTCGCATCAAATGCAGGCTGTGTCACATAAAATGCAGCCTGTGTCCCATCAAATGCAGCCTGTGTCCCATCAAATGCAGCCTGTGTCACATAAAATGCAGTTTGTGTCCCATTAAATGAAGTCTGTGTCACATAAAATGCAGCCGGTGTCACATAAAATGCAGCTTGTGTTCCATCAAATGCAGGCTGTGTCACATAAAATGCAGCCTGTGTCCCATCAAATGCAGCCTGTGTCCCATCAAATGCAGCCTGTGTCACATAAAATGCAGTTTGTGTCCCATTAAATGAAGTCTGTGTCACATAAAATGCAGCCGGTGTCACATAAAATGCAGCTTGTGTGCCATCAAATGCAGCCCGTGTCACATAAAATGCAGCCTGTGACCCATTAAATGCAGCGGTGTGTCCCATGAAATGCATCCCGTGTCCCATTAAATGCATCCTGTGTCCCATTATATGCAGCGGTGTGTCCCATTAAATGCAGCGGTGTGTTCCATTAAATGCAGCGGGGTGTCCCATTAAATGCAGTGGTGTGTCCCATTAAATGTAGCCTGTGTCCCATTAAATGCAGCCTGTGTCCCATTAAATGCAGCGCTGTGTCCCATTAAATGCAGCGCTGTGTCCCATTAAATGCAGCGGTGTGTCCCAGGAAATGCATCCTGTGTCCCATTAAATGCAGCAGGTGTCCCATTAAACCCCCCTCCCCCCCTTCTCCGTGGGAGTGGTACTTACCTTGCTGTGTTGTCCTCTCCTGCGGTGTCTCCTTCCACTGGCAGCGGTGATGGAGGAGTCCGCTCCTCATACTTCCGGTTTTCTCTCTCTCGGGCGCAATGGGAGAGAGAAAACAGGAAGTGACATCTAACTCAGATGGCAATCAAACTGCCCTGCCATAGTAATAGATACTATGAGCGCCGGGCAGAAGCTACTCGGCGCTTTGGAAAGCGCCGCAAGGCGGGACAAAAACCCGCAAAGCGTCGCGTCTCGTGATTGCATAGACATGGTGCTTCCCATAGTCCACTGTGTCTGGTGTCCGAACACAGTGCACTTAAGGACCTTTTTTTTGTATTTTTTTTTAAAGGGCCAGTTTTAAATTATTTTTATTTATTTTTTGTGACTGCCTGGAGAGGGGGGGGCGGCGCCTGTGTACCCCCTTTGGATGGGCCGCCACTGCATCTCTCTCCATAGTCACTCAGCTGTTTATGATCCTGCTCGTCAGTCCTGCCTACTTAAGCTGTCCAGTCCAGAGGAGCTCTGCCTTCGCCTTGGTCACATTACAAGAAACTATCTCCTGCGTTCCTGTTTAAAGACTGGCTTTGCAGACATCCCTTCTGGCTCCAGATCCTGCTTGCTGTTCCACTACTTGGATCGCTGACTTCTGGCTTGGCTGACTATCCATTCTTGTTAATGAACTTTGGCTATGTTTTGACCACGTTTGTTCTTTTTACTTTTATTATTTTATTATTAAACAAGTGTGATTTAACTGTACTTCTGTCTCGGTCTGATTTCATGGTTTCTGACAGTAGGCAAAGGCCATGAATTCAGAAGATACTCCACTTGATATTTTTTCCAGATTGGATGAGCAAGATCACCGCATGGATCAGTTTGTCATAGTGTTACAAACACTCCTGAGTCACACGGCTCACCTGGAATCTCCCACTGTGGCTGCTCCGGTACAATCAGAGTTGCAGGCCGTCCCTGCTGCTGCGCCAGTCTCTGTGCAGGCACAGGTTCCACTCTGCTTCCCCAGCGATTTGGGTGCGATCCAGTTCAATGCAGAGGGTTTCTCAACCAGGTTGAGATATACTTTGAGATGCTGCCCCAGGCGCTTCCTGCGGACAGAAGCAAAGTAGATTTTGTGATATCTTTGCTTTCTGAGAGAGCCTTGGCCTGGGCAAACCCTCTATGGGAGACGCAAAAACCTGTTGTCTTGAGTTACCCTGAGTTTGTGGCCTCCTTTAAAAGGATATTTGACATTCCCGCATGCTCCGCTTCTGCTGCCAAGTGTCTCATGTCCATCAAACAGAATATGTAAACTGTTGCCGACTACGCCATTGAATTCTGTACTCTGGCAGCAGAGGTTGCTTGGAACAACAAGGCCTTCGTGGCTGCTTTTTCTCATGGTCTCTCAGATTCCATCAAGGATGAGATAGCAGCCCGAGATATACCCACTGAGTTGGAGAAGTTGATCACGTTTGCCATCCTCATTGACTCCAGACTCAGAAAAAGACTCTCTTTTAAGGAGCGCTTGCAGAAGCCTCCTGTACGTTTGTCTCCGAGCTTTGTGGCCACTTTTCCAAGAAATTGTCACCTGCGGAGTGCAATTACGAGATTGGTGACAGAGAGCTGTTGCCAATCATTTTAGCCCTGAAAGAATAGAGACATCTCGAAGGTACCACTGTGCTGGTTCTCATTCTTACTGACCATAAGAATCTTACATTCTTATCTGAGGCTAAATGCCTCTCTCCCAGAAGGGTGCGATGGCCTCTTTTCTTGTCAAGTTTCAATTAAATTTTCTCATTTTTACCAGGTACTAAGAATGTAAGGGCTGACACCTTGTCACAACAATTTTCCTCCACTTCCAAGTTGGAGTCGGTTCCCGTTCCTGTGATTCCTCCTGATCGTATTCTGGCTACAGTTCGCACCAGTCTCACTTCTCCTTTGGGTGACAAAATTCTTGCTGCTCAGGTCCATGCTCCTCTTGAGAAACCTTGTGACCGCTGTTTTGTCCCAGAGAGTCTTCGTACATTTCCCAAAAATTCTGGTGGCCTAGTCTACGTGCTGATAAAACTACCTTCGTAGCTGCCTGTTCCATGTGTGCTCAGAGTAAGACTCCACGACACCTTCTAGTGGGCCTCCTACAACCCATACCCAATGGAGAGAGGCCCTGGAACCACCTGTCTATGGATTTCATTGTGGAGCTACCCAACTCCCAAGGCAACACTGTTATCCTTATGGTGGTTGACCGGTTCTCAAAGATGTGTCATTGTATTCCACTTAAGAAGGTGCCCACTTCTAAGGAACTGGCTTTCATTTTTGCTTTGGAGATCTTTTGCTTACATGGGCTACCCAAGGTGATTGCCTCGGACAGGGGTAGTCAGTTTGTGTCCCGGTTCTGGCGAACCTTTTGTGCACAGTTGGGAATTCAGCTTGCTTTCTCCTCTATGTATCATCCGCAGTCTAATGTGGCCGCAGAACGAGCCAATCAGTCCTTGGAGAAATTCCTATGTTGCTATATTTCTGACCATCATAACAACTGGTCAGACCTATTATCGTGGGCAGAGTTTGCTCACAACAGTGCCTTGAATTCTGCTTCCTGATTGTCCCCGTTTATGGGGAATTATGATTTCCGATCTTCTATGTTGCCTGACTCGTTTGTTCCGTAGAGTATTTCTGCATTAGAGGAGCATCTCCATGGTCTTCGTTCCACTTGGGCACAAGTCCAGGAAGCTTTGCGTCAAGCTAATGATAGGTACAGACTCCATGCTGACCGCAGACGCCTGCCTGCACCTTCCTACCAGGTTGGGGACAGGGTCTGGCTGTCACCTCGCAACCTCCGACTTCATCCGACTTCATGTCCGATTTCCGTATTCTTTGCAGGATTAACCCAGTGGCTTACGCATTAAACCTTCATTCTAATATGCGTATTTCGAATGTATTCATGTCTCCTTATTAAAACCTTTGGTCTGCAACTGCTTTACCACCTCGGTGCCACATCCTCACCCTGTACAGGTTGAGAACCATGAGGAGTATGAAGTACAGTCCATTGTTGACTCCCGTAGGTTCCGTGGGTGCATACAGTACCTGATGCATTGGAAGGGTGCGGTCAGGAACGCTCTTGGGTCTCATCCTCGGACGTACATGCCTCCGTCCTCCTCCGTGATTTCCATAGATATTTTCCCCTCAAGCCTGCTGGTCCTCCGAGGGGGAGGGGTCATTGAGGATGGGGTACTGTCGGGGCTACTTCCTTCTCTGAGCTGGCCACTCAGCTGTTGGCTAATTGCCAGCTCCCATCTCTCTCCACAGTCACTCAGCTGTTGATGATCCTGCTCGTCAGTCCTGCCTACTTAAGCCGTTCAGTCCAGAGGAGCTCTGCCTTCACTTTGGTCACATCACAAGAAACTATCTCCCCCGTTCCAGTTTAAAGACTGGCTTTTCTGACATCCTTTCTGGCTCCAGATCCTGCTTGCTTTTCCACTACTTGGATCCCTGACTTCTGGCTTGGCTGACTATCCATTCCGGTTACTGAACTTTGGCTATGTTTTGACTACGTTTGTTCTTTTTACTTTTATTATTAAACAAGTGTGATTTAACTGTACTTCTGTCTCGGCCTGATTTCATGGTTTCTTTTTTTTTCAAAATCTTTATTAAATTTTCTTTGTTTATAAAAATTGATAACTTACAGACAACCCGTCAAAACTTCTCATCATTTTACATAAATATAATCAATCAAAATTAACAGTCATCTATACATCCCATTTACCTATAGCCTCTTCACCATCCACCCCCCCTGCTAGACCTAGATCCTAAATAGTTGTCCCAAACTATACCCCTACCCTTTCCCTCTCTCCTGATCAAATTCCAATTATTTCTGCAAACCTAATTGTATACTTAAATTTAACCCATTCCTTCCATTTTTCCTCCAATCCTGCCCATCCCTCCTCCCCACTAAATCTCATATACTCCAAACTATAAATATTGTTTACTCTATTACACCAACTACTCAGTGTAGGGCTCTCTGGGTCCTGCCACTGCCTGGGAATTAGGCTTTTCACTGCATTCAGCAGTGAAGGGACCAGAGTTCCCACATATTGATTAGTTTGAATTTTCGCCAGGTGAAATATACACTCCCACGGATCTTCTAGGACAACCACTTTAGTTATATCTTTTATTATCTGCAAAATCTCTCTCCAATATAATCTAATTTTTGGACAGGTCCACCAGATATGAGACATAGTTTCCAGTCCTCCACACCCCCTCCAGCAAAACTGTGAAGCCTCTCTTTGATACTTATGCACCTTAGCTGGGGTTATGTACCAGCATGCTAAACTTTTAAAACTCATTTCCCTCGCATTACTATCAATTGGCGTTACATATTCTCAAAATTTTACTTATCTCAGTATCATTCACCTGTGATCCTAATTCCTCTTCTCATTTACCGATGTATGGCTGTTTTCCCATCCCACTTCCCTCCAACAAAATTTTATATATTGTAGAAATCCCCTTCCTTTTAGCTGTGACCAGGCACAGTTTTTCCATTGGAAGCAAACTGTCTGCTGACCGCACTGGTTGGAGGAGGGACTCAAAGAAGTGTTTCAAATGGAAATACCACCACTCATCTATTACCATCAAATCTTTTTTTTTGTTTTAACTCCTGGAACGTGCAAAGTCTACCCTTCACCATTACATCTTTTAAATGTGCATTCTCTATCTTGATCCAGTTTCCAAAGAGACTACCTTTCCCCAGTGGAAAATAATCAGTGTCTTTAAGTGGAATACATGGGGAATTATATCTCCAATTTTCTTTTTTATGTGTCAAATCCCAAATCTCTAGTGCTTTTTATGTCATCTCTTGCGCTTTCTCCCATAAATTCCTTAAGTGTTTGGGGATCCATATTATTTTCCCCAAAGGTGTCTTACTTATTGTACTTTCCATTTCCACCCATTTTTTATCCTTGTTATTTTTTTCCCAATCTATCACCAGTGAAAGGAGAACCGCCTTATGATAGTTCTTTAAATCTCGTACCCCCAGGCTCCCCTGTCTTTTGTCTCTATTTAACACTGTTAAACTTATCCACGGCTTTCCCTTGCCAGATGAACCTTAGGAGTATCGTGTTCAGAGTTTTAAGATACACTTGTGGAAGGGGGATCGGCAGCATCTGATACTTATACATAATCTTTGGTAGGAGACTCATTTTAATGATATTAATTCTCCCTAACCATGACACATGTCTTGATGCTATTTTACTCATCTCCAGTTTAATTTAGTAATGGCAGGAAATTTAATTGGTAAAGTGTATCCAAGGAAGTAGTGATCATAACGCTTAAATATTTTAGTTCTTTTTCTTTCCAAATAAGTGGGAAACCCCCCCTGGTAAGTATGGACCTCCTGAGTTGACACGTTAATATTTAAGATCTCAGATTTGGCCGGATTTATTTTAAAATTCGATACTTCTCCATATTGTTTTAGCATTTTCATCAAATTAGGGAGAGTTATTTTAGGGTGGGTTATGAAGAAATGAATATCGCCGGCATATGCGGCAAGTTTGTGCTTCTCTTCTTCTGCCTTAAGGCCCCTGATCTTTACGTCCTGTCGTATCTTTGCCAGCAGCGGTTCAAGTGTCAACACAAACAGCAGGGGGGACAGGGGACACCCCTGTCTGGTGCCATTATACATCTTAAACATTTCTGAAACTGACCCATTTACTTTTACCCTTGCTGTGGGGTGTTCATAGAGCGCTTTGATCCACTGCATAAATCTGGGACCCAGTCCCATTTCCATCGGGGTGTTCATAGAGCACTTTGATCCACTGCATAAATATGGGACCCAGTCCCATTTCCACTGGGGTGTCTTGCATGAACCCCCAATCTACCCTGTCAAATGCTTTTTCAGAGTCTATTGACAGGAGCAGGGGTCCTGGTCTCTTTCATTTTATGTATCACCAGAAGTGTTCTAATTCCATTATCTCGACTTTCTCTTCCTAGGACAAACCCTGCCTGATCCGCATTTACTAGTTCGTTCATTATTATTTTCAATCTTCCTGCCATTACCTTCGCAAACAACTTAGGGGTTGGTTTACTAAAACTGGAGAGTGTGAAATCTGGTGCAGCTGTGTATGGTAGCCAATCAGCTTTTAACTTCAGTTCGTTCAATTAAGCTTTAATGAAAAACCTAGAAGCTGATTGCTTTCCATGCAGACCTGCACCAACTTTTGCACTCTAGCTTTAGTAAATAAACCCCTTAGTGTCAATGTTCAACAGTGATATGGGTCTAAAGCTGGAGCAGAATGAAGCATCTTTTCCTTCCTTTGGTATTATAGTAATAGCCGCCTCCAATACCTCCTTCCTCATTGCCCACTTCATTCCTATCCCATTTATATATGAGCACAGCTTGGGTATTAAGATGTCTTTGAACTTTTTATAATATAATGTCGTCAGATCATCCGGACCTGGGCTCTTACCTAGGGAAGTCTCATTTAGTATTTTCATAACCTCTTCCTCAGATACGGGGTCTTCCAGACTCTTCATTTGATCTTCCGAAATTTTATTTAAGTCTAACTCATTTAAGAAGTCCCTCATTCTAGCCTTCCTTTTTTTCCCCTGTTCTATTGTTTCGTACTTATTCATTGCATATAATGTCACATAATATTCCTGGAATGATCTGGCTATGTCTGATGTGTTATTGTCTGGACTTCCTTCTCTGAGCTGGCAGCTCAGCTGTTGGCTAATTACCAGCTCTCATCTCTCTCCACAGTTAACCAGCTGTTGTGGATCTGCTCCTCAGTCCTGCCTACTTAAAGATCTCCAGCTAACTTCATTCCTGCCTTTGCCTTGTCACATCACAAGAAACCATCTCCTGCATTCCTGTTTAAAGACTGGATTTGCTGACATCCCTTTTGGCTTCTTATCCTGCTTGCTGTTCCTCTACATGGATCCCTGACTTCTGACCTTGATGATTACCCGAAATGGTTACTGAACTCTGGCTTGGCTGATTACCTGATCTGGTTACTGAACTCTGGCTTGACTGACTACCCGATCCGGTTACTGGACTCTGGCTATGCTTTGACTACGCTTACTCTATTTACCTTTTTATTTTTATTAATAAACAAGTGTGATTCTACTGTACTTCTGTCTCGGTCTGGTTCATGGTTTCTGATAGTTATAGACCATTAATCCTGCATTGTTTTGTATTTTCTGTAATTAATAATTTAGTCCTGATTTCTTCTTTAACAATCTGGCCAGAGACTTCCCAATCTTGTTTCCCCAAAGATACCTTTCCTTTCTAATTTTATTATAGTCCGACCGTGTTTCCTGCTCAACTATATCTTTCAGTTCCTCCCTTTTACAGGTAAGTGCCATTCTTATTTCTATATTCCCTGTTTTTTTATGTTGCAGTTCTAGCTCAGAGATGTCTTTTATCAAAGAATTCCTTCTCTTTATTCCGACCTTTTTTTTTCCGCTCCCAGTTGGATCAGTATACCTCTGATATAAGCCTTATTGGCTTCCCATAGTGTAGCTTCCGTTATTTCCTCTGTGTCATTAATTTTGAAGTATATCTCTAGCTCCCGTGTGATCCTTTCTTCTGCTGCTTTATCCTGTAATAATTATTCATTTAATCTCCATGCAGGTGGTCTATTAACATTCCCCTCAATCTTTATTCTCATGACCACAGGGGCGTGGTCAGAGTACGTACAAATTTCAATATTCATATTGATTACTGTTTCCAGTAGTCTATGTTCGACCAGAAAAAAATCAATTATTGTGCATGTCCCATGTACAGAGGAGTGGAACGTATAGTCCTGGCGTTTAGCATGTTGTATTCGCCATACATCTACCAATTGATTCTTTTTTAGTAACTTTCTCTGTATGTTCCCAGTCCTCTGCACACATGACGTACTATCGACACCTGGTACGTTACAGAAATTAAAGTCTCCGCCCATAATGGCACCTCCTCTCTTAAAAGCCATGAATTTTTTTATAGCGACTATTGAGTATTTTATCAGATTATTATTTGGGCAATAGATATTTGCCAGGGAGTACTCTACTTCATTAATTCTACCACTCAAAAATAGATATCACCCTTCCGGATCCGTGTTTCTCTCTTCCAAGGTGAACCTTATTCCTCTGGCAAATCCTATGGCTATTCTTTTAGCTCTTTTTGTTGGGGAGTCCCCGTAAAATCAGACTGGGAAGTCTTTTGAAATTATTTTATGGTTAGAGTCTTGTGAAATATGTGTCTCCTGTAATAGAACTACGTCTGCTTTATAGTGTTTGATCTCCCTTAGTATGTTATATATTGTTTTAGGAGTATTTAAACCACCTACATTATATGTCATAAATTTAAGGGTAGTCATCTCTGCTCACTGTGTTCTGGGTTTTCACTACCCTTCTCCACCCGGGGCTCCTCTCCATTCCATCCCCCAAGATCACCGTGAGCAGAGTCTTTTAATCTACATCTCCTAATCTTGAACCATTCCAAAGCAGTGCCCCCTTTTACCCTTCCCCTCCCCTATCCCTATCCCCCTCCCCTTCCCCGTTCCCTTACCGTTGGGGGGATATATAGCCTCCCCGTGGCCATTAGATCCGAGGCCCTCAATCCCCTCCTGGCCCATCGGTTCTCCCCCCAGAGGTTGAGCTCTGCCTGTAGACCTTTAACGGACCCGCAACCTAATCCAACTATGGGATTGCCCTTGCCTGTCCCTTCTCCCCAACCACATTTCCATGTCCACTATTCCCTTGTTCCTCTCCCCCCCCCCCAGTCCAGTCCATTTCCCAGGCCCGTTGACCCCTCAGATTCTTTTCTTAGTCACAACCAGATTCTTCTTACTGATCCGGTGCCATCTTGATTCTTCCACAGATGGTATGCTATCTTGTGCAACTCACCAGCCTGGTATCTCAATTTGTGAAATGTCCAGTCTATTACAGAAGCTGGCTGTGTCTTCTGGATATCAAAGGATTGCTGACCGTCCTTCTTTCTTCCCTATTAGGCAGCCTGGGAAGCCCCAAGAATACTGAATGTTGTTCAACTTCAGGTGCTCCAGTAAGGGTTTAAGAGTTCTTCTCCTGGCCAAGGTCTCCGCTGCTAAATTTGGGAAAATCTGCAGTGTAGTCACTTTATAGTTAACGGCTATTTGTTTTTTAGGCTCACCAAGATTTTCTCTTTATCTTTATAATTTTGAAATCTCACAATTATATCTTTCGGTGTTTCTGCTGGTAGTCCAGTAGGCTTTCTAATCCGATGTGCCCATTCCAGTTTTATGTTTTCTGTTCCGGCCTTTGTCCAAATATTTTATCCATTTTTTCTTGGAAGTCTTCCTCTTGCTGGTCCGGTACACCCCTTATTCTAAGATTTTTCCTTCGATTGCATTTTTCCTGGACTTCCAGTCTATACCTTGTATATCTGTGTTCTTTCTGTATTTCTGCCATCTGGGCTTTTAGCACATTTATATAAGCTGTTTGTGAGTCCAATTGTTCCTCTGTTTTCTCCACCCTTCTTATAATCTGTTTCAAGTCCTCATGAAGTGTAGCCATTTCTCCTTTGATGGATGATTCCAGTCTAGCAAACATTTCTGCCATTTCTTCTTTAGACGGCAATTGTTGTTTTTTCTGTCTGGGTTCCACTAAGATAATTTCTTCTGGCTCTGCACTTGTTCCCATTGGTATATCTGGTGTTTCTAAGTCTTTAGGTTGTTTCCTTTGAGCCTCTTTTTGTGAGCTTTCTATTGACCTACTCTTGGCTCCTGTCTGTTTCCTAGGGCTCTCTGTCCCACCATCCTGTGTCATATATTTCTTTATGGAGCCAGGACTTGCACTTTCTTTCGAGGGGTCACACTTGCCCCCCTTACTGATTTCCCCCTCATTCTGAATTTTCCTTTTTCCTTTATTTAATATATCCGTTAGTTATAGGTCTGAGGTGACCATTCGCTGGGGCATATGTGTGTTATAAAACATATCTCAATGATACTATGAACCTGAACACATAAAGTCCCAAGTAGTTAGAGAAAGAGTGGGGGTGGGGGGGGGGGTGGCTATGTCAATTGATATATATCCTTCTTTTATACCTTCTTCTTTGTTGTTACTAATTATTATCGGTCTCTTTAGGTAATTAACCCGTTTACCATCCCCAAACATCTGAGGATTTGCCTGTCCCCATCCGTCACATCTTCTAGACACTTTTCTTCTAGAAACTTTAGTCATACATTCCGTGCTCCATAAACAGTTCCTAAAGTTCTTCCTCTCAACAGAGGGCCTCACCATCCCTTCTTTAGACCACAAACCTGCCAGATTTACCTTCAGTTTAAGTTTGCAGTAATGGTGCTTCAGTATTACCTCCAAATTCGTATGCACAGACTTCTCACATAATGCTGCTCTATGCACACAGTTTGTTAATTAGTCTGTACCGTGAGTCCTTAGTAAAGAAAATAGGTATACCTTCAATAAACCTCAGGAACTGCTCTCTGCATCATGTTGATTTCTTCAATCCAATTCATTAGCCTGTAGTAAACTTTCAGGAGTATGTCTGCATTATACTAATGGGATGGCACACTTTGTAACATTTGTCTGATCAAATCCAGTTCCTCCGTCTATGATAAGCTTCATAAAGGTGAACGGGGGACACTCTCTGCATCACATTAGTCTATACATTCCAGTTATATTATAGATATAGAACATAGCCACTCACCCCTTTCTGGTTAGTTCCACAGAGCTCCCAGTAGATTCTTTTCATGTGCTGATCGTCTGAGGCGGTTTATGGGGAATTTCTCCTATTCCCATTTCACATTAGGTTCCTAGGAGCCAGAAACAGCCAGGGTCATCCCCCATCTGCAGAGGGGGAGGACAGGAGGGTGGCAGGACCCCCCCCTGCTCTCAATGGAGAATGACGCAGGGCTGGCTGTCCCACAAACTCCTGTGTCAAACCCCGCTCCACTGGCCACAGCCTTGACAGCGTCCGATTCCTCCTCGCTCCCGTTCCTCTGTAGCTCCGAACCCTGTCAGACGCCGGGGGCATCTCCTCATCCACTCTCCAGCATCTCGGGACAGAACAGAACACATGCCGGTTGCTGCTGCACTTGCTCACTCCTCCACACTTCCACCGCCAGGTGAGCCTTTGGGAGTGCTATGCACTCAGCACTGGGGCCGCTGCTGTCTCTCTCCGGCATTTCCACAGGGGTCCTGACCAGACCAGAGGTACTGGAGGGGAAGGGAAAACAGGCAGGGATCCTTTCCTTCATGTGCTCATATCAGGGAAGGTTTGCAGGCATTGCCGGGTTGGCTGCTACGTCCGTCCAGCTCCTACATCAGGCCCCTTCCTCCGAAAGCTGCAGATTTTAAAAAGAGGTAAGCATTTCTGAAAACAAATTCAGACTGACGCACACGTCCTACTGTGATTTCATGGTTTCTGACAAAACTGTCAAGTCCATTTTCAATTTAACGTCAGATAGTTCAGAAATAGGAACAAAACAAAAAACTTAATTATTATGATGACCCAACTTTTGCATGAATCTGATGTTGAAAAACTGCATAAAAGTGAACTCAGTTTACTAGAAAGTGTGGCTGATGTACAAGAAGGAACCCCATGAATATCCCATGAATTTTGTAAAGGAAAAAAAATTATAGTTTTTGAAAGCTTATTAGACCAGCTACTTATTGGTGGCCTGAGGAGTCCATATCTAAGAGAGTGCAGTCTGGTCCAGAAGTCCAAGAGATCCTGAACAGCAGCAGATGACATGTATTGTCCCCAGGCTGTGGTCATACAAGAGTCTGCATCTTTTATCAGACCAGACTGAACCCAGGGCCATCACTCTCTGGTCTTCCTTCCACGCTTCCTTTTTACGCTGTGTCTGTGGTGGTGGAGTTGTGGCAGGAGGAGGATGGTCCAACTCACACAGGTGGGTTTTGTGTGTGATTTCACCCCTCACCCCTTAGTTAGTGTTTTGTAAAGAAGGTCCTCACACAGGAGGCGTTGGCCCTCCTGCATGCCCTGCAGTTTTGTGGCAGCCATGCAGGCAAAGGCCTCTTCAGGAGTGGGGGTGGCTCTGAGGGACGCAGAAGCCTCCTTAATCAGCCTGAGTGCTGAATCCTGCACGTTACTCCTTCCTGGGTCTTTTGTTTGGAAGGCGGAGCGGAGGAACCTGCGATTCTGTCAGGCTCCTACTGGGCTCGGCATTCTCCTGGCTGCCACTTAGCCCCGCCTCCTCCTGGCTGCCACTAACCCCCGCCTCCTCCTGACTGCCACATTCCACAGCCTCCTCCTGTGTGCCACATTCCACAGTCTCCTCGTCCTGGCTGAGGTCTTCCTGTGTATGAAAAAGGGAAATCGTTTTAGTTTTTTATTCATCAATCACACACAATTTTCACCTCATGACTACTGCAAATTGAATGTTAACAAATATAACTGATGATCATTCTGAGCCCAGCATTTTTCATTCTTGTCCCAATTATTTTTGCCCACTACTGTCTATTGATATGTAAAACACTTTATTAAATCAGCAATTAGTGATCAATAATAACATCTAGTAAACATCATTTATTTTTTGATATTTATTTATTTATCTGTAGAACAATGCTATACCTGACTCCAGCTGGGCTCCTCCACTTCTTCCTGGCTGGAAGTCCCAGGTTGGACATCGGAAGCCTCAGCTGGGGTGGAAGGAAGAGTGGAAGGAAGAGTGGAGAGGGATTCCCTGACTTCAGTCTGGTCTGACAGAAATCGCAGTCTCTCATAGTACCACAGCCTGGGGACATAAACGTCATCTGCTGCAGCTCCGGATCTCTGGGAATCCTGGACCTCCTTGCGCTCCCTAAGATAAGTGCTCCTCAGGCCACCAATTTTGGCTTTTAAATAGGGGATGGTTGCTGTGGGGACCACCGGCTTCACCAACTCCAGCAGTTTCTCCAACGCTGCCTGCCTCTTTTGTTTATTATTGTATTGGGGGTGTTTGATCTGCCACAGACAGGGCAGCTCCCTGTATTTGTCTATGAACATAGGGAGGAAATTGTGGTCATTGAAGACATCCATTTTATCTGCAAGACACAAATCAAGATGTCAGGCGAAACTCTCCTAATCTTGTTACAATATAGGCCTCAATCTAGAAGCAGTATAGGCCCAAGTTTAGATCTTACCTTCGTTATCATGATCGGCGCCTCTGATACTCCTTCCTCCGCTCACAGATCGTACATACTACGCACGCGTGTTACGCTTTATATACACTGCGCATGCGTGAAACTCCGCCCGCCCCTGACATTCTTTCTAGTCTATTCCCCACCCCTTCTCGTTTGGGCAGTGGGGGAGGAGCACATGGCGGAGACATAGCAGGTGCGTGCTAATTACAGCAACGAGGAGGAGGAGGAAAGCCTGGAGCCTGAAACGTCCCGATCCCGGAAGAGATGATTAAGACCTCAATTATGTCCTTTGGGGAGATGTTGGAGATGGTCGACATCCTGAAGAGCGCCGACTATAACGGGAAGTATGGACCTTACCCCAACCCCAATGTCAGAAAGGCCAATATCATGGCAAAAGTAGTTAAAAGTCTGCAGAAGTATTTCGGAGTACGACGATCCAAGGATCAGCTCAGAAAGCGGTGGTTGGACCTCAAAATCAGGGAGCACGAGCAGTACAGAAGGATCAGGAGAGTGCTGCAAAAAAGTAAGTAGTTGTCCTGTGTTCCTATTCTTTATTTTTATTACGTTCATGCTGCTCCATGTGCTTTTCTTTACTGTTGTACAGTTTAAAATGGCAACTTTCATGTTCATGGGCACATTGTTCGTTCGTATGAAACATTATTCGTTCGGCATATTTGGCCATATGCATTTGAATACATTTTTTCTAGCCTACTTCTCTTAAAATAATTTTGGAGTCTAAATGGGTTTGTAACTAGAATGTAATGCAAACTAGATTCTGTGGAAGGAGAGGACACTCAGCAGTAGGGATACGCCGAACACCACCAGAACTTGCGAACAGGCAAAAAATTTGTTTGAATACACGAACACAGTTAAAGTCTATGGGACACAAACATGAATAATCAAAAGTGCTAATTTTAAAGGCTTATATGCAAGTTATTGTCATAAAAAGTGTTTGGGGACCTGGGTCCTGCCTCAGGGGACATGGATCAATGCAAAAAAAGTTTTAAAAATGGACGTTTTTTCGGGAGCAGTGATTTTAATAATGCTTAAAGTGAAACAATAAAAGTGTAATATCCCTTTAAATGTCATACCTGAGGGTTGTCTATAGTATGCCTGTAAAGGGGCGCATGTTTCCTGTGTTTAGAACAGCCTGACAGCATAAGACATTTTGAAGGAAAAAACCCATTTAAAACTACTCGCGGCTATTAATAAATTGCCGGTCCGACAATACACATAAAAGTTCATTGATAAAAACGGCATGGGAATTCCCCACAGGGGAACCCCGAACCAAAATTAAAAAAAAAAATTACGTGGGGGGTCCCCCTAAATTCCATACCAGGCCCTTCAGGTCTGGTATGGATATTAAGGGGAACCCTTGCCAAAATTTAAAAAAAAAATGGCATGGGGTCCCCCTCAAAATCTATACCAGATCCTTCAGGTCTGGTATAGATTTTAAGGGGAACCCCGTGCCAAAATGTAAAAAAGAATGGCGTGGGGTCCCCCTAAAAATCCATACCAGACCCTTATCCGAGCACGCAACCTGGCAGGCCGCAGGAAAAGAGGGGGGACGAGAGAGCACCCCCCCTCCTGAACTGTACCAGGCCACATGCTCTCAACATTGGGAGGGTGCTTTGGGGTAGCCCCCCAAAATACCTTGTCCCCATATTTATGAGGACAAGGGCCTCATCCCCACAACCCTGGCCGGTGGTTGTGGGGGTCTGCGGATGGGGGGCTTATTGGAATATGGAAGTCCCCTTTAATAAGGAGAAACCCAGATCCCCGCCCTCTTCCCTGTGTGAAATGGTAAGGGGGTACAAAAGTACCCCTACCATTTCACAAAAAAACTGTCAAAAATGTTAAAAATGACAAGAGACAGTTTTTGACAATTCCTTTATTTAAATGCTTCTTCTTTCTTCTATCTTCTATCTCCCTTCGGTTTCTTCCTCCATCTTCTTCTTTTTCTGGTTCTTCTGGTTCTTCCTCCGGTGTTCTCGTCTGGCATCTTCCTCCACGGCATCTTCTTCCCTTCTTCTCCTCGGGCCGCTCCGCATCCATGATGGCATGGAGGGAGGCTCCCGCTGTGTGACGCTTCTCTCTTCATCTTCTTCTCTTCATCTTCTTGTCTTCATCTTCTTTTCAGGCCGCTCCGCATCCATGATGGCATGGAGGGAGGCTCCTGCTGTGTGACGCTTCTCCTCTTCTGACAGTTTTTAAATAAGGGGGCGGGGCCACCTGGTGACCCCGCCCCCCTCTGACGCACGGTGACTTGACGGGACTAGCCTGTGGTGTCACGGGGAATGCCACAGGGGAGTCCTGTCAAGTCCCCGTGCGTTAGAGGGGGGTGGGGTCACCGGGTGGCCCCGCCCCTCCGTTATTTAGGAACCGCCAGAAAAGGAGAAGCGTCACACAGTGGGAGTCTCCCTCCATGCCATCATGGATGCGGAAGGGCTCGAAAAGAAGATGAAGAGAAGAAGATGAAGAGAAGAAGATGTAGAGAGAAGCGTCACACAGCGGGAGCCTCCCTCCGTGCCATCATGGATGCGGAGCGGCCCGGAGAAGAAGGGAAGAAGACGCCGACGCAGCGGAGGAGGATGCCAGACAAGAACACCGGAGGAAGAACAAGAAGAACCAGAAGAAGAAGACGATGGAGGAAGAAACAGAAGGAAGATAGAAGAAAGAAGAAATGAAGAAGCATTTAAATAAAGGAATTGTCAAAAACTGTTGATAGTTATTCCTGCGCTATTATGTGTTGGTGTCTACAGGTATGGAAACGCTGCTTGCACCGCAAAGGGTCTCATTTGGCCCTACAGTGAAAATAAGTGAAGGGTATGGTG
Source organism: Lithobates clamitans (assembly GCA_037952925.1). Lineage (NCBI taxonomy): Eukaryota > Metazoa > Chordata > Amphibia > Anura > Ranidae > Lithobates > Lithobates clamitans. The sequence goes on from JBBGZY010000900.1 coordinate 25,712, forward strand.
CTGCGCTAATCCAGTAGAAGGTAGAAAATGTTGTTAAAAGGTAGTGGTGTATAGGGATGAGCTGAACACCCCCCTGTTCGGTTCACACGAGAACATACAAACAGGAAAAAAGTTCATTTGAACACGCGAACACTGTTAAAGTCTATAAGACACGAACATGAATAATCAAAAGTGCTAATTTTAAAGGCTTATATGCAAGTTATTGTCATAAAAAGTTTTGGGGACCTGGGTCCTGCCCCAGGGGACATGGATCAATGCAAAAAAAAGTTTTAAAAACGGCCGTTTTTTCAGGAGCAGTGATTTTAATAATGCTTAACCACTTGCCGACCGCCTCACGCCTATATACGTGAGCAGAGCAGCACGGGCAGGCAAAATCACGTACCTAGTACGTGATTGCCTTCCCGCGGGTGGGGGGTCCGATCGGACCCCCCCCCCTGTGCCAGCTGCGGTCGGCATTTGGTTGGGAGCAATGAGAGACGAGGGGGAGACCATCCGATCGTGGCCCCCCCCTCGCGATCGCTCCCAGCCAATGAGAGACATCCCCTGCCTCTGTATAGTACACAGAGGCAGAGGATGTGATGTCATCTCTCCTCGGCTGTCAGTTTCCGTTCCAGCGCCGAGGAGAGATGACATGTAAGTAAGTGCACAACACAAACACACACAGTAGAACATGCCAGGCATACATTACACCCCCGATCCCCCCCCGATCGCCCCCCGATCCCCCCCCAATCACCCCCCCCCCTGTCACAAACTGACACCAAGCAGGTTTTTTTTTTTTTCCTGATTACTGCATAGTGTCAGTTTGTGACAGTTAGCAGTGGTGGGACAGTTTGTATTACCCCCCTGTAGGTCTAGGGTACCCCCCTTACCCCCCCTAATAAAGTTTTAACCCCTTGATCACCCCCCCTCACCAGTGTCGCTAAGCGATCATTTTTCTGATCGCTGTATTAGTGTCGCTGGTGACGGTAGTTAGGGACGTAAATATTTAGGTTCGCCGTCAGTGTTTTATAGCGACAGGGACCCCCATATACTACCTAATAAATGTTTTAACCCCTTGATTGCCCCCTAGTTAACCCTTTCACCACTGATCACCGTATAACCGTTACGGTTGACGCTGGTTAGTTAGTTTATTTTTTATAGTGTCAGGGCACCCGCCGTTTATTACCGAATAAAGGTTTAGCCCCCTGATCGCCCGGCGGTGATATGCGTCGCCCCAGGCAGCGTCAGATTAGCGCCAGTACCCCCCCTAATAAAGTTTTAACCCCTTGATCACCCCCTGTCGCCAGTGTCGCTAAGCGATCATTTTTCTGATCGCTGTATTAGTGTCACTGGTGACGCTAGTTAGGAACGTAAATATTTAGGTTCGCCGTCAGTGTTTTATAGCGACAGGGACCCCCATATACTATCTAATAAATGTTTTAACCCCTTGATTGCCCCCTAGTTAACCCTTTCACCACTGATCACCGTATAACTGTTACGGGTGACGCTGGTTAGTTAGTTTATTTTTTATAGTGTCAGGGCACCCGCCGTTTATTACCGAATAAAGGTTTAGCCCCCTGATCGCCCGGCGGTGATATGCGTTGCCCCAGGCAGCGTCAGATTAGCGCCAGTACCGCGAACACCCACGCACGCACCGTACACGCACCATACACCTCCCTTAGTGGTATAGTATCTGATCGGATCAATATCTGATCCGATCAGATCTATACTAGCGTCCCCAGCAGTTTAGGGTTCCCAAAAACGCAGTGTTAGCGGGATCAGCCCAGATACCTGCTAGCACCTGCGTTTTGCCCCTCCGCCCGGCCCGGCCCAGCCCACCCAAGTGCAGTATCGATCGATCACTGTCACTTACAAAACACTAAACGCATAACTGCAGCGTTCGCAGAGTCAGGCCTGATCCCTGCGATCGCTAACAGTTTTTTTGGTAGCATTTTGGTGAACTGGCAAGCACCAGCCCCAGGCAGCGTCAGGTTAGCGCCAGTACCGCTAACACCCACGCACGCACTGTACACCTCCCTTAGTGGTATAGTATCTGAACAGATCAATATCTGATCCGATCAGATCTATACTAGCGTCCCCAGCAGTTTAGGGTTCCCAAAAACGCAGTGTTAGCGGGATCAGCCCAGATACCTGCTAGCACCTGCGTTTTGCCCCTCCGCCCGGCCCGGCCCAGCCCACCCAAGTGCAGTATCGATCGATCACTGTCACTTACAAAACTCTAAACGCATAACTGCAGCGTTCACAGAATCAGGCCTGATCCCTGCGATCGCTAACAGTTTTTTTTGTAGCGTTTTGGTGAACTGGCAAGCACCAGAGGCCTAGTACACCCCGGTCGTAGTCAAACCAGCACTGCAGTAACACTTGGTGACGTGGCGAGTCCCATAAGTGCAGTTCAAGCTGGTGAGGTGGCAAGCACAAGTAGTGTCCCGCTGCCACCAAAAAGACAAACACAGGCCCGTCATGCCCATAGTGCCCTTCCTGCTGCATTCGCCAATCCTAATTGGGAACCCACCGCTTCTGCAGCGCCCGTACTTCCCCCATTCACATCCCCAACCAAATTCAGTCAGCTGCATGAGAGGCATTTTCTTTATGTCCTCCCGAGTACCCCTACCCAGCGAACCCCCCAAAAAAGATGTCGTGTCTGCAGCAAGCGCGGATATAGGCGTGACACCCGCTATTATTGTCCCTCCTGTCCTGACAATCCTGGTCTTTGCATTGGTGAATGTTTTGAACGCTACCATGCACTAGTTGAGTATTAGCGTAGGGTACAGCATTGCACAGACTAGGCACACTTTCACAGGGTCTCCCGAGATGCCATCGCATTTTGAGAGACCCGAACCTGGAACCGGTTACAGTTATTATAGTTAGTTACAAAAACAAGTGTAAAAAAAAAAAAAACACAAACAAAAATATAAAATAAAAATAGTTGTCGTTTTATTGTTCTCTCTCTCTCTATTCTCTCTCTATTGTTCTGCTCTTTTTTACTGTATTCTATTCTGCAATGTTTTATTGTTATTATGTTTTATCATGTTTGCTTTTCAGGTATGCAATTTTTTATACCTTACCGTTTACTGTGCTTTATTGTTAACCATTTTTTTGTCTTCAGGTATGCCATTCACGACTTTGAGTGGTTATACCAGAATGATGCCTGCAGGTTTAGGTATCATCTTGGTATCATTCTTTTCAGCCAGCGGTCGGCTTTCATGTAAAAGCAATCCTAGTGGCTAATTAGCCTCTAGACTGCTTTTACAAGCAGTGGGAGGGAATGCCCCCCCCCCCCAACATCTTCCGTGTTTTTCTCTGGCTCTCCTGTCTCAACAGGGAACCTGAAAATGCAGCCGGTGATTCAGCCAGCTGACCATAGAGCTGATCAGAGACCAGAATGGCTCCAAACATCTTTATGACCTAAGAAACCGGAAGCTACGAGCATTTTATGACGTAGATTTCGCCGGATGTAAACAGCGCCATTGGGAAATTGGGAAAGCATTTTATCACACCGATCTTGGTGTGATCAGATGCTTTGAGGGCAGAGGAGAAATCTAGGGTCTAATAGACCCCAATTTTTGCAAAAAAGAGTACCTGTCACTACCTATTGCTATCATAGGGGATATTTACATTCCCTGAGATAACAATAAAAATGATTTAAAAAAAAAAAAATGAAAGGAACAGTTTAAAAATAAGATAAAAAAATAATAATAATAAAGAAAAAAAAAAAAAAAAAAAAAAAGCACCCCTGTCCCCCCTGCTCTCGCGCTAAGGTGAACGCAAGCGTTGGTCTGGCGTCAAATGTAAACAGCAATTGCACCATGCATGTGAGGTATCGCCGCGAAGGTCAGATCGAGGGCAGTAATTTTAGCTGTAGACCTCCTCTGTAAATCTAAAGTGGTAACCTGTAAAGGCTTTTAAAGGCTTTTAAAAATGTATTTAGTTTGTCGCCACTGCACGTTTGTGCGCAATTTTAAAGCATGTCATGTTTGGTATCTATGTACTCGGCCTAAGATCATCTTTTTTATCTCATCAAACATTTGGGCAATATAGTGTGTTTTAGTGCATTAAAATGTAAAAAAGTGTGTTTTTTCCCCAAAAAATGCGTTTGAAAAATCGCTGCGCAAATACTGTGTGAAAAAAAAAAATGAAACACCCACCATTTTAATCTGTAGGGCATTTGCTTTAAAAAAAAAAATAATGTTTGGGGGTTCAAAGTAATTTTCTTGCAAAAAAAAATTATTTTTTTATGTAAACAATAAGTGTCAGAAAGGGCTTTGTCTTCAAGTGGTTAGAAGAGTGGGTGATGTGTGACATAAGCCTCTAGATGTTGTGCATAAAATGCCAGGACAGTTCAAAACCCCCCCAAATGACCCCATTTTGGAAAGTAGACACCCCAAGCTATTTGCTGAGAGGCATGTTGAGTCCATGGAATAATTTATATTGTGACACAAGTTGCGGGAAAGAGACAATTTTTTATTTTTTTTATTTTTTTTTGCGCAAAGTTGTCACTAAATGATATTTTGCTCAAACATGCCATGGGAATATGTGAAATTACACCCCAAAATACATTCTGTTGCTTCTCCTGAGTATGGGGATACCACATGTGTGGGACTTTTTGGGAGCCTAGCCGCGTACGGGACCCCAAAAACCAAGCACCGCCTTCAGGCTTTCTAAGGCCGTAAATTTTTGATTTCACTCTTCACTGCCTATCACAGTTTCGGAGGCCATGGAATGCCCAGGTGGCAAAAAACCCCCCCAAATGACCCCATTTTGGAAAGTAGACACCCCAAGCTATTTGATGAGAGGTATAGTGAGTATTTTGCAGACCTCAGTTTTTGTCACAAAGTTTTGAAAATTGAAAAAAGAAAAAAAAAAATTTTTTTTCTCGTCTTTCTTTATTTTCAAAAACAAATGAGAGCTGCAAAATACTCACCATGCCTCTCAGCAAATAGCTTGGGGTGTCTACTTTCCAAAATGGGGTCATTTGGGGGGGGTTTGTGCCACCTGGGCATTCCATGGCCTCCGAAACTGTGATAGGCAGTGAGGAGTAAAATCAAAAATGTACGCCCTTAGAAATCCTGAAGGCGGTGCTTGGTTTTCGGGGTCCCGTACGCGGCTAGGCTCCTAAAAAGTCCCACACATGTGGTATCCCCGTACTCAGGAGAAGCAGCTAAATGTATTTTGGGGTGCAATTCCACATATGCCCATGGCCTGTGTGAGCAATATATCATTTAGTGACAACTTTGTGCAAAAAAAAAAAAAAAAATTGTCACTTTCCCGCAACTTGTGTCAAAATATAAAACATTCCATGGACTCAACATGCCTCAAAGCAAATAGCTTGGGGTGTCTACTTTCCAAAATGGGGTCATTTGGGGGGGGTTTATGTCATCTGGGCATTTTATGGCCTTCAAAACCGTGATAGGTAGTGAGGAGTAAAATCAAAAATGTACGCCCTTAGAAATCCTGAAGGCGGTGCTTGGTTTTCGGGGCCCCGTACGCGGCTAGGCTCCCAAAAAGTCCCACACATGTGGTATCCCCGTACTCAGGAGAAGCAGCTAAATGTATTTTGGGGTGCAATTCCACATATGCCCATGGCCTGTGTGAGCAATATATCATTTAGTGACAACTTTTTGTAATTTTTTTTTTTTTTTTTTTTTTTGTCATTATTCAATCACTTGGGACAAAAAAAATGAATATTCAATGGGCTCAACATGCCTCTCAGCAAATTCCTTGGGGTGTCTACTTTCCAAAATGGGGTCATTTGTGGGGGTTTTGTACTGCCCTGCCATTTTAGCACCTCAAGAATCGACATAGGCAGTCATAAATTAAAGGCTGTGTAAATTCCAGAAAATGTACCCTAGTTTGTAGACGCTATAACTTTTGCGCAAACCAATAAATATACACTTATTGACATTTTTTTTACCAAAGACATGTGGCCGAATACATTTTGGCCTAAATGTATGACTAAAATTGAGTTTATTGGATTTTTTTTAGAACAAAAAGTAGAAAATATCATTTTTTTTCAAAATTTTCGGTCTTTTTCCGTGTATAGCGCAAAAAATAAAAACGGCAGAGGTGATCAAATACCATCAAAAGAAAGCTCTATTTGTGGGAAGAAAAGGACGCAAATTTCGTTTGGGTACAGCATTGCATGACCGCGCAATTAGCAGTTAAAGCGACGCAGTGCCGAATTGTAAAAAGTGCTCTGGTCAGGAAGGGGGTAAATCCTTCCGGGGCTGAAGTGGTTAAAGTCAAACAATAAAAGTGTAATGTCCCTTTAAATTTCGTAGCTGGGGGGTGTCTATAGTATGCCTGTAAAGGGGCACATGTTTCCTGTGTTTAGAACAGTCTGACAGCAAAATGACACTTCGAAGGAAAAAACCCATTTAAAACTACTCGCGGCTATTGCATTGCCGCTCCAACAATACACATAGAAGTTCATTGATAAAAACGGCATGGGAATTCCCCACAGGGGAACCCCAAACCAAAATTTTTAAAAAAAATGACGTGGGGGTCCCCCTAAATTCCATACCAGGCCCTTCAGGTCTGGTATGGATATTAAGAGGAACCCCGGCAAAATTTTTTAAAAAATGACGTGAGGGTCCCCCTAAATTCCATACCAGACCCTTCAGGTCTGGTATGGATTTTAAGGGGAACCCCGCGCCAAAAAAAAAAAAACGGCGTGGGGTCCCCCAAGAATCCATACCAGACCCTTATCCAAGCACGCAACCTGGCAGGCCACAGGAAAAGAGGGGGGGACGAGAGTGGGCCCCCCTCCTGAACCGTACCAGGCCACATGCCCTCAACATTGGGAGGGTGCTTTGCAGGACCGTTTTTTAAGGCAGGGCAAAAGGGACAGCTGCCCTGGGCCCTGTCACTGTTGTGGGGCCCAAAGCAGCTGCCTCATACTTTCCAACTATCCTGGTTTAAATTCCCTCGTCCCTTGAGGCTTTAGTCCTGTGCTGTGTCCCAATATCTCAGCGTGACGTGCTGCTACTAATGCTGCCCAGCTCTGCCCTTTTGTTGTGTACAGATGACTCACCTGCAGACCCTGGTTTATATGTAAATTACAGGCATTCACATGTAAATAGCGGCGGCATTCATATGTAAATAGCGCAGCCAGCAGCATTGATATGTATATCATGCCCCCCGAGGTCATATCCACAGTAATTTCTAGCAGCCAGTCAACAAGCAGAAATCATGTGCTGTAACCTCTAGCAACTAATCAGTGAGCCATAATGTGTGCTGTAACCTCTGGCAACCAGTCAGTGAGCGGTAATGATACGCTGTAACTTCTGGCAACCAATCACAATAGCTGCCTGATCTGATTCAGTAAACTGATTTTGAGTCTGGCTGCTATTTATTGTATGTCTCAGAGCAGGTGGAGTGTGAAACTGCTTGCGGGGGGGGCCAAGAAAAGTTTGCCCAGGGTCCAACCAATATTAAAGACAGCCCTGGTGCTTTGGGGTAGCCCCCCAAAACACCTTGTCCCCATGTTGATGAGGACAAGGGTCTCATCCCCACAACCCTGGCCGGTGGTTGTGGGGGTCTGCGGGTGGGGGGCTTTAACAAGGGGACCCCCAGATCCTGCCCCCCTGTGTGAAATGGTAAGGGGGTACTTACCCCTACCATTTCACTAAAAAACTGTCAAAAATGTTAAAAATGACAAGAAACAGTTTTTGACAATTCTTTTATTTAAATGCTTCTTCTTTCTTCTATCTTCCTTCATCTTCTTCTTCTTCTGGTTCTTCCTCTGGCGTTCTCATCCAGCATCTCCTCCACGGCGTCTTCTATCTTCTTCTCCTCGGGCCGCTCCGCACCCATGGCATTGGGGGAGGCTTCCGCTCTTCTCTTCTTCTTTTCTTCTCTTCTTCTCTTCTTCTCTTCTTTTCTTCTTCATTTTCTTTTCCAGGCTGCTCGGCACCCATGCTGGCATGGAGGGAGGCTCCCGCTGTGTGACGGCGTCTCCTCATCTGACGGTTCTTAAATAATGGGGGGTGGGGCCACCCGGTGACCCCGCCCCCTCTAACGCACGGTGACTTGACGGGACTTCCCTGTGACATCACGGGGAATGCCACAGGGAAGTCCCGTCATGTCCTGTGCGTCAGAGGGGGGCGGGGTCACCGGGTGGCCCCGCCCCCCATTATTTAAGAACCGTCAGACGAGGAGATGCCGTCACACAGCGGGAGCCTCCCTCCATGCCAGCATGGGTGCGGAGCGGCCCAGAGAAGAAAATGAAGAAGAGAAGAAGAGAAGAAAAGAAGAAGAGAAGAGCGGGAGCCTCCCCCCAATGCCATGGGTGTGGAGCGGCCCGAGGAGAAGAAGATAGAAGACGCCGCAGAGGAGATGCTGGACGAGAACGCCGGAGGAAGAACCAGAAGAACCAGAAGAAGAAGAAGATGAAGGAAGATAGAAGAAAGAAGAAGCATTTAAATAGAGGAATTGTCAAAAACTGTCTCTTGTCATTTTTAACATTTTTGACAGTTTTTTAGTGAAATGGTAGGGGTAAGTAACCCCTTACCATTTCACACGGGGGGGCTGGGATCTGGGGGTCCCCTTGTTAAAGGGGGCTTCCAGATTCCGATAAGCCCCCCGCACGCAGACCCCCACAACCACCGGCCAGGGTTGTGGGGATGAGGCCCTTGTCCTCATCAACATGGGGACAAGGTGTTTTGGGGGGCTACCCCAAAGCACCCTCCCAATGTTGAGGGCATGTGGCCTGGTACGGTTCAGGAAGGGGGGCCGCACTCTCGTCCCTCCCTCTTTTCCTGCGACCTGCCAGGTTGCATGCTCGGATATGGGTCTGGTATGGATCCTTGGGGGGACCCCACGCCGTTTTTTTTGGGGGGGGGGCGGGGTTCCCCTTAAAATCCATACCAGACCTGAAGGGTCTGGTATGGAATTTAGGGGGACCCCCATGTCATTTTTTTTTAAATTGTGGCCAGGGTTCCCCTTAATATCCATACCAGACCTGAAGGGCCTGGTATGGAATTTAGGGGGACCCCCACGTCATTTGTTTTTTTTTTTTTGGTTCGGGGTTCCCCTGTGGGGAATTCCCATGCTGTTTTTATCAATGAACTTCTATGTGTATTGTCGGACGGCAATGCAATAGCCACGAGTAGTTTTAAATGGGTTTTTTCCTTCGAAATGTCATTTTGCTGTCAGACTGTTCTAAACACAGGAAACATGCGCCCCTTTACAGGCATACTATAGACACCCCCCCAGCTACGAAATTTAAAGGGATATTACACTTTTATTGTTTGACTTTAAGCATTATTAAAATCACTGCTCCTAAAAAAACGGCCATTTTTAAAACTTTTTTTTGCATTGATCCATGTCCCCTGGGGCAGGACCCAGGTCCCCAAACACTTTTTATGACAATAACTTGCATATAAGCCTTTAAAATTAGCACTTTTGATTTCTCCCATAGACTTTTAAAGGGTGTTCCACGGCATTCGAATTTGCCGCGAACACCCCAAATTGTTCGCTGTTCGGCGAACTTGCGAACAGCCAATGTTCGAGTCGAACATGAGTTCGACTCGAACTCGAAGCTCATCCCTAGTGGTGTATAACATATATCCTAGTGGGTAGATATGCATGCTAGTAAGGTATTGCAACTTCAGGCTGTGGAGACAGAAATATCAAAAATAGAGAATAAAAATATAAATAAAGTGCCAAGTGCATAAATAATATACTGTAACATAAACTTGTGAAAATTGTGAATAGTGTTCAAACAGGTGACATGGTGTCAAACACTTCAGTGCAACCAATATAGTGCCTTAATGAGGGTAAGCACTAGAAAGCTCAAAACATAACGGCATAAATAAAATATCATGTACTGGTATATTCATCAAATAAATATTAGTGCAAATGGTGACAAATTAAATACGATACAGTGCAGAGGATGCTGCAATCCTGTGTATCATGCACAAACAGGGATATACTGTGATTTCAATGTGTCAAATGAAAAATACACACTGTGACAAATATTCTACAGATGTGTCAGGTGCATTGTATACGCATGGCAAAATACACAATATGGTGCCTCGTGAAATAAATAAAAATAAATCAAGTGACGGGGGGATTAGTCCATAGTGGATAAATAAAGCATCCAGTGATTTCACACAGAGCAAGAAGATTTTGCGTAGGGCATATGGTGAGTGTATGCCATAAGGTGTATCAACCAGGGAAATTAACACTGTTAATCCTCTTTGTGACAAGCAATCCTCCACTAGTAAGTAATGGCCCCTTATCACATCTCACTAGGATAACAGCGTAAACAGCAGATCTAATGTAGGCTCCTTTTCATAAACCTGCACCCGGCTATGTTCTCCAGACTCTAGGTCCCTCCAGAGATGTAATGGCCATAAATGGAAGAAAGGGAATGCCTCATAGTGTAGTATTAGATTTTCAAACAGCCGAAGTTTATTAGGATAAAAGTACTCACATTAACAAATACAGCAATACAGCGTATCACCAACGAGCGGCGAGCTAGAATACGTCCGTCAATGGGATGTGCCTCTCCTGTCCCTACGCGTGACGTCACGTGCCTTCTGACTTCATCAGGGAATACTAGAGGGCACTGAGTTTAGTCCTAAATAGTAATCTAATCCAATAGACGGCGGCCATTTTCTTGTAGCTACATGAGAAAATGCCATAGCGGCCATTTTCCGGGAGACTAATGGGGGCGGCCATGTTTTTGGTTAGCCAAACAGCAGCACGGCTGCAAGTATTCTCGCTAGCGGTGTTTATAGCCATAGACCATACAATGTATAACCCCAATCAAATGGACAGATGAACTCTGAGCTGGAGAAAACCGAGTATATTGCTGGCTGAACAATAAAAGTAAAAAACTATAAATAAAAATCGGTGAATAAAAACGGTCCATTGTAATTATAGGGGGTACCACATAAAATGAGACTAAATTCTTAAAATTCATTTATTGAAAAATCTAAAGTGATAAATATATATAAAAAATTATTTTATTAATGATTAATTTGGAGATTTAAGAATATTAAAAATAAGGCGCATGCGCGGACTCCTCCAAGATGGCCGCTTAAGCCCGGAGCTCCGCACTGCCCTGACCACCCGGCGCACCTAGCGGGGGAACCGGGACCCCGTGGACCACGTCACCCACCTCACAGCGATTAGGAAGGGTTGGGGAACAACCCTATGCCGGCCGGATCATCCAGGAAGGGCCTAGAACCCCTGTTCAGAGCCTCGGCGGAGCGGGCCGAATCCAAGATGGCGGGCGCCACGCTGCACGGCATACAGACAGCTGCAGAGAGCCCAGGGGATAAACTTTCCTATGCCGCAGTGACCCGCGCTCTCCCCTCTGGGACCCCAGTGAGTACCCCTCTACACTTGGCTCAGATCACGGCCCTTTCAGAGCATACTGCTGAACAACCTATGACACCCCCCTTGCAGCCTACCTCCCCTCACATCACAACAGGGCCTGAAATGGCGCCCAATCCAGCCCACTCTATCCTCACAGGCCCCGATCTCTTCTCCCAGATATCAGCTCTGCTAGACAGAGGATTAGCCCAAACTGCAGCCAAAATAACGGGCGACATCAGGGAGGACTTCCAGGCCCTGGGCTCCAGGATGGAGGCGATCGAAGATAAACTCGACCAGACCATCTCCAAAACCAGGCAGAACTCTAACCACATACAGGTCATACAAGACCAACTGGACATTGCTCTCTCACGCATTGATGACCTTGAAAATAGATCCAGAAGGGAAAATTTTAGACTCAGAGGCCTCCCAGAATCTATAACCGACTCTACAACGGCGGTCCAAGACTTCATAAAACAACTTCTCCCTGACATTCCTCCACATAAATTAGAAATTGACCGCGCTCACAGGACATTAGGACCACCGAGGAAAGATGGCCTCCCCAGAGATATAGTGGTGAAGCCACACTACTTCTCAGTTAAAGAAGAAGTGATGAAAAAGTGCAGATACCAACAGCCCCTCACGTGCAGAGGCCACGCCGTACAAGTCTTTGCGGACATTTCACCTAACACGATACAAAAAAGGAGGGCGTTGAAGCCCCTACTATCGGTGTTGGCGCAAAACGAAATAAAATACAAATGGGCCTTTCCTTTTGCTCTGAAGTTTGATCACAGAGGCAAAACCTACTCTTTCCGCAGCCTCCAAGAAGGAGAACGAATCCTATTAGACCTCCGCCTCATCTCGCAAGAGTCAGCAATGGACTTCAACAACTCGGCGGCGAGTTCATACAAGCGCCCTTCACCTGCGAGCCCCTTGCAACCCATGTGGGAAAAACCCAAATACAAGCGCCCCAAGGAAGCCAAGCCTCCATGAGTCCTCGAGTCAAGACGCTGTTTGATGGACTTTCCCTGATTTCTTATTCCCTTTGTGGGCTCCTATACGAACACGTTTGACACTTTTCATTTGATGGGTTTTTTTTTTTTTTTTTTTTTTGGTCATCCTGGCATGGGAGGGTGTGCGCGGGAGATTTACTTGATTTTTAGCTTGGGGGGGGAGGGGGGAGGGAGGAGACATCATGTCCCCTTTCTCCTCCCCCCCCCCTCACTCATCCCTCTACGTCTTCTCCTGATAGGGGGGACGTGGGCAGGTGTTTCTGCCCCGGGAGGGTTCCTTGGGAGTATTCCCTTTAGAGCCCACCGGGCGCCAGGTATGTGAATGTTAACCAACGAGAGCCTTAAACGCCTCTTTCTGGCCCAGGCCTCCAAGACACTGGGCTACAGAGTGGGATCCCATGACTTCTCCCTATGTTGTACTTTAGCCGCAAAAATGAGCCTCGTATTGTATGGGCTATGGCCCAAGGAGCCCTCCTCATCCGCCCGGAAGTTTGTTCTGGGCGGGAGGGGAGGAAGGTGGGAAAAAGGGTGGACGGGGCCCCCTTCGGTTCCCCAGGTCGGACTAGCTCCGACCAGCAGTTTTTTTTTCTTTTATTCAGTATTTAACTTAGGTGCGCCAAGGTCGCGGCAGATAAGCTGCACCTCTATTAATCCCAAGGACCAGGTGATACTGGTCTCCTGGGTTAGGAATCCTCCCTGTCAGCAGGGTCTGGACATTTCCTCCATTGTGAAGAGTGGTGTGCTCTCCTGCCACCACTGCTCACACAAGTCCCGAGTGGACTCATCCTTCCCCTCCTGCCCTCTTTCTATGTTCTCCTTTCTCCTATCTTCTCTAACAATCTATTTTCTCATAGTTGGCTGTCTGCTGGGTTATACCCAATCCCCAAGTAAGAAGCAGAAAGATGTCTCAACGGTCCCTACTTCGGTTCCTACTCTCCAACTGGGACAGGTAAGCGTTGGGGGATGGGGGGTAGGCCCCCTACTTCTGCTCCATGGCTGACACTGAAAGCCTGCCATCTCTATTAAGGGTGGCCACACACAATACCCAAGGGCTGAACTCTCCTTCTAAAAGAAGGAAAGTACTTGATTTCATGAAAACCCGCAAGATTGACCTTTTATTTCTCCAAGAAACTCACTTCCCGATCCGGTACAAACCTACCTTCATCCACTCTCAGTTCCCATTGTTTTATCTAGCCAATGCGGAAGATAAGACCAGAGGGGTTGCCATCCTTATATCTAAAAACTGCAAATTCACGCCACATAAGGTTCAACGAGACCCAGAGGGAAGGTTTATCCTAGTTAAAGGTTCTGTAGAAGGCAGATTATACTCCCTAGTATCTTACTACGCCCCTAACACAGGACAGTATAAATTCTTCAACTCAATGTTTAAGACACTTGGACCACTGCTTGAAGGCTCGGTAATTTTTGGGGGAGACTCCAATGTGGCCTTCGACCAGGGAATAGACAAATCTAAACCCCCAGCCGCTCAAAACATACGACCAACCAAAACCAGCCTGAAAGTAGCTAAGCTGGTATACTCACAAGGACTCACTGACATTTGGAGGGAATTAAACCCCACCAAAAAAGATTACACTCACTTCTCCCATGCCCACCAATCCTATGCTCGTATAGACCATCTGCTAGTCTCAAATGACTTGATCCCAGCAGCCCAAAGAGCACAAATTACTGACACGGTCTGGTCAGACCACTCCTTGTTAAGTGTCCTGATAAATAACCAAACCCCACACCACAAATATAACCTTTGGAGACTAAAGGAAAACATCCTTTCTGACCCCGCCTGGAAAGCTGAAATTGAAAAGGCCATAAAGGAATATTTTAATCAAAATGACACGGCAGACGTCTCCGCGGAAACCTTATGGGCAGCACATAAGGCCACAATCAGAGGGAAATTGATACAAATAACAGCCAAACTAAAAAAAGAACATGGGATAGACATATTCAACCTAGAAAAAAAATTCCAAAAGTTATGTACGGAGCACAAGAGAGACCCTGCTTTAGTACCCATATCTCAATTGGACGCAGCACGCCTAGAACTTAACTTAGCTCTTACAGCTAAAGCAGATAAAAGTTTGTCATGGCTAGGAGCGAAATATTACTATCAGAAAGACAGGGCTGGGTCTCTCTTGGCGTCCCGTCTTTCCCCGCGCCCTCGCTCATACATTTTCCCCAAAATCAAAATAGCGGGTCAACCCCACACAACAAACCCACTAAAGATCATGCAAGCCTTCCATGGTTTTTATTCAGATCTATATAGCAAACATAACGCAAGTAATCCCCAAACTCTGCAGAATTTTCTGACTAATCTCCCGATTCCTACCCTTTCGGCTGAGCACAGAGATAAACTAGAAGCTCCGGTCTCCGCCGAAGAAGTGTTAGCAGTAATCAAAAATCTTAAGCGGCGGTCGGCTCCGGGTCCAGATGGCTTCTCCATACCATACTATAAAGCTTATGCAAATACCATAGCGCCTTACCTTGCTAGATTTATTAACTTTAAGACCAAGGGGGAGCCTCTGGACCCGCAGTTGAACGCCGCTTTCATAACCGTAATACCGAAACCAGACAAGGACCAGGGAGAAGTAGCCAACTATAGACCCATATCCCTGATCAATAATGATCTAAAAATTATGACTAAAATTATGGCAGACCGATTGGCTTCCTTTATCGGATCCTATATCCATAAGGACCAAGTGGGGTTTATCCCGGGCAGGCAAGGTCCCGACCAAATCAGAAGAACGGTGGATGTAGTCTCCCTCTTGCAATCAGGCTGGGATGGTAGCGGGGCGCAAAAGGGAATGTTGCTATCTCTAGATTTACAAAAAGCGTTCGACTCTGTATCGTGGTCTTACATATTCTCAATCATACAACAGTGGGGTTTTGGCCCACGGTTCACAGGGTTACTACACTCCCTATATTCTAGCCCAGAAGCTAAAATCAAACTGCAAGGACAACTCTCTGATCCTATTAAAATAGCTAGAGGGACCCGCCAAGGTTGCCCGCTCTCGCCACTGATTTTTGCGATAGCGATCGAATCATTAGCAATTGCTATACGCAATAATCCGGATATAGCAGGGGTGAACTGTGGGCCAAGAGCACATAAATGCGGGTTGTTTGCTGACGACCTCATTTTATACATAACGTCACCAGCAACCTCCCTCCCAGTACTATGTAAGCTCCTAGATGACTTTGCACAGATCTCTGGTCTATACGTTAACTACTCCAAGTCTCAAGCACTTAATGTTTCCCTCCCGTTAGCCTTGGTATCCCGGTTGAAGGAGGCGTTCCGCTTCTCGTGGGGCGAATCCAGCATCCGATACCTCGGAATCAACCTTACCCCCAAATTTGAACAGCTATATCAAGCAAATTACCCCCCCATTTACAAAAAATTAGAATCTGATCTTAAACAATGGTCCCCGCACCACATTTCCTGGCTCGGTAAAATAAACTCTGTAAAAATGACTCTGCTACCACGTCTCCTATATATCTTCAGAGCGCTCCCAATCGCGATACGGAAGGATCACCTCTCAACATTCCAAAACAAGGTGGTAAAATTCATTTGGGGAGCAAAGGGGCATAGGCTCCCGAGAAGCGCCCTATTCGGCCCAAGAAAAAAGGGGGGATTGGGACTCCCAAATCTTTTTTGGTATTACCAGGCCGCTAGATTGGCACAGATATCATCAATCTATGCCAAAACGGCCAGACCTGATTGGATAGAAATGGAAAGACAGGCAGTACCAACATTTACAATTGACTTCCTCCTCTGGTGCCCACCAAAGGCTAGACCTCCGGTCATGTCACCCGCCTTATCTCAATCTCTGACGATATGGGACACTCTCAGAAAGAACCCCTCCTTAGTATCACCCAGCAAACCTCTATCGCACATTTTCCGCAACCCCATATTCCCCCCGGGCATGGACATTAAGGCTTTTCAGTGGTGGCTGGATAGGGGAATGTACCGGATCGGGAACTATTTTACCGCTGCGGGACCATTATCCCTCAACCATTGCATCAAACATCTAAACCTCCCCAATTCAGAGAGGTTCAGGTTTTATCAGATTTCACACTTTCTCCAATCTATCTGGGTCGAGAAACCCGAACCCCCACAGTTCACCCCATATGAAATATGGTGTGGGAGCCTCATGGAGCAGAGGGGGGGTATATCCTTAATCTACTCTTCGCTTGCCGCTACAGATAAGAAAGCAACGTTCATGTTGGCTTGGGAGAGGGATTTACAGGAATCATGGGATCTAGATCACTGGCACATGACCTTCTTCCGATCATTCAAAGGCATTCAGAATATTTCCCTGATTGAAGCTAGCCTAAAAGTAATTACTAGATGGTATTTGACCCCCTCCCGGCTCGCTATGATGCACCCTGCGGCTTCCCCTCTCTGCTTTCGCGGGTGTCACATGAACGGTTCTATGTTACACATATGGTGGGACTGTCCTAAAATTAGGACGTTTTGGCAAAAAATATTTTACGCCATATCCAAAATATTAGGTAAGGCCATTCCCAAGTCTCCTCTAACAGCTCTTCTCAACCATCCCGTTCCAGGGCTTTCAAAATCATCGCAGAAATTAGTATATTTCATTCTCCTGGGAGCCAAAATTACTCTGGCTAAAGCCTGGAAGAAGCCCCTAGTTTCTCTCTTAGCAGCTAAACGGAAAGTGTCTTGGATAATGACTCAAGAGAAATTAGTAAGCTCCTTACTAGATACCTCAGCAAAGTTTGAGAAGACTTGGGACCCGTGGTCCAAATATATAGGATTAGGGTAATATCCAAACTTTATTAAAAATAGTCCCCCAATAGAAATGGGGGTTCCGAGCAGACAGCTAACCTTCCCTCCTCTTGGCTTCTTTCCTCCCTCACTCTTGCTCTTCCCTCTTCTCCCCTCCCCCTAACCCCCCTCTTGCTTTTCTCTTCCTTTCTCTTTTTCTCTTTCACCTGACTCCCATTTTTCGGTAGGCAGGAATAGAACTCAATTCTGAAGCAGGTACACCCTAGAGTGAACCACAATAGAAAGTTATACTTCGTTATACATCCCTGAGATTCACTCATGATGGACAGCACTTTAATGCAACATACCTAAACAGCAACTTTACCAATGGGATTGTTAAGTTAATTTAAACTTGAAATGTTACCAGTTTAGCAAACTGTTTTTTGCATTCTAGATCTTTTGGTCAATGCACCAAAGTTTTCTATCATTTTTCCTTTTTGTTGTTTTTTTATATATATACCTTGCTGATATCTCTCAAGGTACTCGAGTCTCTGGTAGACGGGTCCCAGTCAGCTCCCCAGCACAGTGTGATCCCATGAAGGGGTGATGGAGACGGTCTGGGATGCCGGCCCAGGTCTCACCAGTTATGTTGGCAAGAACCTGAACCAGGGAGGTTCCGATAATAGTTACTTCAGTTTACAGTCAGTTGATGATGTAACTTTGGTATAACAGTCATTATATCGCAAAACATCTCAAAGTATATATGATTTGTACCTCTCACTTTTACCCTGCTCTAAACTGGGTCATGTAATGTAAGCATGTATTTTCTATATGTTTTTCTGACAAAATACAATAAAAACCATTTGAATATAAATGTTGTGCATGAGGTGCCGGTACGGTTCAGGCCCCCCCCAGGTGGCCCCATTTTGGAAGGTGGACGCCCCGGGCTGTTTGCTGGGGGGCATGTCGAGTCCATGGAGTGTTTTGTACTGTGGCGCAAGTTGCGGGAGAGGGACAATTTTTTTTTTTTTTGCGCAGGGTTGTCGCTGGGTGATGTGTTGCTCAGGCATGCCGTGGCAGTATGTGGGGTTGCACCCCGGGATGGATTCTGTTGCTTCTCCTGAGTACGGGGATGCCACATGCGTGGGGCTTTTTGGGAGCCTGGCC
The DNA here is from genome assembly GCA_037952925.1 of Lithobates clamitans. Lineage (NCBI taxonomy): Eukaryota > Metazoa > Chordata > Amphibia > Anura > Ranidae > Lithobates > Lithobates clamitans. Next base: position 43,949 of record JBBGZY010000900.1, read on the forward strand.
GCGTACGGGACCCCGGGGGCCGGGCACCGCCTTCAGGTTTTCTAAGGGCGTGGTTTTTTTTATTTCGCTCTCCACTGCCTGTCGCAGTTTCGGAGGCCATGGAGTGCCCGGATGGCGCAGCCCCCCCCAGGTGGCCCCATTTTGGAAAGTGGACGCCCGGAGCTGTTTGCTGGGGGGTATGGTGAGTGTTTTGCAGACCTCACTTTTTGTCACAAACTTTTGAAAATTGAAAAAAGAAGAAAAAAATACATTTTTCTTGTCTTTCTTCATTTTCAAAAACAAATGACTGCGGAGTGCTCGCCGTGCCTCTCGGCGAGTGGCTTGGGGTGTCTGCTTTCCGGAATGGGGTCATTTTGGGGGGTTTTGTGCTATCTGGCGTTTTATGGCCTTCGGGGCTGTGGTGGGTAGTGAGGAGTGAAATCAGGGATTTACGCCCTTGGAGGTCCTGGGGGCGGTGGTTGGATTTCGGGGCCCCGTATGAAGCTGGGCTCCCGGGGGGTGCCGCGCATGTGGTGTCCCGGTACTCGGGAGAAGCGGCAGGGGGTATTTTGGGGTGTGGTTCCGCATGTGCCCGTGGCATGTTTGAGCAATGTATCGTTTGGTGACAACTTTGTGCAAGAGAGAGGGTTGTCACTTTCCCGCAACTTGTGTCAGGATGTGGAATGTTCCGTGGGCTCGGCATGCCTCTCAGCGAGTGGCTTGGGGTGCCTGCTTTCCAGGGTGGGGTCATTTGGGGGGGTTGTGCTGTCTTGGCATTTTATGGCCTTCAAAACTGTGATAGGTAGTGAGGAGTGAAATCACAAATGTATGCCCTTAGAAATCCTGAAGGCGGTGCTTGGTTTTCGGGGCCCCGTATGCGGCTAGGCTCCCAAAACGTCCCACACATGTGGTATCCCCATACTCAAGAGAAGCAGCTAAATATATTTTGGGGTGCAATTCCACAAATGCCCATGGCCTGTGTGAGCAATATATCATTTAGTGACAACTTTGTGCAAAAAAAAAAAAAATTGTCACTTTCCCGCAACTTGTGTAAAAAAATAAAATATTTCATGGACTCAAAAAAAAAAAAAAAAAAAAAAAAAAGAATATTAAAAATATTAAAAATATATAAAAAATATATGAAATATATAAAAAATATATAAACAAATTGTTTACAAATTAGAAAAAAAGTTAGAAAAAATTAATTCGAATCTATTTCTAGGAGGACGGTAATTGCACAGGATTAAAGCATTCTAATGCCCTGTACACACGGTCAGATTTTCCGATGGAAAATGTCCGATCGGAGTGTGTTGTCGGACATTCCGACCGTGTGTGGGCTCCATCGTACATTTTCCGACACACAAAGTTTGAGAGCAGGCTATAAAACTTTCCGACAACAAAATCCGATCGCGTCAATTCCGACCGTGTGTGGCCAGTTCGGCCTATAAAACACCATTGTTTTTCCCATATGCATTTGCCCACATTTTTTAGGGCCTACTTGACTGAAAATAATTTGGTTGTGTAGATGTGTTTGTTAATAGAATGAAATGCAAACTAGATTCTGTGTAAGGAGACACTTTGTCTTTGAAGGTGTAGGGGAGGGACCTGGATATCAGGCAGCCTGCTTGGCCCGGCCACCTCCTGGCTGAGACTTCCCTGTGTATGAAAAAGGGACATTGTTTTAGTTTTTGCATCATCAATCACAATCATAAATTAGTACTCCAAACTAACATCTAGTTAACATCATTAATTGGACAACCAGAAATATTTAAAAGAATGCTATACCTGGCTCAAGCTGGGCTCCTCCACATGTTGCTGCCTGGAAGGCCCAGGTTGGGCGTCAGAAGCCTCAGCTGGGGGGGGAGGAAGCGTGGAAGGAAGACTGGAGAGTGCTGGCCTGGGTTCAGTCTGACCTGCCAGAAAATGCAGCCTGTCATAGTACCACAGCCTGGGGACATAAATGTCACCTGCAGCTCAGGATCTCTGGGAATCCTGGACCTTCTTGTGCTCCCTTAGATAAGTGCTCCTAAGGCCACCAATTAGGATGTTCAAATAGGTGATGTCTGCCGTGGGGATCACTGTCTTCACAAATTCCAACAAATTATGCAGCGCTGCCTTCCTCTTTGTTTGGTTCTTATATTCAGGGTGGTTTATCTCCCACAGACAGGGCAGCTCCCTGAACATATCAATGAAGATTGGCATAAAGTCCTTATCTTTCAAGATATCCATTTTCACTGCAAGACACAATACAAGACAAACCCTAATGTCAGCCTAAAGTCTTCTAAACTTGTGCAAATACAGGCCTCAATCTAGAAGCAGTATAGGCACAATGTTAAATCTTACCTTCGTTATCACGATCGGCGCCTCCGTTACTCCTTCCTCCGCTCACAGATCGTACATACTACACACGGGTGTTACGCTTTATAGACACTGCGCAAGCGTGAAACTCCGCCCGCCCCTGACGTTCTTTCTAGTTTATTCCCCGCCCCTTCTCGTTCGGTGCAGTGGGGAAGAGCACATGGTGGAGTCAGAGCAGGTGTCTGATATTTACACCAAGAGGAGGAGGAAAGCCCGGAGCCTGAAACGTCCCGATCCAGAAGGAGATGATATAAGGCATCAAATATGTCCTTTGGGGAGATGTTGGAGATGGTCGACATAATGAAGAGGGCCGACTATGATGGAAAGTATGGACCTTACCCCAACCCCAATGTCCGTAAGGCCAAGATCATAGCGAAAGTGGTCAAAAGTCTGCACCGGAATTTCGGGGTACGTCGATCGAAAGATCAGCTCAGGAAGCGGTGGTCGGACCTAAAATTAAGTGAGCACGAGCAGTACAGAAAGATCCGGTGAGTGCTGCAAAAAAGTAAATAGTTGTGCTGTGTTCCGATTCTTTTTATGTTTATTAAGTTTGTGCTGCTCCATGTGCTTTTCTTAACTGTTATCCAGTTTAAAATGTCAACTTTCATGTTCATGGGCACATTATTCGTTCGAATCAAACATTTTTCTTTCGGCCTATAAAACACCATTGTTTTGGCCATATGCATTTGCCCACATTTTTTAGGGCCTACTTGTCTGAAAATAATTTGGTTGTGTAGATGTGTTTGTTAATAGAATGAAATTCAAACTAGATTCTGTGTAAGGAGAGGACACTCAGCAGCTGTTTACACATCTGGACGCTGGAGCACTAGTGTGGGACACAAGAACACCCTTTTTATTAGGGGGCCCACACAGGTGCTCCAGTGTATACTATAGGGGTGTCTCCATCTGTGAAGCTTGTACAAAACAGGTAAAGTATTGAAGCTTGACAAAGGACACTAACAATTCTACATCTTGGAACTCAGCCAAAATAGACAATTGTACCCCACTTCCAAGCAATGTTTCATATTTATAGTTCTTCCCTCAAACATCTGTGTGCTAAGTATACAATTTTTTTTTTACATAGGGGAGAAAAGACTCGGTGGACACCCCTCATCCGAGGAGACCAGAGACCCCCTACCTCTGGAAGAAGGGGAAATCCAACCAAGACAAGAAGAGCAGGAGGAGGTAGACATGGTGGAAATTGGCACCACAACAGGTGAGTGTCTGCGACTACAGGCTCAGGTAAGAGATGGATGCCGGCATATTTATAATACATGGTTTTTTTTAGGTTTCTATATTTTTAGGTGATCGTGATGTATTGGATCCAGATCCTTTCACCTCGGAAAGTGCACAGATCCTGATTGGGGAGATCATGGGGTGTAATAGGGACTTGGAAAACATCAAGAAAAACATCAATGATGTTCTTCAAAAAAATAAGAACATCATTGATGTTTTAGGGAGAGTTTAAAACCCCTCCAAATCCCTTTGTTTTATGGTATACTACAATTTTAACATTTTTTGTCAAATAGTAGAAAAGCCAAATTTTGAAGATGCACACAGTGTGTCAACATGTGCTATCTGCCATCACGGGAGATCAATGGACACGTTTTAGGGGTGCAACCCCTTCCTCAATAATAAAGTAGCTGAGAGGAAGGAATTGCTCCCCCAAAACACGTCCCTTGATCCGCCATGATGGCAGCTAGCACATGTTGACATTCGGCAATTGGTGTATATCTTCAAAATTTGGCTTTTCCGGGGGTGACTTCACCCCATCTGAACGCAATATCAAACCCAGTTTCTAAATACTCATGTCTGATATTGTCTTCAAGTTCTACCAAATGTGAACTTTGTAAGTTCAAGATTTGTGTCTTTCTTGTTGGATTTAAACATGCCTGTTTTATCTTAAATGGACATTTCTACTTTTTCTAATGTGACCCCAAAAATTGTTATACAACAAACATGTTGGTTTGTTTTAAAAACCTTTTCTAAATGCACATGTGATTGTGCAGGTATTAAAAAGATTGTTAATCAAGAATGTGTGGATTATTGTCTCAACGCTCCAACACTTTTGTGGTGCTCTAATTGCTGCTTTCTGTGACAATGGGGGTTATTTCCTAAGGGCAAATCCACTTTGCAATACAAGTGCAGTTTCAAGTGCACTTGTAGTGCAAAGTGTCTTTGCCTTTAGTAAATAACACCCAACAGTGCTTTGTAAGGTTACACAATCACGCCATTTTCAGGACTCAACACATTTCTGTCAGGGTCAGCTAAAACAAACACAAGCAGTAAATGTCACCAAAGATTTGCTTAATTTTTTTTTTATTTGAAAAAGGTTTCACACGTTGTCTGGCATATTGATAGCCCCCCTACCCGCAAAGAATTCAAGGTATCTTAGAAGGACATCATGGGCACTCAGGGAGGGCAAGCCAGGATGGCCACTTTCAAGCACCGTCAGGGCTGGTTCATTTTGAATTCCAGCCTCAGGCCCAACTGAGCCAGCATAGTTGGCAGAATGTTGCCGTAAAAAGTTGTGTAGAACACAGCACGCCAGGATGTGATTCAGTTTGTACTCCGCCATATGTATGGGTGTAAGAAATAGGCGGAACTGGCTGGCCATGATTCCAAACGTGTTCTCCACCACTCTTCTGGCTCTGGCCAGCCGGTAATTAAAAACCCTCTGGTCCGGGGTGAGGGTCCTCATCAGGAATGGCCGCATAAGATGGTCCCCCAGCGCAAAAGCTTCATCCGCAACGAAGACGAATGGGAGTCCTTCCACATTGTCTTCTGGAGGTGGCAAGTCCAAGCTGCCATTCTGGAGACGCCTGTAGAACTCAGTCTGGGCGATGACTCCACCATCGGACATCCAGCCATTCTTCCCCACGTCCACATACAGAAATTCATAAGTAGCCGACACCACCGCCAACATCACAATACTATTGAACCCCTTATAATTATAATAGTATGAACCCCAAGTTGGGTGGTGGGATGATGTGGACGTGTTTACCATCAAATGCCCCTCCGCAGTTAGGAAAGTCCCACCGCTGGGCAAAGTGGGAGGCCACAGTCTGCCATTCCTGTGGCATGGAAGGAAACTGTGTAGGAAAACAAAAAAAATTAGTCTTTTTGCACATAAACATGGAAAGCAGATTAGACACAAACATTCTTGGCCAACATCAAGATAACATTTAATTATGGGAGTTTTTAAAGACCAAAGTATAAGGTACACCTATCATATTCCGGAAAAACGGCGCTACCCGAAAGACCTGTTTGGCTCAGCCTATACAGGGAACGTTGTGTAAACGTAATTTTATATATATCACAAGATTTCAAACCAATATGGGTGAAAGGGTGCTGTAATTAAATGGAAAACGAAAAATGTTGCAGAGTCACACTCCATTGGCTAAAGTACATATGTGTGGGTCAGAATATAATCGCATACAGAGATAATCAGAAAAGACTCTGTATGTGCTAAAATATCATATGCTTTTCATAGGACAGTGTAGTTTTACCCATCACAACACACATTCAGCACTTAGCACTTGTTTATAGTGACAAAAATGCATGAAACATGCGTGGATCCACTTATGTTGGTTCCTATGGATGAACCAAGTATATAGGCCAAGTGTTTACAGGTTGCTGCCCCCCTTAAACAGAGACACTCCCTAGGAATGTCCTGCAGAAATAAGAAATATTAGGGGATAAATAGGGAAAAACGGCGCTAATATTTCTTATTTCTGCAGGACATTCCTAGGGAGTGTCTCTGTTTACGGGAGGCAGCAACCTGTAAAAACTTGGCCTATATACTTGGTTCATCCATAGGAACCAACATAAGTGGATCCATGCATGTTTCATGCATTTTTGTCGCTATAAACAAGATGTCTTTATTTTGTACTAAGTGCTGAATGTGTGTTGTGATGGGTAAAACTACACTGTCCTATGAAAAGCATATGATATTTTAGCACATACAGAGTCTTTTCTGATTATCTCTGTATGCGATTATATACTGACCCACACATATGTACTTTAGCCAGTGGAGTGTGACTCTGCAACATTTTTCGTTTTCCATTTAATTACAGCACCCTTTCACCCATATTGGTTTGAAATCTTGTGATATATATAAAATTACGTTTATACAACGTTCCCTGTATAGGCTGAGCCAAACAGGTCTTTCGGGTAGCGCCGTTTTTCCCTATTTATCCCCTAATATTTCTTATTTCTGCAGGACATTCCTAGGGAGTGTCTCTGTTTAAGGGAGGCAGTGTCTTTTTAAAAAAAAAACGATAGGAATAGCTATCTACCTATCACCAGTGGCCACCACCCTCTATGGCTTAAAAACATTCCGAAAGGACAGCTCATGAGGGTGAGAAGAAACTGTTCCGAAGACACGCAATTCCATCTACAATCAAGAATTCTTGTAGAAAGGTTTGAGGCTAGAGGATATAAAACAGAAACGCTACAGAAAGTGGTAGAAGAAGTGGCAGCTTTACCCAGAACAGAGTGTCTACAAGAATTAAGCCAGGAGAGGCTCTCTAAGAAAGGAAATGAACGAAACAATGAATGGGGATTTATCTCACAATTTCATTCCCAATATAAAGAAGTTGAAAATATCTTTAAAGCACACTGGCACATCCTCCTAATGGATAAAAAGTTGACTAATGTTCTTCCACCTGTACCGCAGTTCATTTACAGAAAATCTGTGAATTTTGGTGACAGACGATCTGGGACCGCAACGGGTTCTTTGCATGCAGAAAGTGTAAAGCATGCAGAGAAGTCACCAGACCTCTGAGGGGCATCAATAACTTTACATCTCCAGTTAATAATCGCTCTTTTGATATAAAGCAATTCATCACGTGCAACAGCGCTTATGTAGTCTACGCTCTAAGGTGTCCCTGCGGCCTGTTGTATATAGGCCGCACCAAAAGGTTGTTACGGGTTAGGATTGCAGAGCACATTAATAACATAAAAAATGGTTATAAAGACCATAATGTGTCTCTGCACTTCAGGTTGAAACACAACAGGGAAAAAGGAAAGACACGGGGGAGGGGAGGGAGTGCTGCTCACCCCTATTGGTCAAGACAAAAAAAGAGAAAAGAGTTCCCCAGTGGGGTTTTTAGGCAGCACAAAGGAAGGTGGTAGGCCAATGTATGTAAAAATAAAAATAGATTTTATTATACAAAAATAGCTTCAACACATTGGTTAAAAAAATGAGCTCCAATACAGAGTGTTTACAATCTCATGACACTTAGCACATGCAATATAGGCACATTTTCATAATAATATTATGTATATATTGACAGTATTAGAGATGTGGACCTGACGCGTTTCGACCTATAAGTTCCAGGTCTTCTTCAAAGGTCAATCTGCTAAAATTGTACAGTAAAGGTGCATATGTCAGAAAAGATTAAATATATAAATTTCACAACGGATATACCATATATTAACATAACATAATTACCCAATGATGAGTGTCCTATGCGAGAGGCTTTCTGTAAGAGAGGTCCTCTTAAAAACAAAGGATTGCCTGTTCGTTTTCCCCTAGGGATCCCATGACACCACCGCTACAACCTCCAATCCCAGGGGAAGGTCCCAAGGATGTGGCTTACGAGAGATCACACAATGAAGCGCCCCCTATCTGTAGCACGGACTTCGCGGCCAATCAGGTGGGGAGAGCACCTGCAGCAACAACCCAGGAAGGAAAAGACAATTTGGAAAAATATGCATTATATGCACTCCAAAGTTGAATCCAGAGAATATATCCATATATCAGCCCAGGTTTAGTAACACAACAGGGATCCCAAGGGGTTGGAATTCTGGGGGATAGAGCAACTCCAAACCCACTGGAGAGGTATTAACCGTATTCGTGAACTGTCAAAACACGAAACCCGGTGGATCTATTCCGTAGATGTGCTCTCCCCCCGAGGCCTAAACATAGAGCTAGACATAAATTGCTTTATTAGTGATACATAACACACATTCTGTTATCTTTCAGTGTAAGTACATATAGTCCCTGTTGATATATTTAATATTCTATAAATTTTTAAATTCTAATTTTAAATTTTATCATATAAATTTTAAATATCACATCAAGAATGAATTTAGATATTTTCATATCCTTTAGAACTAATATTATTCCCATACTTTTATATTTGGACATCTATTACCATATAATTACTTCATATATACATATTTTACAATTTTATTAGATTATAGTTGGTTTTGAATAGTAGGTGTAATGATTGAAGTCTGATTCTCATAAATGAATGTAAAGCCATTTTAACGCATCCTCCTTGTATAATATATATTTTTTATTTAATGTGTTTTAAGATTAGATTAATCCACCAACGCAGTAAATTTATTTAATAATTTATTTATTTATTTCAATAAATTACTTTTATCCATTCATATCCATGTTGAGGGCTTGCACCCTGGATGGATGACAGTAAATGGTAATGATAGAAGGTAAATACAAAGGAGGATGCTGCTTATTTTGTTTTCATTGTGTTTTACTTTATTTTAAAAAAAATTTCTCCCACTATTAAGAATATATATATATGTCTGGTATACTTATCACATATTTTTTACATTTTTATTGTACCTCATTTATGCGTAAATAATGTATTGAATTGCTACATATGACATAAGTATGTAAAAAGGAAAAAAAATCCTTAAGCAAGACATATGAGTCACTATCTTTTTAACAATGTCGGCATGATTAGTTTTAAAACAGTGTCAGTGTATTATAAGTCAGAGTCTTCCTCTGCTGACAGCTCCGGGAGCATTGATTATGCAGTGGGAGTGGCTGGTAGTCCTGCCTCCCTTATTCGCTGTTTAAACTCATCATTGTTATATAAAGCCGGCCTCATGATTGGTAGATTACGCCCTCAGATGACGTCCGGAAGTGACGAAATGCGTCAGAGTCGTAATCTACCGGAAGTGACGTGTGCGCTCCACGGAAGGTAACCAGGAAGCGAACAGACTAGCTGCATACAGCTCGCATCCAGGAACACCTCCCGGGGGACGATTAATACAGGCACAGTGCACTTTTCAATGCTCTTTTAACCTTTTGTATCTGGTACGCACATTTAAAAAGGGGGAGTTTGGTTTTGTATATTATTTAATAAACATTCTTAAGCAATATTACGCTATATATGGCATCTCATTTTCTCCCCATGTTATGCATACCGAGAGGGTCTTGCACCACCTGGTGGTTGAACTAAGGAGACAGAAAGTTTTAAAGATTATTATCCAAAGGCTTGTGATTACTGATATTGTGGTGAGTGCAATCTCACGGGGGGGGACCCCCTCACGTGGTGATCATTATTGGTGAAAGGATTTCCACGTATACCTTCACATCCACAGACTACATCTTTATTTTTGAACTTTCCTGTCTCTTCAAACATCTGTTCTATACAAAGTGTTTTATAACATCGGACACTCAGCGCTGCTTCAATAAGTACAACAAATCAGAGACTTGGCACGCTTATCTTTATGATTTTAGACTTATTGTTTATTACATGTTCATTTTTTAAAGTAGCTGCTTGGGTCTGCTGCATCTGATTACGGAGTCATTTTAAGGCGCGGATTGATGTGAGGCAGAGGCGGTTTTAATTGTCCACACATTCTACAGTTTATATATAGAATAGAGATAACTTTTACATCAATGAGAATAATATAAATATCAGCAAAACAAGTTACATCTTTACATTTTTGATGATTTAGCAATGATCTTGCATTTGTATTTTAGGAGAATATAGAATCTCTTGATCTATGTTCATTCGTTAATCATTGTACTACTGTCTATTCTAAGGCTGATTGTGCTCATCTCAATGGCTTAGTGGGGAGCACTTTTATCCTAGGAAGACTCAGACCATGGGTTTAAATCTTCTAGTTCTGGTCATCTGGGGGTCCTAAAGGAATTCCCTTAATTAGCTTGAATTTCCTCTTACTTCCTGTTTGGCTATGGGACAGGACGTGAAGGTAAATCTCCCCAATGGGACACAGATGGCGGAAAAAAAACTTGACAATGGTTTTAACACTCCCTTACTCTATCCAAAATGGAAAAAAAAAGTTTACCTATAGTTATACTTTAAGTTGCTTGTCTCAGTAAGTGATAACTATACTGCACACTTTCATAAATATATAAACTAGAGCAGCGCTATTCAGAAAAAAAAATGATAATTTTTCAGCACTTGCGAAAAAAAACTAAACAAGTACATAAACCAATCACAAAATAATAAACAAGCTTAAAAAGTAAAAATTAAGTTAAGTGTCGTTTAATAAGCGTCCAAATCATCAGCTTTCTCGTCCCTTGTTTGTTGAAACGTGCAATTGGTGATACAAGACAGCAAAACTGCTTGTTAGCATACAAATTCACAAACCATGTTCTCCCAAATCCACCTTGTTAAACAGATGCACACACTGCTCATTTTCTAGTTAGACTCCTAAAATCAGGTCTAACTGCGCTTTGTTATTAAAAGAGATGTACGCCTCACATCTAGTTCCATGAAAGGTAGGCACAATGGTAGGAAAGGGTTAACTCTTCTGCTCCATGCAGCATGACATCTATGTAAGAAAGCACAATATACATAAACCATAGTGTTCGCTGCATATTTATTAGGGCCCCAGGCCCAGTTGCGCTAAATAAAGCACTTACACAATGAGCAGAATGCAATAAACAATACAGCATAAAATCATATGAGAGATACAATGGTGAAGAAAGACCAGACTGCTCAGAACTTGTGTTCTCCACTTTTCTCTCAGACATGTGCATCAGCATTAGGGATGAGCTTCAAGTTCGAGTCGAACCCATGTTCGACTCGAACATCGCCTGTTCGACCGCTCATCGAATTGCGAACTTTATGGGCTATTCGCACCAAATTCGAGTGGCGTGTCACGGCCCATAATTCACTGTGGCATCGCAGTGCATTGTTGGCTGATGATTGAAGCATGCACTATGACCTGCATGCTTGGCCAATCACAGCGCCGTCTGTACAGAAAGCCGTAATTGGCCAGGGTGGCTTTGACCAATTATGGCTCAGGGGGTTTAATACACTATACAAGGCCGCCTACGTGGCATCACTGTGTAGTGTGTTTCGGTGGAGACTGGAGAGAGATAGACAGAGACACAGTGTCATTTGATTTAAGTTAGATAGAGTAGGCAGGCGACTCAGTTAGCTGCACTTACAGTGTATTGTTTATATATATGCATTCTAGGTGTTGTGTATAAATATATATATATATTTATATATATATATATATATATATATATATATATATATATATATATATATATATATATATATATATATTTATATACACTGTATTCAGTTTAGCTAGATCCGTTCCTGTTATTCTCTTCCTACTGACAGGCAGGCAGGTGTTTTTACAGTATTTACAGTATTTACAGTTAGTGTACTGTGTCCTTTGCACAGTGTGCACCTAAAGCTACCTGAAGAAATTTTCTGGTGTTCTTCTGATCCTATTAGTACCACAGGCAGGCAGCTACAGTATTTACAGTTAGTGTACTGTGTCCTCTGCACAGTGTGCACCTAAAGCTACCTGAAGAAAATTGCTTGTGTTCTTCTGATCCTATTAGTACCATAGGCAGGCAGCTACAGTATTTACAGTTAGTGTACTGTGTCCTCTGCACAGTGTGCACCTAAAGCTACCTGAAGAAAATTGGTGGAGTTCTTCTGATCCTATTAGTACCACAGGCAGGCAGCTATAGTATTTACAGTTAGTGTACTGTGTCCTCTGCACAGTGTGCACCTAAAGCTACCTGAAGAAAATTGGTGGTGTTCTTCTGATCCTATTATTACCACAGGCAAGCAGCTGCAGTATTTACAGTTAGTGTACTGTGTCCTCTGTACAGTGTACACCTAAAGCTACCTGAAGAAAATTGCTGGTGTTCTTCTGATCCTATTAGTACCACAGGCAGGCAGCTACAGTATTTACAGTTAGTGTACTGTGTCCTCTGCACAGTGTGCACCTAAAGCTACCTGAAGAAAATTGCTGGTGTTCTTCTGATCCTATTAGTACCTTAGGCAGGCAGCTACAGTATTTACAGTTAGTGTAATGTGTCCTCTGCACAGTGTGCACCTAAAGCTACCTGAAGAAATTTAGTGGTGTTCTTCTGATCCTACTAGTACCACAGGCAGGCAGCTGCAGTATTTACAGTTAGTGTACTGTGTCCTCTGCACAGTGTACACCTAAAGCTACCTGAAGAAAATTGGTGGTGTCCTTCTGATCCTATTAGTGCCACAGGCAGGCAGCTGCAGTATTTACAGTTAGTGTACTGTGTCCTCTGCACAGTGTGCACCTAAAGCTACCTGAAGACAATTGCTGGTGTTCTCATACTAATAATACTACAGGCAGGCAGTTGATTCTGCTAGCTGCAGTATCAGTATATATATATATATATATATACACCCCAGCTTTGTGCAGCTACATCTGACTGCAGGCCATTAGTATGTCTGGAAGGCCAACAAGAAGAGGCAAACAGTCACAACCCAATAAAAGAAGGCTCCAATGATGGTACCCAGCTAGAGGAAGGCAGTAACGTGAGCCCAGAGAGAGGGGGTGCCCAAGAAGGACAGCAATCTGGCAGTCATGTTCTCCCACTGCAGCATACTGCCAGGTTTGCTCCAGTGATGAGGAGGGAGGGGATGATGAGGTCACTGACTCCACGTGGGTGCCTGATAGGAGAGTGAAGGAGGAGGCACATCTCCAATGAGGCAGGATGCCCTCCAGGGGCCAGCTTAAGGGCAGCACACCGACTGCATCACACCGCAGAGCTCCGCATGTGCAGGGCGCTGCTGTCTCTGTGCATTATTCCAAAAGTTCCTTGGTGTGGGCCTTTTTTGAGATGAGTGCATCAGATCCCACCGCTGTTATTTGCAATATATGTCTCAAGCGTATCTCGCGTGGCCAAAACATCACCCTCTTGGGCACCACATGCTTGACCAGACATATGTCGACCTGCCATGCAGTTCGTTGGCAAGTGTACCTAAAAGACCCACACCAAAGAACAAAGCAGACCTCTCCTTGCTCCTCATCAGCTGGGATATCCAACCCCACTATATCTTCAATCCTCTCTGAAACCTGCACTGAGAGGAATGAAGGTGTAGAATTAGGTGTGTCACAGTCAAGTACTTGTACCGACGTCAGATTGTACCAGGCAAATTTCCCTGCCCCAGCTGCTGCACCGCCGAAAGAAATTTGTTCCCAGCCATCCACATGCCCAGCAGTTGAATGCTAGCTTGGCTAAATTGCTAGCACTTCAACTGCTGCCTTTTCAGTTGGTAGCCCCCTTCCGTGAGTTTGTGGAATGTGCGGTTCCTCAGTGGAAGGTTCCCAAACGCCACTTTTTCTCACAGAAGGTGATTCTGGCTCTCTAGCGGCATTTGGAAGGCAATGTCTTGGCCTCGCTGGACAGGGCGGTCAGTGGTATAGTGCATATTACCGCTGGCTCATGGTCCAGCAGGCATGGACAGGGATGTTACCTATCTTTCACCGCGCACTGGGTGACTCTTCTGGCAGCTGGGAAGGATGCAGGACAGGGTGCAGTAGTGTTGGAGGTTGTTCCGCCAACACGCCTCTAAAATTCTACTAGTGGTGATTCTGCCACACCTCTCTCCTCCACCCCCTCCTCTTCTTCTTCCTCCATGGCCTCTTCCTGTGCTGATTTGTCCTCGGAACCAGCGGTGCTCCATAGGCGTTCAAGGGGCTACGCAAGCACACAGGCAAAAAGATGCGATGCGCTGCATGAGCTGGTGTGCTTGGGGGACAGGAGCCACACTGGGGCAGAGATTCTGTCAGTTCTGCAGGGGCAGGTTCAGAGGTGGTTGACGCCATGCCAGCTTAAGCCAGGTATGCTGGTTTGCGACAATGGCACCAACCTTCTCTCCGCCCTCCGACAGGGACAACTGACCCATGTGCCCTGTTTGGCTCACATACTTAACTTGGGGGTGCAGTGGTTCTTGGGCAGGTACCTAGGCTTACAGGATGTCCTGAGGCAGGCCAGGAAAGTCTGTGTGCATTTCCGCAGGTTATATAATGCAAGTGCTCGGCTGGCTGACCTCCAAAAGGAATTTAACCTGCCCAAGAACCGCCTAATCTGTGACATGCCCATCAGGTGGAACTGAACGTTGGCCATGCTGCAGCGGCTGTACCCGCAGCAGAGGGCCATCGATGAGTACCTATGTGACTATGGCACCAGGACAGGGTCAGGGGAGCTTGTTTTTTTTCCCCACGCCAGTGGGCTATAATCAGGGATGCATGCACTGTCCTGTCACCATTTGAGGAGGCCACGAGGATGGTGAGCAGTGACAGTGCATGCATCAGTGACACTGTCCCTCTTGTCCACCTGTTGGAGCACACGCTGTGTGGAATAATGGACAGGGCACTTGAGGCAGAACAGAGGGAGGAAGAGGAGGACTTCCTTAGCTCTCAAGGCCCCCTTTATCCAGACAGTGTTCATGCGTGCCCACCGATCACACAGGAAGAGGATAAGGAGGAGGAGGAGGATTGTGTCAGCATGGAGGTGGAGCCTGGCACTCAGCATCAGCAGCAGTCTTCAAGGGATCATTTACAGTCCGAAGAAACCCATGGACTTGTACGTGGCTGGGAGGAGGTGGCTGCGGATCATGTCGTCCTTAGTGACCCAGAGGACTCTGGACCGAATGCCTCAGTAAACCTACACTGCATGGCCTCTCTGATCCTGCAAAGCCTGTGGAAGGATCCTCATATTCGTGGTATCAAGGGGAGGGATGATTACTGGTTGGCAACCCTCCTTGATCCACGTTACAAGGGTAAGGTTGCAGACCTTATCTTGCCATCGCAGAGGGAGCAGAAGATGAAACATCTTCGGGAGGCCTTGTAGAAAGGTTTGTGCAACGCGTTTCCAGAGCCTGGGAGGTTACAATTTTCTGGTCCTCCTGGACAACGTGTTGCTGAGGCTTCGGTCAGTCACAGAAGGAGCGGTGGAGAAGGTGGCCGTCTGACAATTTTTTATTCCACAGCCCCAAGGTCTGATCAGTTCCAGTAACCATTGCTAGCATCTGATTCACATGGTGCAGGATTACCTAGGGGCAAGATGTGACTTGGACACCTTTCCCATCGAAAATCCTCTGGGTTACTAGGTCTTGAGGATGGATCACTGGCCAGAGCTTGCACAGTATGCAGTTGAGCTACTGGCCTGTCCTGCATCCAGCGTTCTTTTGGAATGCACATTCAGTGCTGCTGGAGGCTTTGTAACCGATCACAGGGTGCGCCTGTCCACCGAATCGGTCGATCGGCTGACCTTTATAAAAATGAATCAGTCTTGGATCACCAGCTTCCAAGCACCTGATGCTGATGTAACCGATTGATTTTTTTTTTTAATGTGAGATCCCTTCAAGACTGCCTGTGCTGATGCTGAGTAACTATCCTGTTATGCTGAGTGACAATCCTCTTCCTCCTCAATTTTAATGCTGATAGCTTGTAAGAACATTTTTGGTTCTGGGCACTGCCACCAGTGGCCAAGGCCCAATTTTTCTGCCCCTGTTTGGCAGGGGCGTGTAATTACAATTTTTGATGCAATACTTTGCAGCAGGGCTCATTCCTGCGCTCCAACTATAGCATCTGTGAGGGGTTGCAGTGTTGTGGCACCAGCACCATTTCCCAAGGCCCAATTTTTCTGCCCCTGTTAACCAGGGACATGTAATCACAATTCTTGATCTAATATTTCACAGCAGGGCCCATTCCTGCACCCACTAAGAGTAACTGTGAGGGCTTACAGTGTTATGGAAACACCACCACCACCACCACCAAAGGCCCAATTTTTCTGCCCCTGTTCAACAGGTGCATGTAATTACAATTCTTGATATAATATTTCACAGCAGGGCCCGTTCCAGCACCCACCAAGAGTAATTGTGAGGACTTACAGTGTTGTGGCACCAGCACCACCACTACCACCACCAAAGGCCCAATTTTCCTACCACTGTTCAACAATGGCATGTAATTACAATTCTTGATCTAATATTTCACAGCAGGGCCCATTCCTGCGCCCACTAAGAGTAACTGTGAGGGCTTACAGTGTTATGGAAACACCACCACCACCACCACCAAAGGCCCAATTTTTCTGCCCCTGCTCAACAGGTGCATGTAATTACAATTCGTGATATAATATTTCACAGCAGGGCCCGTTCCAGCACCCACCAAGAGTAATTGTGAGGACTTACAGTGTTGTGGCACCAGCACCACCACTACCACCACCAAAGGCCCAATTTTTCTACCACTGTTCAACAATGGCATGTAATTACAATTCTTGATCTAATATTTCACAGCAGGGCCCATTCTTGCACCCACCAAGAGTAACTGTGAGGACTTACATTGTTGTGGCAACACCAACACCTAAGGCCCCAATTTCTGCAGAGTATATAGGGCAGGCCCCTACTTTCATACATCCAACTTACAAATGACTCCTACTTGCAAACGGAAGGAGACAACAGGAAGTGAGATGAAATCTACCCCTAGGAAGGGAAATTCTCTCCTGTAAGAGTTAATATGGGAAAAATGTGTCTCCTCTTCACTGATGCTTTATCACCAATCCTTGTTTCACTAAAAACCTCAAATTTTCAAAAAACATTTGTCATTTGGACAGAAAGTGTGGTGACATCTTCTGAAGAGGTGCACAGACAGCAAAACAAATGTTACAGGGGTGATAACCCTTCCCTGTGTTTTCCAAAAAGCTTAAAAATAGATTTTTTTGGCTGGAGCTATACTTTAAAAATGTACCAGTTCGGAGGGGCGTGTCCGGCTGTTGAAGGAGCAAGAGGTGCTCCAGAGAAGCTCCGCAGAGCCTAAGACAATCCACAGTCATCCTGCTGCTACCAGCTGTGGGAGAGCCTCCAAACTCTCCCCAGCTATCCCCAGGCAGCATCTACCTTATCTCCAGCGGGAATTGTGGTGGTTGGCTGGCCGATCGGGTGTATCCAGGTCCGCGGCCGGGCCTACAAGACAGCTACCCATCGCCATCTTGAGGCCTACTGTGCCTCCTGCATTCCCGGGCCCCGGTGCCCTGATCTGTGGGAGGAGAGGCAGCGGATCACCACACATGGACATCGGACATCCCTGGGAGGAGACCACACTGTATGGGGGACCCGAGCAGACGCTGAGAGCTCCACGGAGGCAGATTCCGGAAGCCCGTGGCTGGCCGCCATCTTGCGACCTACTAACCAGGACAGAGCCTCCAGGACCAGGTACTTTGCCTCAGCATAGCGGCGCCGCTCTCCCTGCGCCATAATCTAAGTCCTGCCTTTTTGTGTCACCATCTGGGCACCTGTGGTCCTGTCCTTCCTCCCCAGTGCCTCCACCCTCATAGTGGCTGTGTTCTGTTGGGGGCCCAGGCCTGGAACAGGCAGTCTATTATCTCAGCAGCTTTCATCCCCTCACTGGACTCTTGGGGCTTGCCTGCTACTTATTGCCACACTGTAACTTATTGTACGGGACACAATCTTTGCATCAAAACGCTGTCCCCCAGCAACGTAGTGCTGTCCTCCCACTGCCACAATCTGTACCCCAGCAGCATAATATCACCTTCATTGAGCCATCAGTTGTGCCCCATCACTGCTGCTCTACCAGCCCCATGTCTCTGCAATACTGGTATATGGGGGCACTGATTAGTGATGACACCCAGTTTGTAGAGCCTGATTCTACTCTTATGGAGGATGTCGCTTAATTGAATTCGGGGCCCTCACCTGCTCACCGAGACCTCTGAGATGCTTCTTTAAACACAATTAGCTATGGAGGTAAGCCTGATTGACCACCATATTCCACGAGCACCTCATGGGCAAAGTTGGCCAGCAGCAACGTTACTACAAACCACAATTTGGGTTGCGCGAGGGTCTAAATATGGAACGCTTTGTTACTAGGTCGCAACCTGCACCCCTGAACCCCTCAGCGAACCCCTTCGCCATAATGGATCCATCCTTGGATATGGAAGATCCAGTGAATTCTCCATTAGCTAATACTCAGATCCAAGTTCCTAATTCACCACCCTCGCCTGAGACTCTCACTCCTGATATCCTGGACACTAAACTACAGCTTTTACTTCAACAAATCACGTTTAATGTCTCGGCGGAGGTGAGCAAATTGGCCGTGGAATTGAGGGGGGAGAGATGACAGAACTTACACTTTAGGGGAATTCTGGAGACAGTGGGAGACCCCGACCTGCGTTCATACCTTTTGGGCCTTTTTAACAACCTGGCCCCCACAATTGTGGACATAGACTGGCGCCTGGATAGAGCGCACCGGTCCCTGGGCCCAAAACCCCCTTCAGGAGCCAGACCAAGGGATGTCGTGGTGAGGTTTCATTATTTTGAAAGTAAAGAGGCACTAATTCTGGCCACACGTAACAAATCCCAAATTATGTAAAAGAGTGCGAAATTACAAATCTTTAGTGATCTTTCGCCCATCACCCTTGCTTAAATAGGGAACCTACGTCCAATTACTTCTTATTTACAACATCATAAGATCCCATACTACTGGGGCTTCCCTTTTCGCCTTGCTGTGTCTAAAGACGGAACCCAGTTTGCCCTGCGTGAACTGTAGGAAGCGGACGCCTTCCTTAAAAATCTCGGCCTGCCTCCACTTCCGGAAGAAGATCTGATACCTCCTGCCGCCCAGGATTGCATGCCTCCAAACACTCCCAGCCGCATCTGGACCCCTGTACGAGGCAAATCCAAGAAACACCTCTCTACACCTCAACGTCTACGTTCCTCTAAACAACTTCCTTGAACTTTTTATTGTTTTTTTTTGTGTGTTTTTTTTTTTTTCCTATTTTTCCTTTTTTGGATCCACACCTCAATGCCTTTTGTGGTTTTGTTTCCTTATGGCTTAATTATGGATCGATTTCCTTAACAAACTTTTTGACTCTCCCCAATATTATTCACAACCTTTTATGGTTATTGGCGGGGATTTCAATCTGATTATGTCACCCATTAGAGAAAGACAAACCCTCCTCAGTAATGTACCTTCCAAAAAGATTATATCCCAAGCTGCTGCCTTTCATAGATGTATTAGATCCTGTCGGCTATTCGCTTCATGGAGGGAAAAACATCCCTCTGCCAAACAGTTCACATTCTATTCTCCGCCACATAAGATGTACTCACCTCTCGATCACTTTTTCATCTCAGCCCCACTTATCCCCTATGTGGTCGAGTCTGACATTCTCCCTATTTCATGGTCGGACCATGCGCACATAATCTTGGATCTAACGCTCTCCAAGACATATCCCAAATCCTGTCATTGGCGCTTAATCGATCATCTCTTACAGTCTGAGGTCTCCCGTTCTATCCTAGAGAAAAGTCTAATGCCCCGTACACACGGTCGGATTTTCCAATGGAAAATGTCCGATCGGAGCGTGTTGTCGGACATTCCGACCGTGTGTGGGCTCCATCGGACATTTTCCATCGGATTTTCCGACACACAAAGTTTGAGAGCAGGATATAAAATTTTCCGACAACAAAATCCGATCGCGTCAATTCCAACCGTGTGTGGCCAGTTCCGACGCACAAAGTGCCACGCATGCTCAGAAGAAATTTCGAGACGGAACAGCTCGGTCTGGTAAAATTAGCGTTCGCAATGGATACAACACTGTCGTCACGCTGCAATTTAAAAAATGGTTTAATACAGCGCACTCTCTTCTTCTTTATAATGTGAGAAGAATGAGGTAGTTTTGCTGCTTATATTCACACAGACTTCTCACAAACTTCTTTCTTTATTATTTATCGGGATTCCCTCAATATATTTTGATTTGTCACATCTGACCAATTTTTATTTTGTTTGTTTTTAATTGTAAAAAAATATTTGCCAAGGCTGTTTTTTTTTTTTACTTTTTTTTGCTTTTTATTCCAGAATATTTTTGTGTGTGTTTTGTGTGTCAAGTTACCACAACACCATTATTATCTTGTATTATTTAATCTCAATGAGGTTGTTTGGTGTTGGTGTCTCTTGTTAATTTCACATTGTATTTTAAAATGTACCTGCCTCCTCACCAACAAACTGTTTTATTTGAAGGAAAACACTTATAGACAAGTAGAATTGAACCAAAAATTCCTTTATTAAGGGCTCACAACCAAACAAAGAGGGAGGCAACACTGGAGAAACAGCTAAAATTGGCGAAGCCTTTGGCCCCCAGGGCACACATCAATTATTTTACTGCAAAATTGGTGGCCTGAGGAGTCCATATGTAAGGAAGTGCAGTCTGGTCCAGAAGTCACAGAGATCCGGAAAGCAGCAGATTACATCAGTGTCCCCAGGCTGTGGTCATACAAGAGACTGCATCTTTTGTCAGACCAGACTGAACCCAGGGCCATCACTCTCTGGTCTTCCTTCCATGCTTCCTTCCACGCTGTGGCTCTGGTGGTGGAGTTGTGGCAGGAGGAGGAGGAGGATGGTCCAACTCAATCACGTCAGTCTTGGGTGTGATTTCGCCACTCACCCCCTTAGTTAGGACTTTATAAATAAGTTTCTCACACATGAGGCATTGGCCCTCCTGCATGCCCTTCAGTTTGGTGGCAGCCATGCAGGCAAAGGCCTCTTCAGGAGTGGGTAAGGCTCTGAGGGACGCAGAAGCCTCCTGAATGAGCCTGAGCGCTGAATCCTGCACGTGACTCCCCTTCCTGGGTCTTTTGTATGGAAGGCAGAGGGGAGGGACCTGTGATTTGGTCAGGCTCCGACTGGTCCCAGGCTTCTACTGGCTGCCACTTAGCCCCGCTTCCTCCGGGCTGCCACTAACCCCCGCCTCCTTCTGGCTGCCACATTCCACAGCCTCCTTCTGTGTGCCACATTCCAGAGCCTCGTCCTGGCTGAGGTCTTCCTGTGTATGAAAAAGGGACATAGTTTGAGTTTTTGATTCATCAATCACACACAATTTTCATCTCATGACTGTTGCAAATTGAATGTTAACAAATATAACAGACTATCATTCTGAGCCCAGCATTTTTCATTCTTGTCCCAATTTTTTGTGCCCACTACTGTCTATTGATATGTAAATCACTTTCTTAAATCAGCAATTAGTGATCAATAATAACATCTAGTAAAGATCATTTATTTATTGACCAGAAATCTGTAGAAGAATTCTATACCTGACTCCATCTGGGCTCCTCCACTTCTTCCTGGCTGGAAGTCCCAGGTTGGACATCGGAAGCCTCAGCTGGGATGGAAGGAAGAGTGGAAGGAAGGGTTGAGAGGGATTCCCTGACTCCAGTGTGGTCTGACAGAAATTGTAGTCTCTCATAGTACCACAGCCTGGGGACATAAATGTCATCTGCTGTAGCTCCTGATCTCTGGGAATCCGTGACCTTCTTGCGCTCCCTTAGATAAGTGCACCTCGGGCCACCCATTTTGGCTTTTAAATAGGGGATGGTTGCTGTGGGGAACACCGGCTTCACAAACTCCAGCAGTTTCTCCATCGCTGCCTGCTTTGTTTATTATTATAATGTGGATGTTTCACCTGCCACAGACAGGGCAGCTCCCTGTACTTGTCTATGAACAGGGGGAGGAAGTTGTGGTCATTGAAGCCATCCATTTTATCTGCAAAACACAACACGAGACAAACCCTAATGTCAGGCAAAACTCTCCTAATCTTGTTACAATATAGGCCTCAATCTAGAAGCAGTATAGGCCCAAGTTTAGATCTTACCTTCGTTATCACAATTGGCGCCTCCGATACTCCTTCCACCGCTCACA
Organism: Lithobates clamitans; assembly: GCA_037952925.1. Taxonomy (NCBI): domain Eukaryota; kingdom Metazoa; phylum Chordata; class Amphibia; order Anura; family Ranidae; genus Lithobates; species Lithobates clamitans. The sequence continues at coordinate 66,017 of JBBGZY010000900.1, forward strand.
GATCGTATGTATTACGCACGCGTGTTACGCTTTATACATACTGCACATGCGTGTAACTCCACCCGCCCCTGACGTTCTTTCTAGTCTATTCCCTGCCCCTTTTCATTTGGCGCAGTGGGGGAAGAGCACATGGCGGAGACACAGCAGGTGTGTGCTAATTATAGCAACGAGGAGGAGGGGGAGGAAAGCCCGGAGCCGGAAACGTCTGGATCCAGAAGGAGAAGATTTAAGGCCTCAAATATGTCCTTTGGGGAGATGTTGGAGATGGTCGACATCCTGAAGAGGGCCGACTATGAAAGAAAGTATGGACCTTACCCCAACCTCAATGTCAGAAAGGCCAAGATAATGGCGAAAGTGGTCAAGAGTCTGCACCGGAATTTCGGGGTAGGACGATCGAAAGATCAGCTCAGGAAGCTGTGGTCAGACCTAAAATTAAGAGAACACAAGCAGTACAGAAAGATCTGGAGAGTGCTGCAAAAAAGTAAGTAGTTGTGCTGTGTTCCTATTCTTTTTGTGTTTATTACGTTCGTGCTGCTCCATGTGCTTTTCTTAACTGTTATCCAGTTTAAAATGTCAACTTTCATGTTCATGGGCACATTATTCGTTCGTATCAAACATTTTTCTTTCGGCCTATAAAACACCATTGTTTTGGCCATATGCATTTGACCACATTTTTTAGGGCCTACTTGTCTGAAAATAATTTGGTTGTGTAGATGGGTTTGTTACTAGAATGAAATGCAAACTAGATTCTGTGTAAGGAGAGGACACTCAGCAGCAGTTTTCACAGCTGGACTCTGGAGCACTAGTGTGGGACACAAGAACACCCTTTTTATTAGGGGGCCCACACAGGTGCTCCAGTGTATACTATAGGGGTGTCTCCATCTGTGAAGCTTGGACAAAACAGGTAAAGTATTGAAGCTTGACAAAGGACACTAAAAATTCTATATCTTGGAACTCTGCCCAAACAGACAATTGTACCCCACAGCAATGTTTCATATTTATAGTTCTGCCATCAAATATCTGTGTGCTAAGTATACCATTTTTTTTAACATAGGGGAGAAAAGACTCGGAGGACACCCCTCATCCGAGGAGACCAGAGATCCCCCATCTCTGGAAGAAGGGGAAATCCCCCAAAGACAAGAAGAGCAGGATGAGGAAGACGTGGTGGAAATAGTCACCACAACAGGTGAGTGTCTGCGACCACAAGCTCAGGTAAGAGATGGATGCCGGCATATTTATAATACATGTTTTTTTTTGTTTCTATCTTTTTAGGTGATCGTGATGTTGTAGATCCAGGGCATTTCACCTTGGAAAGTGCACAGATCCTGATTGGGGAGATCATGGGGTGTAATAGGGACTTGGAAAACATCAAGAAAAACATCAATGATGTTCTTCAAAAAAATAAGAACATCATTGATGTTTTGGGTAGAGTTTAAAACCCCTCCAAATCCCTTTCTTTTATGGTGTGCTACAATTTTAAAATTTTTTGTCTAATTGGAGAAAATCCAAATTTTGAGGATGCACACAGTGTGTCAACATGTGCTAGCTGCCATCACGGGAGATCAATGGACGCGTTTTGGGGGTGCAACCCCTTCCTCAATAATAAAGTAGCTGTGAGGAAGGGGTGGCTCCCCCAAAACACGTCCCTTGATCCCCCATGATGGCAGCTAGCACATGTTGACATTCAGGTATTTGTGTGCATCTTCAAAATTTGGCTTTTCCGGAGTGACTTCACCCCATCTGAACGCAATATCAAACACAGTTCCTAAATACTCATGTCTGATATTGCCTTCAAGTTCTACCAAATCTGAACTTTGTAAGTTCAAGATTTGTGTATTTCTTGTGGGTTTTAAACATGCCTGTTTTATCTTAAATGTTGTCATGAACAGGTGTGACCAGAACCGTGTGATCTGCGACAGAGGATACCAATACGTATATAAGTGAAAATATAATAATTTATTAAAGTAAGTGAATAATATGGTACAACCACCTCCAATATGACACAGTGCAATAACCAACCAACAGACAGAGACCCACAAATAACAACAGACAAATAAGTACAATAAATTGCAAATACCAGGATCATAAACAATAGCCAGGCCAGGGTCATACACAGCAGATCAGCAGATGGACAGTGGATGTTCCGGAGACATAAATGTAAGCCAGGCCAAGGTCATACACAGGGAGATCAGCAGATGGGGTCAGGAACACAGGACAGGGAGAGGATGGATGGATCAGACTGCAGGCAGGGATGCAAGGTAACAGGTGGGACAGAATAGGGATCGGGACAGGGAGACGGGATCAGATACACAGGTCACAGGTTCAGAATCAGGATCAGATCACAAGCTGTCAGGGCACAAGGAAGAAAACAAGGCAAACATGTGATTGCTTGCTGGGTATTTATAGGCCTGTGATTGGCCTCAAGTGACACCTGATTGTAGGAGGTACTGTCTGCTCCATACTGCCAGGATCCATCCGCTGGTGGACGCCAGTACTGCAGCCCAAAGATGACATAACATCAGCAGGGAAAAGCTCTCCTGACAGTTCCAAACTGCCAAGAGATACCTGCTGGTGGACCTCAGTACTGCGTGCCAAATGACAGATATTACCAGCGGATGCAACATTTCCTGACAGTACCCCACCTCAAAGGAGCGGCCTCCGGACGCTCCAACAGGTTGTAATTGTCCATAGTCTATGGCATCAAGCAGAACAACAGATGGGGGTATGTCAGGCTGGGCAACAGGCACTTCAGGCTGGGCATTAGGCACATCAGGGCAGACAGCGGACACATCAGAGCAGACAGTGGGCTCCGGGTCATCGAGCTGTGCAGCAGGCTCCGGGTCGTCGTGCTGGGCAGCAGGCTCAGGGTCGTCGAGCTGGGCAGCAAGCTCCGGGTCATCGAGCTGGGCAGCAGGCTGTGGAACATTAGGCAGAAAAGCAAGCACCGTAAGGGCAGGCTGGATCACAGGCACCGGCTCAGCAAGCTGGGTAACGGGCCCCGGCCCAGTGGGCTGGGTAACTGGCCCTGGCTCAGCGAACTGGACACCGGGCACTGGTCCGGCAAGCCGAATAACGGTTATGGCTTAACAGGCCAAGTGATGGACTCCGGTTTAGCAGACTGGATAACGGCCACAAGTTCAGCAGACAGGGTAACGGGCACCGGTTCAACAGACAGGGTAACGGGCACCATTTCAGCAGACTGGGTAATGGGCACCGGTTCAACAGACTGGGTAACGGGCACCGGTTCAACAGACTGGGTAACGGGCACCGGTTCAACAGACTGGGTAACGGGCACCGGTTCAACAGACTGGGTAACGGGCACCGGTTCAACAGACTGGGTAACGGGCACCGGTTCAGCAGGCTGAGACACGGGCACCGAAACTTCAGGCTGAGACACGGGCACCGAAACTTCAGGCTGAGACATGGGCACCGAAACTTCAGGCTGAGACATGGGCACCAAAACTTCAGGCTGAGATACTAATTTCAAGACATCAGGCTGAAAGGCAGGCAAAGAGACACCAGGCTGGAAAGCAAGCACTGAGACATCAGGCTGGAAGGTGGGCACATTAGACCAGGAAGCGGGCACATCAGACTGGAAAGTGGGTACCGAGACATCAGACCAGGCAGCAGGTACTGGAACTTCAGACTGGGCAGCAGACACAGGCGCTGGCACATCAGACAGAACAGCAGGTACTGGCACAACAGGCTGAACAACAGGTACATCGGAATGGGCAGTAGTCACTGGAGCGTCAGACTGGAACATGGACACTGGGATGTCAGGCTGAGCAGCAGGCACTGGGACTTCAAACTGGACAGCGGGCACAGGCATTGGTACAACAGGCTGAGTAGCAGACACTGGCACTTCAGGCTGGGCAGCGGACGGTGGCACATCAGGCTGGGCAGCGGACGGTGGCACATCAGGCTGGGCAGCAGACAGTGGCACATCAGGCTGGGCTGCAGACGGTGGCACATCAGGCTGGGCAGCAGACGGTGGCACATCAGGCTGGGCAGCAGACGGTGGCACATCAGGCTGGGCAGCGGACAGGAACACATCAGGCTGGGCAGCAGACAGGAACACATCAGGCTGGGACACTGGCTGGATAGCAGGCAGAGATTTAGCAGAATCAGATGGGTTATCAGGTTCAGCTGGCATGTAAGCAGACTGGAGCAGGTTGGTTGGTGTGGAGGCAGGTTGGGTTACTGGCAGGATCGTGTGGGTTGGAAAGAACTTCCGTTTCTTCTTTGGCTTAACTGCTGGAGATCTGTAGGTGACTGCAGGAGTGTAGGTAGGAGGTGAGGCATACTGAAGAGAAGGTCTGGGATATGGCAAGGAAGAGGGAACAGTGGCTAGAGGAAGTTCTTGTGGGGAAGTTGTAGGTAGCAGAGAAGAGGCAGGCGGGTTAAAGGCAGGATAAGTGCAGCGGGTAGACAGGGTATTGATATTTGTTGGGAAGCAGGATATATTGGGCTGAAATGGAGGTTGCCATGAGTGAAGGGGAAAAAGACTCTTGGGCAGGCAGGTGTCTAATAGCAGGATCGGGTTATGAAGAGCTGACCGAGGTTGGAAATAATAAGTCTGACCATGCCTGTAGTACAGGTTGAACAAACGTGGGTTCACATACTGCCTGTCTAACCAGGGACTGCACCGAATCTATACAATCCACTAGCACCTGTTTAGGACAAGCTGAACAATGCTCCAGAAAGTATACAGCATCATCCTCCTACAGCCATACCAGAGACTCTACCTGATCACTACTGAAGGGGGGAGAAAAATCGTCACTTCCTTTAGGACTGCTAGATAAGGCTAGCTCAGCACACACCTGTATCAGGGGCTGAACGTTTTTAAACAGTAATCTACCCTGATCAACCAGAGAATGGGCCAGATGGATACACTCCAGGAGCTGGTCCCTGGCCCACTCTTTCAATACCAGACGACAGTAATTGTTATCCTCCAATACCAGTGAGGCAAGTTGAACAAATGTTTCTGATTGAATTTTAGTAGCAGTAACAGCACTACAATGGTTCCTCTGCGCAGTCAGAGATGGCCTTGGTTTACTGTCATGAACAGGTGTGACCATAACCGTGTGATCTGCGACAGAGGACACCAAAATGTATATAAGTGAAAATATAATAATTTATTAAAGTAAGTGAATAATATAGTACAACCACCTCCAATATGACACAGTGCAATAACCAACCAACAGACAGAGACCCACAAATAACAACAGACAGATAAGTACAATAAATTGCAAATACCAGGATCATAAACAATAGCCAGGCCAGGGTCATACACAGCAGATCAGCAGATGGACAGGGGATGTTCCGGAGACATAAATGTAAGCCAGGCCAAGGTCATACACAGGGAGATCAGCAGATGGGGTCAGGAACACAGGACAGGGAGAGGATGGATGGATCAGACTGCAGGCAGGGATGCAAGGTAACAGGTGGGACAGGATAGGGATCGGGACAGGGAGACGGGATCAGATACACGGGTCACAGGTTCAGGGCACAGGAACAGGTTCAGAATCAGGATAAGATCACAATCTGTCAGGGCACAAGGAAGAAACCAAGGCAAACATGTGATTGCTTGCCGGGTATTCATAGGCCTGTGATTGGCCTCAAGTGACACCTGATTGTAGGAGGTATTGTCTGCTCCATACTGCCAGGATCCATCCGCTGGTGGACGTCAGTACTGCGCCCCAAAGATGACATAACATCAGAAGGGAAAAGCTCTCCTGACAGTTCCAAACTTCCAGGAGACACCTGCTGGTGGACCTCAGTACTGCATGCCAAATGACAGATTTTACCAGCGGATGGAACATTTCCTGACAAATGGACATTTCTACTTTTTCTCTGGTGACCCCAAAAATTGTTATACAATAAACATGTTGGTTTGTTTTAAAAACCTTTTCCAAATGCACATGTGATTGTGCAGGTATTAAAAAGATTGTTAATCAAGAATGTGTGGATTATTGTCTCAACACTAGAACACTTTTGGGGTGCTCTAATTGGTGTTTTCAGTGACAATGGGTGTTATTTCCTAAGGGCAAATCCACTTTGCACTCCAAATGCAGTTTCAAGTGCACTTGTAGTGCAAAGTGTCTTTGCCTTTAGTAAATAACACCCAGCAGTGCTTTGTATAAGGTTACACAATCACGCCATTTTCAGGACTCACCACATTTCTGTCAGTGTCAGCTAAAACAAACACAAGCAGTAAATGTCACCAAAGATTTGCTTAATTTTTTTTTTATTTGATAAAGGTTTCACACATTGTCTGGCATATTGATAGCCCCCCTACCCGCAAAGAATTCAAGGTATCTTAGCCGGACATCACGAGCACTCAGGGAGGGCAAGCCAGGACGGCCACTTTCAAGCGCTGTCAGGGTTGGTTCATTTTGAATTCCGGCCTCAGGCCCAACTGAGCTAGCATAGTTAACAGAATGTTGCCATAAAAAGTTGTGTAGAACACAGCACGCCAGGATAATATGATACAGTTCATACTCCGCCATATGTATGGGTGTAAGAAATAGGCGGAACCGGCTGGCCATGATTCCAAACGTGTTCTCCACCACTCTTCTGGCTCTGGCCAGCCAGTAATTAAAAACCCTCTGGTCCGGGGTGAGGGTCCTCATTGGGAATGGCCGCATAAGATGGTCCCCCAGAGCAAAGGCTTCATCCGCAATGAAGACGAAGACGTCCTTCCACATTGTCTTCTGGAGGTGGCAAGTCCAGGCTGCCATTCTGGAGACGCCTGTAAAACTCCGTCTGGGCAATGACTCCACCATCGGACATCCGGCCATTCTTCCCCACGTCCACACACAGGAACTCATAAGTAGCCGACACCACCGCCAACATCACAATACTATTGAACCCCTTATAATTATAATAGCGCAACCCCGAGTTGGGTGGTGGGATGATGTGGACATGTTTCCCATCAATTGCCCCTCTGCAGTTAGGAAAGTCCCACCGCTGGGCAAAGTGGGAGGCCACAGTCTGCCATTCCTGTGGCGTGGAAGGAAACTGTTGAGGAAAACAAAAAAATTAGTCTTTTTGCACATAAACATGGAAAGCAGATTAGACACAAACATTCTTGGCCAACATCAAGATAACATTTATTTATGTGATTTTTTAAAGACCAAAGTATAAGATACACCTATCATTTCCCCCCCCCCTCTCATGGGCCATTTCTAACATTATAGGGGGGAGCTCTTGGACAGGTAACCCTCTCCACTTCATTGAGAGATGAATGCATAAATAATGTGTATTACTTTGAACAGCCCCTCCTTAGTTACACTATTGGCAGCCCACTGGACAGGTAAGAAGTGTCATAATACAAATATATAAATACACACTGTACACATTTGAGCACATTTGGACATTCTGCTATTACCTATCAAGATAATAATAGGATAAAAAAACTTTAAACAGTACCATTTGAAAGTATACAGGCAGGCCTTTGCACTACATGCTTTGGGGAATTCATCCATAAATCTGACCACTAAAGAGATGGGTATAGTGTGTATGGGTTTGGTTAAAAGTCAGCAGATAGATGATTGAGGATAGATAGAGAATTTGTATCAGCTGACTTAGCAGTTGGGGGGAGGGAGGGTTCAAAATGTTTTTGAGACCCCCCCCAAAAAAAACCTCTGGCACTCTCCCTGAATTTAAAGCACAAATCACATTTAAAAACATTTTAGGAGGTGTTTGGGGTAAAGCACTACTATGGAGCTGATAAAATACATTGTTAAGTGACTATATAAGGTGGATATAGGGCCAGGAGAGCATGCTGGGGAGGTAAGTGAAGGCAAATATGTATGAAGGACAACAAAAATAATTACATAAAAATCCAGCATGCATGAGGACAAAGGGGACATTCACAGCACATTACAATCAGGGTAATTAGGGAATGAGGAAAGAAATACAATATATTATCAAACATTATATACAATAAAATGTGATATTAAAGGATAAAAATCTTACCTTAATATACTCCTTCTGCAGGACCTGTATGATGGCAGAACAGGTCTCTGGGATAATGATCCCCGGAGCCTGGGGGGAGATGCCTGTCGAGAACTTCAAGTCCTGCAGGCTTCTCCCCGTCGCTAAGTACCGCGACGAGCCTCTGCTCCGGAGTGATGGCTTGCCTCATGCAGGTATCCTGCCTGCTGATATAGGGGGTCAGCAAAGCCAACAAACGGTGAAATACGGGGTCCGTCATCCGGAGAAAGTTCCTGAAAACATCAGGATTATTCTCATGGATCTCACGGAGTAAAGGCATATGAGAGAACTGGTCACACTGAAGCAACCAATTCTTGGTCCATGAACTCCTCCCCACCCTGTTCATGGACTGGACTTGTGTCAAGGTCAGGACTCCAACACCAAGTCCCCGCACAGCACGAACTCTACGAGGAGTACGTATACGCAACATGGCTAGAGAACGGTCGGCTGCTCAGAACAAAGTAACAGAACGCACTGAAGAACAGCAAGGTCTGTGAAGAGCGACCTGAAAAACAGTAACGAACAAACAAGAACACAATGACAAAGTCACGGGTAGCTTGCTTGCACGCACTGAAGAGCAGATACAAACCCACAAGCACAAACTGAACAGCAGAAAAGGATCTGAAAACCACGAGTCTGAAAAAGTCTCACCAAACTTTTACTAACACGAGATTAGCAAAAGGAGCCCAAAGGGTGCCACGCTTGGTTCTGAACTGGCCTTTTCTAGTCTCGTCGTACGTGGTGTACGTCACCGCGTTCTTGGCGATCGGAAATTCCGACAACTTTGTGCGACTGTGTGTACGCAAAACAAGTTTGAGCCAACATCCGTCGGAAAAAATTCTACGATTTTGTTGTCAGAATGTCCGATCAATGTCTGACCGTGTGTAAGGGGCATAAGGGATTATTTTCAACTTAACACAGGAACAGTATCTAAGTTTTCTACGCTGTGGGAGGCACACAAGGCCGTGTTTCGTGGTACTTGCATTGCTGAAAGCTCTCGGTTGAAGAGAGATAGGGATGGACTCATACAGTCCCTGACATCTGCTCTCATAGCCGCTCCCTTCCTTACACAAACTACTGACCTCCTTTGGTGCCATCTCTGGTTACAAAGTTAACACTTCCAAAACTGAAGCCCTTCCCATACATATTCCTCCGCCTCTGCTATCTCAGCTTAAAGACTCGTACCCTTATAAATGGTGCACTACCTCTCTTAAATATTTAGGTGTCTTACTTACCCCATCCTACTCTTCCCTTTCTCCGCAAATTTTCCTCCTTTGATTTTAGACATTAATAAATCTCTATTGACCTGGACAAAATATCCTCTATCCCTATTAGGCAGGATCAATGTCCTCAAAATGTCTATTCTACCCAGGTTACTTTTTCACTTTAAGACATTACCAGTTGCCTTACCCTCCTCCCAAATGAAAGCACTTCAGAGGAATTTCTTAAAATTCATATGGAACGGCAAAGCCCACCGCATTGCAGGTTCGGTAGTATTTTCTCTGAGATCCAGGGGAGGTCTGGGAGCTCCGGACATCACCAAATATTACTACGCCACACACTTGAGGGCTATCGCATAGTGGTCCTCTTTACATGCATCTAATCAATGGACTGCTATTGAAAAGAGAGTGCTATACCTGGTTCACCCATGTTCTCTGGTTTGGGGTGCCCCCCCTTCCCTGGATCCCATATACAAACGCCAATGCACTGCTCCAATGGCTTTTACCTTAACCATTTGGCGTAAGTGTCTCAAAAACTACTCCCTCGCTTCGCTATGTTCTCCTCTTGCTAACGTGCTATTTAATCCGCTCATACCAGATAGCTTGTCCCTGGGTAGAGTCTTCCCATGGCTCACTGCATCCCTTTTTCAGCCCCGAAACCTAGTCCACCTCATTACACGAAAATTACATAGCTTCAACACTTTATGTGAGAAATTTGATATACCCCCTTATTTCTTCCATTTCTGTATGCAGGTAAGACACTTCTTTCGCTCTAAATACTCAACTCTGACCCTTGACATACCTACTCCTTTTGAATACTTATGTGCACAGGGTCCGCACCAATTACACTTAATTTCGTACATCTACCGTATCCTCCATGAATCGACTCCCCTTGAGTAGACCAAACATCATTATATGAGAAGATGGTCCCATATACTGAGCCGACCTATCACGGTACAAATGTGGGACAAAATTTGGTCCTCTATTTTTAAGTCTTCTAAATGTGTAACCCAGAGAGAGACATCTATTAAGATCCTTATGTTCTGGTACAGGTCTCCAGATGTAATTCATAAATTTGACCCCTTGGTCTTGCCGCACTGTTGGTGTTGCGGAACCGATACGAGTTCTTTATTTCACATTTTTTGGCAGTGTTCCCTGATACAACCCTTTTGGTGTGATGTGAGTGTACTCATACAGAAGGTAGTGGATGTGTCCCTCCCGTTGGATCCCTTGAACTGTTTGTTGGGTCTTCCCCTTTCAAACACAACCAAAAAAAAGAATCGGTTAATCTCCTATATTTTATTAGCCGCCAGAAGGCTTATTCCACTGTGCTGGCTATCCAATGCTCCATCTCTGTGGTCCAGATTCTTACATCTGGTGGCTGAAATTGAAAGGATGGAGTCTCTAACGGCGTCCGTACACGAATCCATCTTTCGATTTAATAAAACTTGGGAACCTTGGGATCTATCGGATTTTGGGTCACCTCTGCAAAACAACACGCCCTAAGTAATATTAATTTCATACTTTTCTTGCATGTATACACTCCTTCCTTCTCTTTTTTTTCTCTCTATACACTGACTGATCCCTTATTGATATCTCTAATGCTTATGCCATACCCTTCTTAGAAGTCCTGTGGTTTTGTGACTGCTTTTGAGTTTTAATATATATCCACGAGTTACCTGTTTTACATACTGCTAAGAAGCGATACAGTCCACTCCTGTGTCCTGTATCTATGGACATCATTGGTTTACAATTACCTTTCCTTTTCTTTTTATCTCAATATGTATTTTAACATTGGGTCGTTATTACTAGTGCAATGTACAATGTGTAACAAAATTGTATATTTTCTTTTAAAAATGTAATAAAAATTATAATTCTAAAAAAAAATGCACCAGTTCAAAATTGCAAACAGATTCTACTTAACAACAAACCTACAGTCCCTGTCTTGCTTGCACCGCCTGTATACTGCTGTTCAGAGTATATAGGGCCTTTTTTTAATTTGGATTCCCCTTAATATCCATACAAGACCCAAAGAGCCTGGTAATGGACTGGAGGGGGGGGGTACCCATGCCATTTGTCTCACTGATTTTCATCCATATTGCCGGGACCCAACATTAAATTAAAGCAGCAAGCAGTTTTAAATGACTTTTATTCCTTTACAAATGTCATTTTGGGCGGGGACTGTTCTAAGCACGGGAAACATGCACTACTTTACAGGCATACTATAGACACCCCTAGGTATGATATTTAAAGGAATATTTCACTTTTTTTTCACTTTAAGCATCATTAAAATCACTGCTTCCGAAAAAGCGTCCGTTTTTAAAACTTTTTTTGCATTGATACATGTCCCCTGGGGCAGGACCCGGGTCCCCAAACCCTTTTTAGGACAATAACTTGCATATTAGCCTTTAAAATTAGCACGTTTGATTTCGAACGTTCGAGTCCCATAGAACTTTGGAGTTCTAAAGTTTGCGCAAACTTTCGCAAGTTCTGGTGCGAACCGAACCAGGGGGTGTTCGGCTCATCCCTAATCAGCATAATGACATTTTTGGGGTTCTGCCCTTTATGCATATTGTCCAATCGGGGCTTCTTCAGAAGGATCCAGAATGCTTTTAAAGGATTATTTTTGCTGGAGACACACAATTACAAGTAGCATAATTGTAATTATGATTGTGACTATAAGCATGGCATAAATGGACATTGTATTTTACACCAATCATACAAAAATCACACCAGGTCTGATACAGTATCATTGTGTGCAGCCAGTTTCTTGCTGCATCCAAACAGAACAGTATAGTCAGAGTCTTCTTCTGTGACCCAGAAATTTAGGCTTAAAACATCTAGCTTGATCACATAAATACACAGTCTTCATATATGACCAAATCAGTTGCACTTCCATTTGCACAGCATCATGCCTAATTGAGGTGTGGAATGGCAGTGGCACTCTTAAACGGGTACCAACCAAGAGTAAAAAGTTGCTAACTGCTCCTAGAAACCTAGCCACATTTCAGTAAGTCACAATCTTTTCTTTTGTATGAATTTCATCAAAGCAAAAGGAGTCTCCCCCGGCTCGGTCTTGTAAACGGGGGTGGTGGCAGTTAAAGGGTTAATTGTGTAATTAGCCCAGTGACTATCACTCTCAGGCTGCTCGCACCTAGATTGTGGTCCTGCAAGCTGGAAAATCTTTGTGCTGGGCGCAGCTGAGAGTGGCATTGTTACGTAAGTGACAGCGTGGTGTGAGGTTGGCCGGTCCTTTGTCGCGAGTTAGCGAGGAGGGCAGGGATCTGACACCCGCGTTCGTCACATATTGGTATATTAACCCATTATAACAGAGGATGAAACTCTGAAAGGAATATTCCAACAACCCCCATTATTGGCTTTCAGACAACCACCCAACCTCAGACACAAACTAATCAGTAGGAAACTTCACTCTGATTATGAAGTCACAAATAATGGTAGCAAACCCTGCAATAAAAAACGCTGCAAACTATGCAACCAGATAAATTTATCCAAAAGTGTTACACACACAAATGGGACCTTCAATATCATGGGATCTTACAGCTGTACCTCTAGTAATGTTGTGTACCTCATCCAATGCAAAAGATGCAGCAAAGGATCTTATGTTGGTGAAACAGGACAGAAGTTGCAAGCGAGGATGAATTTGCACAGACATACCATCAAAGCACATAAAGAAGACAGTTTATGCACACCTGTGGGACATCATTTCTCACAATCGGACCACACTATAGACGACCTCAGTGTCTTAGTTCTTAAAGGGAATTTCAGAACTATTCAGGAAAGGAAAACGTTTGAACTAAGAATGATACTTCTTTTTGACACAAAGAATAATGGCCTGAATTTAGATATTGGTTTCCTTACACATTATGCTAAAGTTTTACGACCCCCTCTGTGACCAGCATCCCCCCCCCCCTGCATTCCCTCCCTAACTCTCCCTCTGTCTTATCTCACTAACTCTGCTGCTATCTTTATTGCCATTGATTTGTATGTGTTTGGGTTTTCCTATTTTTTTTTTTTTTTTCCTTCTTTAACATTCTGCTTAAAAATGTGTGAATCAGTACTGCTTGGACCTTGAAGAAGGGGACATACCCCGAAAGCTTGTCCTGAAAAATTGTATGTTAGTGCAAATAAAAAAAGTATCACGGACAGTACTCAATTTTCTCTATCAAATGAAACAAAATTGGATGCTAAATGATTAAAAACATGCAACAGTATGAAAATAACTCATTTTTCAATTTTCACTATCAGCATGCTGAAACAATACTGTGCTATATATATCCATAATACAGGAAATTTAATTAACAGATAATCGTTAAATTATCTAAGAAAATTGTAGAAGATGAAGAAGTTTTGCATGAACAGAACAGTATACATACAATTATAAAGCAAGGCATCAAGCTGTGCAAGAGTTTTGATAGCATACTTGTATAATCAGTGTACAGGTTGCCAGGGATGGATCCTGAAAAACAGGTATGTTTCCCCATTATTTGGGTTGGGGTCCCTTTAAGGGGGACAATTTGAATGCAGTTTTGAAGTGCTCCATTCACCGGTTCAGGTCCGATTTCAGCCCAAATTTGTGACTGAGTTCGGACCTGAAACGGACCAAAAGACGCACAGGGCTCCTATGCAATTCACAATTCAGAGCCGCTCCGGAGATGTGTGAACCGGCTCCATAGAGAGCCGGTCACAATTTCCTATTGTGTGGTTTGGATGCGGAAAACCCGCATCCAATTTTGCAATAGTGTGAACCCAGCCTAAAAGGAAGACAAATCAGCCAGCAGATGTCTGTGAAGTGGAGTCTGAGGCAGGAACAACCTTTGAAGACAGAGTGGTAGACTGCTGTGAATGAAAGTAAGTGGCTGGTGATATGGCTTTTTAAACCCTTGAGATAGGGGCTGCATCACATCTGAGTGGTGTGGTAGTGTCACATTTTTTGTGCACATTTTTGATTCAACCTGTAGGGCAGCCCATTCACTTTGTGCATTTTGGAGTTTTTTTGGGGCATTTTGGAATCATGGGCAGAATCGCTTGGTTTTATCTGTGTTTCTGAGTCTCTCAGTTGTGAACCAGGCCTTATAGGACAAAGTTTTACAGGCAGTGAGCCAAAAGTTTGATTTTTGCACCAGGAGTCTGAACTGTTTTGTTTCCTGTCTCGCTGAAGAAAGCTGTTATGTTTGTTTTGGAAATACTAAAGACTGTTTTACTTTTACAAATGGCTTGCCGATGATCATGGGCCCTCCACATTACAACTGGTACTCAGATATGGGCAATTCACCCTTAAAAGCTATTTGAAGTGAAAACCTGGTTCAGCTGGTCAAGAAATGGTCAAGAAATGGCTGCAGCTGGAGGCCTATTCTGGTCCTCAGATGATGGAGCTGCTCATGTTGGACCAGTACCTGAGGTCCCTGCCAAACAACTTACAGCACTGGGTGATTTATGAAGACCCCAAGACAGCAGACCAACTTGTAGAAATGGTCAAGAGATACATAGTAGTGGAGGACCTGCTAGGATTTGCCTACCAGTCTGGAAAGTAAATTCAAATCGCCAAATCTGGGAACCAGCATTTAGTAGGGAGTGACCATACCAGTGTCCCAGGGATCTGCTCTGGTAGAGAGGAATGAGAATATGCTATGCTGTACTGATGGTGTTACTCCAGGGGCCATGTACAAGCTAAGTTTCCTCTGCAGAAGGAACCCTCGGAATGTGTGTGCTACACCCAGAGGGTCTGTGCCATACACCTGTATCTGACTGAAGGGTGGTTCGAATGTGAAATCTGTGTCAACCTACTTCACACCTGGGCTCTGCTAGACTCAGATAGTATGGTGACCCTTGTGCACACTGGCTGGTAAAATTGGCATACATAAGACCCTTAAAGTGTTATGATTCCATAGGGACACTTGAGAATGCCCACTGGTGCCTGTGACCCAAGAGGTTGGGGTGGTACCAATTTGATCCATGATATCATATTGGGGGACTGTCCTGTCTTTGTGGGACTGTGTGAAAAATGTCAATAAGGTAGAACGTGTGGAAGATAGACTAAAGACAAAGGAGACCCCTTGAGGGTTAACCTCCTCCTATGCAGGTCATGTTGGGAGGATTGGAAGAAACTTCCACATGTTATGGAACTATTTCTGATTGGGACTCTAAAACAAAAGTTAATACTGCAGCTGCAGGAACAGATTCACAGGACGCAATCACTGTGTTTAAAATGTCCGTTCAGTGCCAAAATGTATTATTACATGTTATTTTATACAGAGATAAGAAAGGGGTGGTGTGAGATGTTATTAAAAACGAACAAATAGAAATATGTTATTATAAGCTAACAAATAGAAATATATTATTAAAAGCTAGCGAATAGAACAATCGCAAAAGTAAAATCTTAAGAGGGGAAGGGGGAGCAGAAGTCTGTGTGTTAGGTGAACGTTACAGAACACATTTCAACAGTACGAACAAAATGGAGTCTCTTGTGCTTCTATGAACAATACAGTGAATGTCCATGTCATTTCCCTCCTTTTGTTTATTTGACACCATTCTTCTCCGCGTTACATTCAGCCGATTGCTGGTAACTCCTGTTACATTGACGCAGAGAGGCACAGAGAGACAGTGTCCTGTTCAGCTCGCAGTCTCATGTAATGTTTCTCCAATCTATGACTGTATCTTAAGCAGGTTATCAGTCTCCATCAACTCCTATATCATGTTCACAGTCCCCTGCAGAATGTCCACAGTGTCTGACCATCTCTTGTATCATGTCCATAGTCTCTGATCATCTTTGGTATAATGTCTGCAGTCTCTAACCATCTCTTGTATGATGCCAACAGTCTCCAACAATCTCTTGTAGCATGCCTAAAGTCTCTGACCATCTCTTGTTTCATGCCTATGGTCTCTGATCATCTCTTGTATCGTGAATTCAGTCTCTAACTATCTATTGTATCATGTCTGCAGTCTCTAACCATTTCTTGTATCATGCCCATGGCCTTTGACTATATACTGGTATGTGTCTGCTGTCTCTGAGACTGAATAGTCACTTAAAGTGTTACTAAACCCAGGACCCTGCATTCAATATATCTGGTCTCCCATGGTACACCGAACATGGAAATGCAATTATTTTAGTAAATATGAATTGTTAAATACCATTTCTCCTCAGCAGTATATAGCAGTCTTGTGACTTCTATCAGTGTCTGATTAAAGCTTGTAGGAGGTATTTTCATTCTACTTCGACTGTCCTGTGAGGCTGCAGGACCCCTGACCCTCTGTCTTGCCAGTGCTGATTGGCCCTGTGCTGATCACATGCATCCTTCCAAGAAAAAAAACTCTATAGCACACACCAAACTGAGCATGTGCAGAGTGACTCCAAAGGCTCTGTCTTATCAAGAGATAGATTGGGGACACTGGAAGAAGGGGTGGATCAGAGAACACAATGTGGATGATTAACCCCTTAGGTTCCACAGTGAGTATAACAAGCATACTTTACTACTTATACAGACTGATTTTACTGTTGTGGGTTTAGTAAACTTTATTTTAAGTGAAGCCCTTTGGTGATATCATTGGCTGCACTCGAGGCAACTTTATAAAAAAAATGTTGACCACCTCTGCTTTAGCATCTTCTGGATGAACCCTGGGGTTCCACAATACCATGGTTGAGAAAGACTGTTTGAGATAATTGCTAGAGATTGTAAATGATGTTTTGATCTTTTAAAATGTGTCCTGACATGTCTTGAATTTAGCCTTTTGGCATTCCCAATACACCAACGTGCAGACTCGAAGAGATTTTGACTATATTACCAATGTTTTGGACCAGGGTGGTGCTGTAGACACAGCAAGGCATTTGATACAATTCCACATAATGATCTAATACAAAAGTTGTACAAGCTAGGACTTAACCCTTAGGTGGTTATGTGGATATACAATTGGCTAAAGGATAGATACCTGAGTGTGGTTGTAAATGGGGTTCTCTCAGAACAGAGACCGATCACTACTGGTGTACCACAAGGCTCTGTACTAGGTCCTGTTCAATTTAATCCATATTTAAGTGATATAACTAAAAGTTTGTTGGGCAAGGTACGTCTTTTTGCTGATGCTGACACAAATGTGTGTAATAGGGTTGATGTTCCTGGAGGTCTGTAAAATGGGACATGATTTGGCATTTCTAGAAGATTGGGCAAAGCAGCGGAGACTGCAGTTCAGTTTCTAAATGTAAAATAATGCACCTAGGGAAAAAGAATCCCCTTGGAGAGTACAAAATTGGGGGTACAGTGTTGGCCAGTACTACAGAAGAAAAAGATTTGGGGGTACTTATTTCAGATGATTTCAAAATGAGCAGTGTTCCCAGGCAGTGGGAAAAGCGAATATAATTCTAGGATGCATCACTAGAGGGATCACCAGCAGGAGGAAGGAGATCCTGATTCCCCTATACACTGTATATATTTAGTGAGACCTCATTTAGAATACTGTGTCCAGTTCTGGAGACTTCACTTACAGAAAGATATTAATAAAATAGAATGAGCCCAGAGCCGGGTAAAAAAATTTTGTGAAAAGTTTGGGGAATAAAACATCGAGAAAGGTTTTAGGAACTTAAAATGTACAGTCTGGCGGAGAGAATGGAAAGGGGAGACATGACTGAAACCTTTAAATACATCAAGAGGGTGAATAAGGTTCAGGAGGGCAGTTTTTTCAATAGGAAACCAAAATCAAGAACACAGGAACAAGACCTCAAACTAACTGGAGGAAAGTTCAAAACAAATCTTAGAGAGTATTATTTTACTGAAAGGGTAGTTGATGCTTGCAATAAACCGCCACCAGAGGTAGTGAGCCAGTCAACAGTAAATGGATTCAAATATGCTTGGGACAAACATAGATTTATAGTCAGACAAAGAAGTTAGCGGAAAAAAAAGCACACAAAAAACATAAAATAAACAAAATGGGCAGACTCGATGGACTACTTGGTCTTTTTCTGCCATCACTTTTCTATGTTTTTAAAAGGGTAGGGCAGGACATGAGACCAATCAGGTATTCTGCAGTCACATGTTCTGAGAATGAACAGGCAAACAGGAGAAAATGATCCAATATCAGGCTAAGAGCAGGTGACATAGATATGGTCTTTTCTGCAGCAGAAACAAATCAGGACACCGGTCTGGCTGGGTTGTGTGGCAGAATATCTCTGGCCTGAATGGGCAGAAATAAAAATCCTTTAGCAGGTGATACTCCCATATAATAAATATCAATTTAGCAGCTTGCCCGATGTTCACGAGATAAAACTATCTAGATATATCTTTGTACTTCTTTGCAGATTCACTTGCAATTGTCATATCAAGCCAAAAATAAATACATTAAATAAAAAATACTTTCTTACAGTGATCAAAAAAGAAAAGTAAGGGTGTTCTCACTTGGCAGGTGGATGGGATGTATTACACAAATTGCATCTCCAATACACATTTTGTTTTCCAATCATAACAAGCAAAGCTGTAAATTGCTTTGTTTCCAGAACTGAAAGACTGAAGGACACTCTGCATATTGTATTAATTGAAGAAGCTTTAGTGCTGATTTTAATAATGTTCTTATTAATCAATTAGGATGCTTAGATTCAAAGTGTCTCTGATGAGCTATCTTAAATGCTTCAAGGATTTTGTTTTAAATTTCTGCCTAAGGATGAAAAGAATATGATATGAATGTGTGACTCAAAATCCGCCTGAAATAAAGTTTTAGTTTCTTGATATGAGCAAAGGTTATTTATAAGTAGCTTTTTTGTTATCTTTTTTTAAATGTGCACCTGACATGTAGTAATTGGCATAATGTGATAGGGGAATAAAGCGGGAAATGAAGGTAATACCCTTATATTATGAAGATTTGGGTATATTTGGTAAGAATTTTCCAGTTCTAGGTTCAAAACCCAACTGCCTCCCTACTTCCCAACCTTACCTCTCCCTAAGCATGTTGTGGTTTTCCTTTCTTTCCCTAAAATTTTCAAAATTGAGGTCATGTTACCTTTACTTTCCTAGCCTTCTGCACCAGTCTGTAGGTGGATTAGAGCAGAATGCACTCATCACACAGCTGTGATAAGGGATGAGCCGAACACCCCCCGGTTTGGTTCGCACCAGAACCTGCGAACGGACCGAAACATTAGAAGCTCATTGACGTCTATGGGACTCGAACGTTCAAAATCAAAAGTGCTAATTTTAAAGGCTAATTTGCATGGTATTGTCCTAAAAAGGGTTTGGGGAAAAAAAACTTTTAAAAACGTCAGTTTTTTCGGGAGCAGAGATTTAAATGATGCTTAAAGTAAAAAAAAAAGTGAAATATTCCTTTAAATATTGTACCTGGGGCGTGTCTATAGTATGCCTGTAAAGTGGCCCGTGTTTCTCCTGCTTAGAACAGTCCCTGCACAAAATAACATTTTTAAAGTAAAAAAAGTCATTTAAAACTGCTTGCGGCTTTAATGTAATGTTGGGTCCTGGCAATATGGATGAAAATCAGTGAGACAAACAGCATGGGTACCCTCCAGTCCATTACCAGGCCCTTTGGGTCCTGTATGGATATTAAGGGGAACCCCGCACCCAAATTTAAAAAAGGAAGGCGTGGGGCCCCTAGGCCCTTTATACTCTGAACAGCAGTATACAGGTGGTGCAAACAAGACAGAGATTGTAGGTTTGTTGTTAAGTAGAATCTGTTTGTAATTTTGAACTGGTACATTTTTAAAGTGTAGCTCCAGCCAAAAAAATCAGTTTTTAAGCTTTTTGGAAAACATAGGGAAGGGTTATCACGCCTGTGACATTTGTTTTGCTGTCTGTGCTCCTCTTCAGAAGATTTCACCTCACTTTTTGTCCCAATGACGAATGTTTTTTGAACATTTGGGGTTTTTAGTGAAACAAGGATTGGTGATAAAGCATCAGTGGAAAGGAGAAAAGTTTTTCCCATATTAACTCTTACAGGAGAGAATTCCCCTTCCTATGGGGTAGATTTCATCTCACTTCCCGTTGTCTCCTTCCGTTTGCAAGTAGGAGTCGTTTGTAAGTTGGATGTTTGAAAGTAGGGGCCTGCCCTATATACTCAGCAGAAATTTGGGCCTTAGGTGTTGTTGTGGCCTCAACACTGTAAGCCCTCACAGGGCCCTGCTGTGAAATATTAGATCAAGAATTGTAATTACATGCCCCTGTTGAACAGGGGCAGAAAAATTGGGCCTTTGGTGGTGGTGTTGGTGCTGGTGCCACAGTTAATCTTGGTGGGCGCAGAAACGTGCCCTGCTGTGAAATATTCAATCAAGAATTGTAATTACATGCCCCTGTTGAACAGGGCCAGAAAAATTGGGCCTTTGGTGGTGGTGGTGCTGGTGGCACAACACTGTAAGTCCTCACAGTTAATCTTGGTGGGTGCAGAAACGGGCCCTGCTGTGAAATATTCGATCAAGAATTGTAATTGCATGCCCCTGTTGAACAGGGGCTGAAAAATTGGGCCTTTGGTGGTGATGGTGGTGTTGGTGCCACAACACTGTAAGTCCTCACAGTTAATCTTGGTGGGCGCAGAAACGGGCCCTTCTGTGAAATATTAGATCAAGAATTCTTATTGCATGTCCCTGTTGAACAGGGGCTGAAAAATTGGGCCTTAGTCACTGGTGCTGGTGCCACAACACTGCAACCTCTCACAGATACTCTAGTTGGAACGCAGGAACGAGCCCTGCTGCAAAGTATTGCATCAAATATTGTAATTCACGCCCCTGTAAAACAGGGGCTGAAAAATTGGGCCTTAGGCACTG
This sequence comes from Lithobates clamitans, assembly GCA_037952925.1. Taxonomy (NCBI): domain Eukaryota; kingdom Metazoa; phylum Chordata; class Amphibia; order Anura; family Ranidae; genus Lithobates; species Lithobates clamitans. The sequence goes on from JBBGZY010000900.1 coordinate 86,999, forward strand.
GTGCTGGTGCCACAACACTGCAACCCCTCACAGATACTCTAGTTGGAGCGCAGGAACTAGCCCTGCTGCAATGAATTGCATCAAAAATTGTAATTACATGCCCTTGTTAAACAGGGGCTTAAAAATTGGGCCTTAGGCACTGGTGGTGGTGCCCAGAACCAAAAATGTTCTTACAAGCTATCAGCATGATCATTGAGGAGGAAGAGGATAATTACTCAGCATAACAGGATAGTCACTCAGCATCAGCATAGGCAGTCTTTGAAGGGATCTGACATTTCAAAAAAAATTATTCGGTTACATCAGCATCAGGTGCTTGGTAGCTGGTGGTGATCCAAGACTGATTCATTTTTATGAAGGTCAGTCGATCGACCGAGTCGGTGGACAGACGCACCCTGTGATCGGTTACAAAGCCTCCAGCAGCACTGAATGTGCGTTCCGAAAGAATGCTGGATGCAGGACAGGCCAGTAGCTCAATTGCATACTGTGCAAGCTCTGGCCAGTGATCCATCCTCAAGACCCAGTAACCCAGAGAATTTTCGGTGGGAAAGGTGTTCAAGTCAGATCTTGCCCCTAGGTATTCCTGCACCATGTAAAACAGACGCTGGCGATGGTTGCTGGAACCGATCATAACATGGGGCTGCGGACTTAAAAATTGTCTGAACGCATCGGTCAGACGGTAACCTTCTCCACCGCTCCTTCTTTCACTGACCGAAGCCTAAGCAACACGTTGTCCAGAAACAGGAGTTTGTAACCTCCCAGCCTCTGGGAACGCGTTGCACAGACCTTTCTGCAAGGCCTCCCGAAGATGTTTCATACTCTGCTCCCTCTGCAACGGCAAGATAAGGTCTGCAACCTTACCCTTGTAACGTGGATCAAGGAGGGTTGCCAGCCAATATTGGTCCTTCTCCTTGATACCATGAATACGAGGATCCTTACGCAGGCTTTGCAGGATCAGGGAGGCCATGCAGCATATGTTTGCTGAGGCATTCGGTCCGGAGTCCTCTGGGTCACTAAGGATGACATGGTCGCAGCCACCTCCTCCCAGCCACGTACAAGTCCATGTGTTTCTTGGGACTGATCCCTTACAGACTGCTGCTGATGCTGAGTGCCAGGCTCCGCCTCCATACTGACACAATCCTCCTCCTCTTCTTCCTCCTCCTTGTCCTCTTCCTGTGTGATCGGCGGGCACGCAGGAACACTGTCTGGATTAAGGGGGCCTTGAGAGCTAAGGAAGTCCTCCTCTTCCTGCCTCTGTTCTGCCTCAAGTGCCCTTTCCATTATTCCATGCAGCGTGTGCTCCAACAGGTGGACAAGGGGGACAGTGTCACTGATGCATGCACTGTCACTGCTCACCATCCTTGCAACCTCCTCAAATGGTGACAGAACAGTGCATGAATCCCTGATCATGGCCCACTGGCGTGGGGAAAAAAAACAAGCTCCCCTGACCCTGTCCTGGTGCCATAGTCGCACAGGTACTCATTGATGGCCCTGTGCTGCGTGTGCAGCCGCTGCAGCATGGCCAAGGTTGAGTTATACCTGGTGGGCATGTCACAGATTAGGCGGTTCTTGGGCAGGTTAAACTCCTTTTGGAGGTCTGCCAGCCGAGCACTGGCATTATATGACTGGCGGAAATGCACAGACTTTCCTGGCCTGCCTCAGGACATCCTGTAAGCCCGGGTACCTGCCCAAGAACCGCTGCACCATCAAGTTAAGGACATGAGCCAAACAGGGCACATGGGTCAGTTGTCCCTGTCGGAGGGCGGAGAGGAGGTTGGTGCCATTGTCGCAAACCACCATTCCTGCCTCAAGTTGGCATGGCATCAACCACCTCTGAACCTGCCCCTGCAGAGCTGACAGAACCTCTTCCCCAGTGTGGCTCCTGTCCCCCAAGCATACCAGCTCAAGCACCGCATGGCATCTTTTGGCCTGCGTACTTGCGTAGTCCCTTGAATGCCTATGGAGCACCGCTGGTTCCGAGGACAAAGCACAGGAAGAGGCCATGGAGGAAGAAGAAGAGGAGGGGGTGGAGGAGAGAGGTGTGTCACAATCATTAGTAGTGGCATTTTGGAGGCGTGGTGGCAGAACAACCTCCAACACTACTGCACCTTGTCCTGCATCCTTCCCAGCTGCCAGCAGAGTGACCCAATGCGCCGTGAAAGTTAGGTAACATCCCTGTCCATGCCTGCTGGACCATGAGTCAGCGGTAATATGCACCTTACCGCTGACCGCCCTGTCCAGCGAGACCAAGTCATTGCCTTCCACATGCCGGTAGAGAGCCGAAATCGCCTTCCGTGAGAAAAACGTGTTTTGGGTACCTGCCACTGAGGAACCGCACAACTCACGGAAGGGGGCAGAGTCTGCCAACTGAAAAGGTAGCACTTGAAGTGCTAACAATTTTGCCAAGCTAGCATTCAACCATTGGGCATGTGGATGGCTGGGAGCGAACTTCTTTTGGCGGTGCAGCAGCTGGGGCAGGGAAATCTGCCTGGTACAATCTGACGTTGATGTACCGAAAGCAGATGGCCCACAAGTACTTGGCTGTGACACACCTAATTCTACACCTTCATTCCTCTCAGTGCAGGTCTCAGAGAGGACTGAAGGTATAGTGGGGTTGGAGATCTCTTATGAGGAGCAAGGAGAGGTCCTCTTTGTTCTTTGGTGTGGGTCTTTTACATACGCTTGCCAATGAACTGCATGGCAGGTCAACATATGTCTGGTCAAGCATGTGGTGCCCAAGCGGGAGATGTTTTGGCCACGCGAGATACGCTTGAGACATATGTTGCAAATAGCAGTGGTGCGATGTGATGCACTCATCTCAAAAAAGGCCCACACCAAAGAAATTTTAGAATAACGCGCAGAGACAGCAGCGCCCTGCACATGCGGAGCTTTGGGGTGTGATGCAGTCAGTGTGCTGCCCTTAGGCTGGCCCCTGGAGGGCATCCTGCCTCGTTGATGATGTGCCACCTCCTCCTCCTCTCTCCTATCAGGCACCCATGTTGAGTCAGTGACCTCATCATCCCCTCCATCCTCATCACTGGAGCAAACATGGCAGTATGCTGCAGCAGGGGGAGCATGACTGCCAGATTGCTGTCCTTCTTGGGCACCCCCTCTATCCGTGCTCACGTTACTGCCGTCTTGTACTGTAGCTTTAGCTGAACACTGTGCAGACGTCGCACTAAAATAACTTGTAGCTTTAGCTGAACACTGTGCAGAGGTCGCACTACACTAACTTGTAGTTTTAGCTGAACACTGTGAGGAGGACGCACTACACTAACTTGTAGCTTTAGCTGAACACTGTGAGGAGGACGCACTACACTAACTTGTAGCTTTAGCTGAACACTGTGCAGAGGTCACACTAAACTAACTTTTAGCTTTAGCTGAACACTGTGAGGAGGACGCACCACACTAACTGTAAATAGTCTAGCTGCCTGACTGTGGTACTAATAGGATCAAAAGAACACCAGCAATTTTCTTCAGGTAGCTGTAAATACTGTAACAAGACAAGCCCGCCTGTCAGTAGGAAGATAACAGGAACGGATCTAGCTAAACTGAATACAGTGTGTATATATATATATATATATATATATATATATATATATATATATATACACACAACACCTGGGATGCATATATATATACACAATACACTGTAGGTGCAGCTAACTGACTGACTGTCCTAATCTATCTAACTCAAATGAAATGACACTGTCTCTCTCTCTCTCTATCTCTCAGGAACACACTACACAGGGCCGCAGTGCAGGCGGCCTTATATAGTGTGGGGCGTGTTCTAAACCCCCTGAGCCATAATTGGCCAAAGCCACCCTGGCTTTGGCCAAATACAGCTCTCTCTACTGGCGGCGCTGTGATTGGCCAAGCATGCGGGTCATAGTGCATGCTTGGTCAATCATCAGCCAGCAATGCACTGCAATGCCACAGTGAATTATGGGCCGTGATGCGCCACACGAATTTGGCGCAAACGGCCCATATCGTTCGCAATTCGACGAACGGTTGAACAGGCGATGTTCGAGTTGAACATGGGTTCGACTCGAACAGGAAGCTCATCCCTAGCTGTGATGTTTTCCTTACTTTAGGACTTCAACAACTGTATGTATAATTCAAGCTGTGTATATGATGAAGACTATGAGTATGAATAGGAATATAACAAGAATTAAAGTCCAATTCCAGGTAAACATTGCTTGTCAAATTAATCAGTAGATCAAGCAGTAGATCCATATCAATATGCACAATTATATCAACTTTTCTTCTAAAGTTCTATTTACACAGGCAGCACATGCAGTACAACATCAAGTGCTGGTGTTGTGTCAGCGTCCTTTCTTTTTTGTTTACGAACAATTTTTATTATAGAAAAGGTCATGATACAATATACTCACGTTAAGGTATGTAAAAAGTAATATTACAAAATTCAAGTACACATATAGGTGAAGTAAAATAGTAGAATTATACTAATGGTTCAATAGTGTAAAAATAATAAATGTATATTATTTGGGATTTTACTAAGTCATAAAATATATTCTGTCAGCAAGATACATGTTATAAAACCTTATTAAGGCATTATGGTTATAAGAAGGGATAGGCACAACTTAAAAAGGTAAGATAAGTAGAATATATAGAAGATTAAAGGAAAACAATATTAAAGTAAAGATATTTCCCAGAGTATCCATTTGTTTTGTTAAGATACACATGGTGTCAAAAAGTATATGATGGATGCTTTCTGAGAGTTTGATTTGTTCCATTCTGTTCATGACCTGAGGCCAGGGTATGGAGGTAGAGCACCAGTTGAAAGCTATAGTCCAATGTATAGAACTAAAAAAGGTATGGATTAGTCTAGAGCAGGCAATAGGTATATCTGGTATGTGTGTGAACAAAAGGCACATCTGTTGTATTAAAGACATTTTTCTACCTGTTAGTTGTTCTATTTTGAACTTTGTTTGTTGCCATATGGTTTTGAGATGTTTCCAGTTCCAAAAGATATGTAAAAAGGTACCTTGTTCAGGCAGCCCCTAAAACAGAGGGGGGATGTTGATGGATAGAAATAATTAATTTGTCAGGGGTTAAATACCACCTAGCGTTGAGCTTGATAGCTGATTCCCTGATAGAGATTGTTCTAGTGCATTTTTGTAGATATCGGATCATAACATCCCATTGTATTTGTGAAAAAGATTGGTCTAGGTTAGTCTCCCATTGGAGTATAGGTTTGAATTTTTCTGGCATGGAACACTCATTAAGACTTTTGTAAATTCTAGCGATCAATCCTCTATCTCTTGGGGAGGATAAACATTTGTTCAAATTGTGAAAAAAAAATGTGAAAAGGGAGTATGAAGGGTGAGAGAATAATATATTTGATAGAATTGTTTGATTTTTGTATAATTAGTTTGTTCTGATTGTGGGAGGTTATATTCTGTTTGTAAATCTGTAAAAGAGAAAAATCCATTATTTAGGGTAAATTATCTTAAATTAATAAATTTGTAAGGGGGGGGGGGGGTGGGGGTAGTAGAAATCTCCCATGAAGGATGCTAACGGAAGAGTGGTGGATGCCAAGTTAAATTTGTCTTTATGTCAGTTCCAAAATTGTATAGATTGAGTTACCACTATGTTTAGGGAACTGATCTTCTGGAGTAATACAGACTTGGACCATAATAGACTTTGTAAATGGTATAGAAGAACTGATTGTTCTTCAAATAAAAGCCAGGGGATTTGCGCAGCAGGAGCATACCATTGACTTAATTGAGTGAATCTTGATGAAAGATAGTATAACCATAAATTAGGAAAGCTTAACTCTTCACTTGATTGAGGTCTAAACATAAGAGAGTAGCTGAATCTGGGTTGTTCTGCCAAATAAATGTATTGATTTCTCTCTGGAGTGAATCCAAGGTGTTTTTACAAAATTAAAAGGAGGAGAGCTCTAAAGAAAAATAATAGTTTGGGTAAAATAACCATTTTTGTAGCAACTATTCTTCCCTTGAATGAAATATGATAAGTTGACCATAGTTTAAGTAAGGTTTTAATATTAGTAAATAATGGTGGGCAGTTGGCCTGAAAAAGAGTTTTATATGAGGGGGTAATATGCATACCTAAATATCTAATGGAATTAGAGCACTAAATGAATGAAAATTTCTCTTTTAGAAAAGATGTCATCAATGGTGGAATATTTATGGGCAAAGCAGAGCATTTGGATACATTTACACCTAAACCAGTAAGGTCATGAAGATATATCTAATTCTATAATAAGGTCTGGTAGGGAGATTAATGGTTCAGTGAGAAATAATAGGACATAATTTGTATATAGGCTTAGTTTGAATTCTCTAGAGCCCTTAGGGTAACCTTTGATGTTTACTTGTTCCGGATAGAACGGGCAAGGGGTTCAATGGCCAAAGCAAAAGGAGGGGGGGCAGTAGACACCCCTTCCTGGTGCCCCTACTTATTGGGAAGAATTCTTAATTATTACCAGGGGGTTTATTACGTGTTTGCGGGTCATGATATAAAGCTCTGAAACCGTGTAGAAATTCATTGCATAAACCATATTTGGGAAGTAATAAATCTAAATGAGACCAGCTGTCAAAAGCCTTGTGGATATCAAGGCTAAGTATAAGTGTTGAATGAGAATGTATTTAGAGTCTTGAATCATGTTTGTTGCTAAATATAAGTTGTCTGTGATTTGTCTATCTGGAATAAATCCAGTCTGGTCTGGTTGGAATAAAGGGGAAATAACTGAAGCCAGTCTATCCACCAGCATACGGCCAAATATTTTTAGGTCATTATCTATTTATCTAGGGTATCAAAGAAATCTATAAAAAAGTGGATTGTGCTTCATTCGGTGCATATATCAAGGCAATTGTAATTAAACGGACCTTTAAAAACCCTTTATTTTTTATTTTTTATGAAGAATGCTACACCCCTAGATTTAGAATTATAAGTTGTACAGTAAAACTGGCTATATGATTTATCAAAGTATTGGGGATGATTGGCTGTAGAAAAGTGGGTTTCTTGTAATTGATGCCCTGAGCATTGTGCGAAACCCCCATCATTTTGGTAAAATGGAGGGAAAGATCTTATAAAATGATAGGTGATACCCACAATGCCCCAGGCAATAAGAGTTACATTATTAGTGTAAAATAGAAAAACCTCACCAAAATTGCAAAAACTAATGACATAGTTATAAGACAGCTTTTTGTAATAACTGTCCCAAAATACGTGGGATACTTTACCGTATGTGTGCATCATGAGTAATAGTAAAATTAACAATATTGGCTATTGATTAATTACGGTAGACCTTTTAGTGTAAGAAAATATGTTGCAAAACCTAGAAATGAATAACTAAAAAAAATGGGGGTCAAACTGAATGAACCATTTTTCCCTTAAAACATATAAACTTGGACCATATTGTCCATTAGGGATGAGCTTCGAGTTCGAGTCGAACTCATGTTCGACTCGAACATTGGCTGTTCGCAAGTTCGCAGAACAGCTAACAATTTGGGGTGTTCGTGGCAAATTCGAATGCCGCGGAACACCCTTTCAAAGTCTATGGGAGAAATCAAAATGGTAAGTGAAATGGTAGGGGTAAGTACCCCATACCATTTCACACAGGGGGGGTGGGATCTGGGGGTCCCCTTGTTAAAGGGGGCTTCCAGATTCCGATAAGCCCCCCGCCCACAGACCCCCACAACCACCGGCCAGGGTTGTGGGGATGAGGCCCTTGTCCTCATCAACATGGGGACAAGGTGTTTTTAGGGGCTACCCCAAAGCATCCTCCCAATGTTGAGGGCATGTGGCCTGGTACAGTTCAGGAGGGCGGGAACTCTCGCCCCCCCTCTTTTCCTGCGGCCTGCCAGGTTGCGTGCTCGGATAAGGGTCTGGTATGGATTTTTGGGGGGACCCCACACCGGTTTTTTTTTGGCACGGGGTTCCCCTTAAAATCCATACCAGACCTGAAGGGTCTGGTATGGAATTTAGGGGGAACCCCACGCCGTTTTTTTTTTTTAATTTTGGCCGGGGTTCCCCTTAATATCCATGCCAGACCTGAAGGGCCTGATATGGAATTTAGGGGGACTCCCACGTCATTTTTTTTTCTTAATTTTGGTTCGGGGTTCCCCTGTGGGGAATTCCCATGCCGCTTTTATTAATGAACTTCTATGTGTATTGTCGGCAATGCAAAAGCCGCGAGTAGTTTTAAATGGGTTTTTTCCTTCGAAATGTCATTTTGCTGTCAGACTGTTCTAAACACGGGAAACATGTGCCCCTTTACAGGCATACTATAGACACCCCCCAGGTACAAAATTTAAAGGGATATTACACTTTTATTGTTTGACTTTAAGCATTATTAAAATCACTGCTCCTGAAAAAACGGCCGTTTTTAAAACTTTTTTTTGCATTGATCCATGTCCCTTGGCGCAGGACCCAGGTCCCCAAACACTTTTTATGACAATAACTTGCATATAAGCCTTTAAAATTAGCACTTTTGACTATTCATGTTCGTGTCCCATGAACTTTAACGGTGTTCGCGTGTTCGAACGAACTTTTTTCCTGTTCGCATGTTCTGGTGCGAACCGAACAGGAGGGTGTTCGGCTCATCCCTATTGTCCATTATTCACTCGAGGAGCCCTGTCATAATAGACCAAAAGTTGTATGGTCAGAAGCACAAAAATCTGCACTACCTGATCCATGAATGGGTTCCGGAAGTGAGTTGGGGGGTCAAACAAGTGGAGGTGGAGAGACTCACCATCTTTATACAACAAATTAAGTGTGTATGTTACTTTAAATCTTTTCCCTTTACTTTCCTATTTAAAACTTATGGAAAGTTGCTTATCAGATAGTTTGGTAGTCAAATTGGAAAGAGAAGAACATTAAGCGATAACAAAAAAAATTAAAAAATAAAATGGGGGGGGGGGAACCTGTTCATCTCTCTCTATGATCCATTTACAACTTCCCTTCTTGGTGCTTCTTTTTCCATGTAGTGGTATGGAAGTATATTATATTATGGAAAGTTCTCCGGATTTAAACGTATATAAATTGTCCATTTATGGGACCATGTTTCTGAAGGATTGTCTCACTCTTCTTTGATCATGTCTCGAGGAAGGGGTAGCCCAAATAGGTGATGATTGTTCAGTGGATGGAGGTCTTGGATTTGATTCTGGGTCTAGTAATCCTAATTTGACCAGTAGATCTTTGCCTTCTGCAGCGTTTAACTGTTTACGTGGTGCCATTGTGAGTTTGAATGGAAATCCCCATCTGTATCTTATATGAGCAGATTGTAAGACAGGTGTTATTTCCTTCATCTTCTTTCAAGAGTGGCCTGTGATATATCTGGGAATATTTGAATCTTTGTGCCATCCAATTTGATGGTGTGTGTATTTCTGGAGGCTCTTAGTATATTCTCCTTTGTAATAAAATCCTTCATGCATTGGATGATATCACGTGGAGGCTTATCAGGTGGTGGTTTAGGGCGGGGGGACCCTGTGGATTCTGTTTCAAATGAATGAGGATGGAGGGGTCTCAGGGAGGAGGTTCTGGAACAATTTAGACACAGCAGGCATCAGTTCAGTAACTGATTCAGGGATTCCATGAATCCGTACGTTGTTCCTGCGGCTTCTATTATCTAAATCCTCGACCTGAGATGGGAGATAGGAGTAATTCTCAGCTAACTCAGATTGTATCTTGTTAGCTAGTTTATCATATACAGTATATCTGACAGGCTAGCATCCAAATCTTCTTTTGTGAGTTGAGAAGGGTAATCACTGTCATGTTGTGCTGTAGCCTTCTCCGGGAGGATCACATGAGGCAGCAGGGGAGGTTTGAGGAGAGAAGCGGCACCATCTTGAGGCATCCTTGTCCTTTGTGCAGAGTAAATAGTTGGTTAGGGAGTGTTCAGATTGGCGACCATGTGCCCTTTTGCCTGACAGCATGCACAAGGGTGTCCTGCAAGGGTGCTGGTTGAAATCGGATGTCAAAACTTCAATTTAGCCCTGTACAGGGTGCTTATTATAAAAATAAGGAGAGAGGGAAGATCCCCTTCCTTCAGATAAATGGGATTTTAAAGGAAAATACTGTATCTAGTAGGTGAAGATCAAACCAGTTTGATAAAGAAATTAACAATTTTTAATAGGACATAATTAAAAATATAGCAATGTCAACACATATAAGAACATATGACCATCCAGTAGTAAATTTCAGAATTCATACGTGACTATCAGCCAACATGTTTCGCAAAGAATTTTCGCTTCATCAGGGCTAGACACGATATCATTGATTCATTTAAACTGTATAGATAATAAACAATCTCAAGTTACATAATGGTCATACATGAAATCAGATCATAACAATAGATTAAAGAATAAGACGTTAATTGCATAGAATTTTCTCACCTACTAATAAAATTTCAAAAGAATAGAACAGACACCACCATTCACCGGGCATCAACCGCTAAACCAACTGGTGCGGATTGTCCCTGGGTGCCAGATCCCAGATGGACAATACCAGTAGGAGGACTGGACCACACAATTAGGGCAATACAGACCGGTAACCCGTACTGAAACAAGAAACGGGAAACCAATAAGTTCCTATAATCAAAAATTAATTATAAACAGTACTGCTGATGACCATTGACAGTCAATCATACATTAAAAAGGCATTGACCTGGCGCTCACGTGAGTACATTACATATAAGGTATATTAATAGTATATATAGTATATTAAAGACATCTACATAAAGATGAGGGGCAGCCTATTCATGGTTGGGGGGGCCAGTAAATTACTAGGGACACCTTTCCCTTGTATTATAGGGAGGAAACAATCTTCCCAATTGAAAGCTAATAACTATTGAACATAAGGGGTATAAATAGTCAGATCTGTATCTCTAGTGTCCCAATGTAAATATTTAGATAGGGTAATTAACCAAGGCCATGCATCAAGCTTGAAACAATGATGATACATGGACACTATTACTAAGTTAGCCCTTTAGGCATGGCAGTATTCCCCCAAAATATACAACTACAAATCAAGACAAGCACGTCCAAATAAGTATAGACTTACCCCTAAGTAGGGAGGTAGAAGGGAGAGAGCTGAGATAGCTCCTAGTCAGATAAGTGTACGTCCGCCCGTCACGATGGATGGCTGCAGGATGCGTCTAATAGACAGCACCGGTGCCTCCATCTTTTGAATAGTGAGGTCCCACCGGAAGCAATCAGGTCAGGATTGACCTCCGGCATTGTTTCCGGTCCGGACGTCCCTGCCAGACGACTGCGCGTGCACCCAGGGGGCGGACGCGTGCGCATTCAACCCCCCAGGATGCGCGCGCATTGCCCATACTCCGTTCAGTGGCGTGAAGGGCAGGTAGGGGCGGAAGAAAGGCAGCTCCGCCCCCTGAGCAGGGACGTCCGAGTCTCCCCACCTAAGGCATCCGCTCCCAGCAGACAGCGGAAATGATCCAGGAATGGGGGAAAAACATACATAATGGTCCAACATGGACTAAATACCTTGAGTTTAATATATACATACATTTATACAAAAACAACCATGCAAAGATAGATCACAGAAAACATATATGCATTGTTCCATGAAGTACGTTACAATTTAGTCAATCACAGTTAAGGTGGAGCAATATGGGATAGAGAGACCCGGGGCCAGTAGCCCTGTATCCTTCTCATCACATATAAAGAATAGCCCCATCTAGTGGGTGTAAAGATATATCACCTGTGGGGCTATAGAACTGAAGGTGGATGAAGGCCTACCAACAAAGTCCTGTATGTATCATATATGAAAAACATATAGATGTAAAGGCATGTGACAAAGCTTCCATGTAGTTTCAATTAATTGTTTGTAACTCAATCATTTTTTCCCCAACTTAACCCATCACAGAAACGGTTTGAATGAGAGTGCAGTGTTGAGGCCAGGTGGATAAGTCGCACGTTGGTTAAATATCCACCAGACAGCGGAAATGATCCAGGAATGGGGGAAAAACATACATAATGGTCCAACATGGACTAAATACCTTGAGTTTAATATATACATACATTTATACAAAAACAACCATGCAAAGATAGATCACAGAAAACATATATGCATTGTTCCATGAAGTACGTTACAATTTAGTCAATCACAGTTAAGGTGGAGCAATATGGGATAGAGAGACTCGGGGCCAGTAGCCCTGTATCCTTCTCATCACATATAAAGAATAGCCCCATCTAGTGGGTGTAAAGATATATCACCTGTGGGGCTATAGAACTGAAGGTGGATGAAGGCCTACCAACAAAGTCCTGTATGTATCATATATGAAAAACATATAGATGTAAAGGCATGTGACAAAGCTTCCATGTAGTTTCAATTAATTGTTTGTAACTTAATCATTTTTTCCCCAACTTAACCCATCACAGAAACGGTTTGAATGAGAGTGCAGTGTTGAGGCCAGGTGGATAAGTCGCACGTTGGTTAAATATCCACCTGGCCTCACGTTGCAATATTATTTTGTCCACATTACCACCCCTTTCTAGGTCAGGTATGACCTCCAAGGTGAAGAAGGACACATAACTGGGGTCGAAGCTATGTCGCAGACCAATGTGCTTACAAATGGGGGTGTAAAGTAGCCCTGCGTCTAAATAATATAAATGGTCCTGAATTCTTCTAGCAAATGGACGCTTCGTTTTGCCTATATAAAATGCACCACAACGGCACATAGCCAGGTAAACAATGCCTGTTGTAGAGCATTCGGCATAGCCTTTGAGCTTATGGAAGCCTCCTCTTGGAAGGAGGCACCCACTGCCTTCTTTAATCCACGGACAGAATTCACAATGTCCGCATTTGCCGTTCCCCCCTCCGCCCCTAATAGGGGTGTCAGGGGTTGCAGGTGAATATGAACTAGAGCGTCCCTAATGGACCGTGATTTTCTGTAGGTAATTTGTGGCACATTGGCTACATATTTTGAGATGACTGGATCCTCAGATAAGAAATGCCAATTATTACTGATCAGATTTTGAATTTTCTGTTGATGGGCTGTGAATGTTGTAATCAATTTTGTGGTGGGATGTGAGTCACGTGCTTTATGTTTGAAAATACGAGTGTCACGTAAATTCTGTTTGGTTTGTTGGTAGGCCCTCTTTAGGACTTTTTTGCTGTAGCCTCTGTTGAGCAACCTGTCATAAAGTGCTTTAGATTCTCTTTCGAAATCCTCATTCCTAGCACAATTCCGTCGTAGCTGGAGGTACTGACTGTAGGGTATACTATGTACGGGGATGGGAGCTGGAAAAGTGCAGGATAGTATTCCCGGCCATCTCCTTCCTATAGAGTGTACTAAAGATGGAGCCGTCCTCTCTGAGAACAAGTCGTAGATCCAAAAAGGGGATAGTGGTTTTGTCGAATTGGATGGTAAACTTGAGATTAAATTTGTTATGAGAAAGAAGTTCCATAAAGTTGTTGAGTAGTTCAGCCGACACCGTCCAGATGAGGAGGACATCATCGATGTACCACCGCCAGAGAAGATTATGGCAGAGGTACATCGCAGCCTCCTCATTAGAAAAGAGAGTGCGCTCCCATCCCCCCAGGTACAGGTTGGCATACGATGGGGCACAAGAAGTCCCCATCGCTACCCCCTGTACCTGGAGGTAGGTGACGCCGTTGAAATGAAACATATTATTGGTGAGAATATGTTCCAATAAGGTTGTAATAAATTGGCCTAATTCCCAGCTGTCAGTATCTCTCTCTTTTAAGAACTCCGCAATTGTTGCCACACCTTGCGTATGTGGTATACTTGAATATAGGGCCTCTATATCGATTGCCACCAAGATCGTTCCCGGAGGCACAGTGAGCCCTTCAAGGATTTTGAGTAACTCTAACGTATCCTTCAGATATGATGGCAAACTTGTAACGTGCGGGCGTAGGTAGCTATCCACATACTGACTGGCAGTCTGGGTGTGGCTGCCTATTCCCGAAACAATTGGACGCCCCGAAGGTTTGGAGATGTTCTTGTGGACTTTGGGTAGTGAGTAGAAGGTCGGCGTCACCGGCCACTTTACCTCAAGAAATTCACGGGTATCCCCATCGATCAGGCCTTGGGAGTGTGCCTGATCGATAATGGATAGATAATGTGATCTCGCTTCCGTGAGTCTCTGAGGTGGGACCTGCTGATACCACTCATGGTTGTTAAGTATATCTAGGCACATTTCGATGTAATTATCCTTATTCATCACCACCACATTTCCTCCTTTGTCCGATGGTTTAATTACTAGTTCCTCCTTCCTCATCAGATTTTCCAGAGCTGACTGTTGTACTGATGACAAATTCTTTATATTATATCTTGGGAATTGTATGGCTTCAATCTGTTTCGTAGTTTGTTTTAGAAAGGCCCATACAGCTGGACATGTTTGGAGATTCGGGAACTTCTGGGACTTGTTTTTACATTTCAATGGTCTCGAAGGTATGCTTGGACCTATTTCTTCCTCCTCAGACGAGGAGCTTTCAGAATTTCCATATCCTTCATTTTCATCTAATAATTGAATTAAGGTTTTGAGTGCCCTGAAGTCCTGCACCTTGAATCCCTTATAAAGGTCTTCATCTCTCTTCATCGTTTTTCCCTTATCAGTATCAAATATGTATTTGTATGTAAGGTTTCTTGCAAACATATGTAAATCCTTTACTAGAGTGAACTTGTTCACTTGCTGTGAGGGGCAAAAACTAAGTCCCAGCCTTAATACCTCCAATTCAGTTGATGTAAGTTGATATTATGATAAGTTGATCACGTCTAGTCCCGGCCCAATGCCATCTGTTTGATCACAAATGGGTCAATTTTTCCAGTGCGCTGTAACATTGGAGTGGTAGGGGGATTGGGGTATTGCCTAAAGGGGCTGGCCCTAAGTTGGAATTACAGCCTTGATTGGCCTTAGGTACGGCACCCAATTCCCGTTGAGGTCCTGTTTCTGTGTCTTCGAACATGGAAAGGGGTATAGTGGTTCCTGATGGGGGAGCACCCGACGCTCCCTCCGCTTGATCTAAATGCGGATTGTTAGAAGGATGTCTGGAGGGGGACATCATATGTTTCTTATTTAGCCCTCCATGGCCTTGATGTTCATTACTATTTCCTCGCTTTGGTAGCCGCCCCTTTCCCTGTGACCCCCGTGTTGATTTAGATGGTGGTTTATATGATGAAACCGACGATGATGACACTGAGACTTCGGAATCAGATTTATATGATGTTTCCGTATTTTTATTTGTTCGGGGATATCTTCCCCGCCTGGTATTTTGGCCTCTGGGCCAACGGTAGGCATAGCCTCCCGAGAAGGCAAGTTTGTCTTTGTAAAATTTACTTTCTTTTTTCGTGACAATATTTTTATTATAGTTCTCCAAATAATGCATCAATTCTTTTTCTCTCCTTTAAAAGTCCATATTCGGGACAAGTTGATGTCCGTTTATTTTGAGTGACTCAATTTCTTTATCCAGATCGTTTAGTTCCTTACTATATTTGTTTTTTAGTATTTCAATTAGGTCTGCGGAACATCTGTTCAAATTATGTTCCTATTCCTCTCTGAATTTGGAATCAGTCACCTCAAAGGAAGGAAATATATGAATTCTAAGTCCCTGAGGGCTAATTTTATCTTTCAGGTAATGATCAAAAAAACGGATGTGCCAACCCAAGTTAGACTTTTTCTCCATAAGTCTTTTGAGTTTTAGGAAAAAGACATCTAGGCTAACTTCAGTTTGTGTATGGGAGGTACATGTACTTTGTATGTTGTCTAGAAATTGGTCCCAATTAGACCCTAGGAATTGTGACATTGTGGGGACAGATGTCCTATTTTAATAGGGACAAGGATAGTATGATCAGAAGCCAAAATAAGGCAAGCGTAAGTAAGGGGAGATGAGAAGCCCCACCTAGTGTCAGTGATCAAGAAAAGGGGGAGGTAACATACAATCAAAAACTATATATAATTTCTCAAGGTTTAGAATAAATAAAGATAGATTAAAGTAGAATATGCCCTGTAATAGTCCCCAACCAGCAAACACGGGTTTTACACCCAATTAGAATATATGTCATTGAAAGAAGATGGTTGGACTATGCCAGGGGATACTTCAGATAGATTTTCCAATCCCTAATCAATATATATTATAAAAAGAAGGAGAGAGGGAAGATCCCCTTTCTTCAGATAAATGGGATTTTAAAGGAAAATACTGTATCTAGTAAGTGAAGATCAAACCAGTTTGATAAAAAATTAACAATTTTTATTAGGACATAATTAAAAATATAGCAATGTCAACACATATAAGAACATATGACCATCCAGTAGTAAATTTCAGAATTCATACGTGACTATCAGCCAACATGTTTCCCAAAGAATTTTCGCTTCATCAGGGCTAGACATGATATCATTGATTCATTTAAACTGTATAGATAATAAACAATCTCAAGTTACATAATGGTCATACATGAAATCAGATCATAACAATAGATTAAAGAATAAGACGTTAATTGCATAGAATTCTCTCACCTACTAATAAAATTTCAAAAGAATAGAACAATCACCACCATTCACCGGGCATCAACCACTAAACCAACTGGTGCGGATTGTCCCTGGGTGCCAGATCCCAGATGGACAATACCAGTAGGAGGACTGGACCACACAATTAGGGCAATACAGACCGGTAACCCGTACTGAAACAAGAAACGGGAAACCAATAAGTCCCTATAATCAAAAATTAATTATAAACAGTACTGCTGATGACCATTGACAGTCAATCATACATTAAAAAGGTATTGACCCGACGCTCACGTGAGTACATTACATATAAGGTATATTAATAGTATATATATTATATTAAAGACATCTACATAAAGATGAGGGGCAGCCTATTCATGGTTGGGGGGGGGCCCAGTAAATTACTAGGGACACCTTCCCCTTGTATTACAGGGAGGAAACAATCTTCCCAATTGACAGTTAATAACTATTGAACATAAGGTGTATAAATAGTCAGATCTGTATCTCTAGTGTCCCAATGTAAATATTTAGATAAGGTAATTAACCAAGGCCATGCATCAAGCCTGAAACAATGATGATACATGGACACTATTACTAAGTTAGCCCTTAAGGCATGGCAGTATTCCCCCAAAATAGACAACTACAAATCAAGACAAGCACGTCCAAATAAGTATAGAGGTGTTTATTGTCTCTGTGGCCGGTGAAGCTGCTAAGGAGAGCTGCTGTCCTGCATCACGCCATGCATGCAACCCCCCCCTTTTCAGCCTCCTTTTAGCCCTACTGCTATTGCTCTCACAGTGGCCTTGCAAGAGGTACCTATTAAAATGAATTGGTAAATTAGTATTGCAATGTGATCATTGCATATAATATTCAATATTCAAGTTGCTGCAGTGTGATGCTGTGTTTGGTGATTTCAGAAGTGCATGCTAAACTGTTTCACTTAGTATACCCTTTCAAACCCAAATCTAAAAGCCAAGTGTACCCAGGTGCCTCAACCTCCCAAACCTTGCTATTGGCTTGGGATATGCAATGCAATGTGATGTATCATCATCAAACAGGAAGCTTGGGACCCTGAAAGAGGTCAGGAAAGCCAATATTTGCATATAAAACTTCAGCTGCCAAAATTGCCAATAAGTTATCTGACCATTTTGACATAAGTTAACCTCTACTTACACAAATGATTTTATGTTGCTAATGTTTGTTACAGGAACAATTTAGGATTTATTCAATGTGTATTTGAGATTAACCTTTTTATATGTTACCATTGCAGTGCTAGGAAATTAGGTTGTTAGTTCTGACAGTCAGGCACAGCCATTATAATAGGATGATGTATATCAAGTAGAAAGCTGAAGAGGTAAATGAACGTGAGATTTGTTCCATGCCTTATGTTTTGTCTCTCCTTTTCTCAGTTCTTTCTCTATTTTTTGCTCTTTCCCTTAAAGGCGGCAGAACATAAAAGTGACTCATCACGCTGTCAGATCTCACATCAATGACATCAAACACTCCCACTGCCTAATGTTATCAATTATCGTGAATATACAAAGTAGTATGGCTTCATCATATGAAGGTTTAATTGAACAGTAGGGGGAGCTTTACATTGTTCTTTGAAATTCACAAAACTCTTCAAGATAAAAAAAAAACTATAAAAACTATAGTCAAAGAGTGACTGCACTGGATGGTCGTAGCCAATATACTCATTGGAATATGCCATTGTCATACATATTGTCTT
This sequence comes from Lithobates clamitans, assembly GCA_037952925.1. Taxonomy (NCBI): domain Eukaryota; kingdom Metazoa; phylum Chordata; class Amphibia; order Anura; family Ranidae; genus Lithobates; species Lithobates clamitans. The sequence goes on from JBBGZY010000900.1 coordinate 105,200, forward strand.
TTTACATATGATTACTCTTTGTAAGTATGCACTGCCTGTATGTTGTGCTATGACTCACCTGTTTATTGTAATAGCCATATATTTGCTTTTGACCACTGTACCATTATATTGTAGATCTTTGCACCCTTCTCTCACCCTTAAGAAGGAAAATACATGGCAAACGCATTGGAATTGTTATGTGAACACCTCTAAGGATTGGCCTTTCACTCTTCATAGGCCAGCATATCTGAGTTTTAGGGTGCTATTTTCCATATACATGTATGTGTCATGTCATGTGTCAGGAAACATGAATCAGATTGAGACAGAAGTTCAGTAAAAATCTAAAAAAAGGTTTTTCAGGAGGAGAATGGATCTGAGCAGCAGGAATTCTGTCAACCAAAGGTGAAGTGAGACTGGTACAAATCATAGCCAGAATATGATCGGGAGGTATCACAGGAACAGGAACCGATTCCATCTTGGAGGCGGAGGAAAACTGTTGTGACAATGCATCAGCCATTATATTCTTAGTACCTGGTAAGAATGAGACTACATAATTGAAGTTTCACAAGAAAAGAGCCCATCGTGCCCTTCTGGGAGAGAGGCGTTTAGTCTCAGACAAGAATGTTAGATTCTTATGGTCAGTCAGAATAAGAACCGGCACAGTGGTACCTTCAAGAAGATGCCTCCACTCTTTAAGGGCTAAAATGATCACTAACAACTCTCTGTCCCTAATCTCATAACTGCATAGTGCAGGAGACAATTTCTTGGAAAAGTAGCCACAAGGATGCATAGTGGGCTCAGAGGTAGGACGTTGAGACAGTAGAGCATTAACTCCAGTCTCGGATGCATCAACCTCAAGGATGAAAGTTAAGAGACCAGTTCTGTGGGTTACCGTCCTTTCTGGTCATATCAATCAGGGGTTTGACCAGAGACGGAGAAGTTACGAATAAACTTTCGATAATAATTGGCAAAGCCAAGAAAACATTGCATTGGACGTAAACCCACGGGTTGGGGGGCCAATTAAGTACTGCCGAAAGTTTCTCTGGGTCCATCTAAAAAACAGCTGTGTAAATGACATGACCCAGGAATTTAACCTGTTCACGATGAAACTCACACTTCTCCAATTTACAATACAGGTTATTATATCTCAGCCTCTGAAGCACACGGTAGACATCCGTGTGGTGGCTCTCTAGGGACTTGAAAAATATGAGGATATCATCGAGATAAACCACCACACATAGCTGCAACAAATCTCGGAGGACATTGTTGATAAATTCCTGGAAAACTGCCGAAGCGTTGCAAAGACCAAATGGCATTACAAGGTATTCGTAATGAGTTGCTGTGGTAATAAACACAGTTTTCCATTTGCCGCTCTCCTTGATCCTCACAAGGCTGTATGCCCCTCTCAGATCAAGCTTCGTGAAAACCGTTGCTCCCTTGAGGCAGTCAAAAATTGTGAAGTGATTGAGACCCCTATAATCAATACAAGGTCTCAGTTTACCACTCTTCTTTTTTCACAAAGAAGAAACCAGCAGAAGCAGGAGATGAGGATTTGTGGATGAAACCTCAAGAAAGTAAGTTGGCAACATACTACTTTATGGCTTTGTCCTCCGAAACAGACAAAGGGTATGGCACCAGGTTGAAGGTCAATTGGGCGATCACATGACCGGTGTGGAGGCAAACTATCTGCTTAACCTTTGTCAAAGACATAGCTAAATTTGCGGTAGGAAGGAGAGTGATGGGGTGCACAAAACCTTAGCCACTTTCTGAAAACATGTCTTCCTGTATTGTGGCAACCAGGAAAGAACCTCACCACAAAGCCAATCAAAAGAGGGGTTGTGCCTCTGTAACGAAGGATAACCAATAACCACCAGAAAATGAGGTAAGGAAATGACTTGGAATTGGATTATCTCATTGTGAAGAGCCCCTATGGCCATGGTCAACAAAGCAGTCTCATGAGTCACATGGGCAAGTTTTAGAGGTCTCCCATCAATAGCCTCAATGACAAGTGGAGTGGCTCGAAGCTGCAGCGGAATCGAGTGCTTAGACACAAAGGTACATCTATAAACAGGCCTGCAGCCCCAGAGTCGATTAGAGCATGTATCTCGACTGACGACTCAGACCAAGAAAGGGTAACTAGTCCAGGGGCTTATTCTTCTGGATAACTGGGGACGAACAACTCCACCTAAGGTCTGTCCCTTACAGGACCTCAGATGCAAGTGTCCTCCCAGACAAGGACGACAAGACTTCAGGAAGTGACCTGCCTGGCCATAGAAAAAAAGGCACAATCTCTCCCTCCTCCTGAAGGCCCTCTCCTCCACAGAGAGATGTGTAAAGCCCAACTGCATGGGTTCTACTTTACTGGCAAACTCAGTACCAGGAGGCATGGGAGGTAAGGGTGGGACTGCAAAGCTCGTGGGCCAAACATACAGCAGGCTTCCGCAAGTGCTCCTTAAAGGAAAGTCTCTCTCGGAGTCTGGAGTCAATGAGAATGGCAAAAGTGATCAACTTCTCCAGCTCAGTGGGTATGTCTCAGGCTGCTATCTCATCTTTGATGGTATCCGAGAGACCATGGGACAAAGCAGCCACGAGGGCCTTTATGCCAAGCAACCTCTTCTGCCAGAATGGATATCAATGGCGTAATCAGCAACAGTTCACCTACTCTGATGGGCATGAGGCTCTTGGCAGCAGAAGTTGAGCATGCGAGAACGTCAAATACTCTTTTAAAGGAAGCTACAAACTCTGGGTAACTCAGGATGACAGGGTTTTGCATCACCCATAGAGGGTTTGCCCAGGCCAAGGCTCTCTCAGAAAGCAATCACGAAGCCTACTTTGCTTCTATCCGTGGAAAATGCCTGGGGCAGCATTTCAAAGTATATCCCAACCTGGTTGAGAAACCCTCTGCATTGAACTGGATCACCCCCAAATTGCTGGAGAAGTAAAGCGAAACCAGACATACCTCTTATAGAGGAAATATTGGAGGTGTGTGCCTGCACAGAGACTTGAGCAGCAGCAGGGATGGCCTGCGACACAGGTTGTACCAAAACAGCCTCAGTGGGAGGATCCAGGTGAGCAGTGCGAATCAGGAGCATCCATGACACTATGACAAACTGATCTATGCGGTGGACCTGCTCATCCAATCTGGAAAAAATATTACCAATAAGTGGATTGCCTGAATCTTCTGAATTCATGGCCTTAGCCTACAGTCAGGAACCATAAATCAGACTGAGACAGAAGTGCAGTAAAAATCACACTTTTTATGAAAATGGTAAAATGGTACAAACAGAGCAAACATAGTCAAAACATAGTCAGGGTTCAGTAACTAGAGCGGGTAGTTGGAACAAACCAGTGAAACAAGAATCCAGAGATCAACAAAGTAGAGGCAGTAAACAGAATCAGGAACCAGAAGGGAAGTCAGCCAGGCAAAAGTCTTTAACAGGAAAACAAAGCAGAGTAACCAGATATGTTGACCAGGCAAAGGCACAGGAGCTCTGATCCATGCAGTTTAAATAGCCAGACGGCCTTGCTGACGAGCAGGAAATGAAAACCAGGTGAGTCACTTTGGAATAATAATACAGTAGTACTGGCAATTAAGTGAGCTGAGTACAGAGATCTGAGAAGGAAGGGCTGAGCCCAGCCCTGACAATCATGTTTTTATTCTGTGATTGTATATTGACCAAATGGTCACTATTTTAGACTTTATACCAATAAAATTTTGATTTGATTTTTATACATATGTTACCTTTCTACTCAGTGTTTATTCTGCCTTGAAAGTCCCAAAGGGCATATTTGTTTTCTAGTTGCTATTTTTGTTGGTAGAATTTCTCTCTTAGGCCAAAGACCAGTACAGTAGCAGCCTACCCTTCTTTTATTATTTTTATCAATATACAGGATTTATATAGCGCCAACAGTTTATGCAGTGCTTTACAACTTGAGGGTAGACAGTACAAATACAATACACTTTAATACAGTTTATTGCTCCTTAGAGCTTACAATCTAAGAGGGAAGATCAAGAGATACAAGTGGCAATAACTGTGGGGGATGTGCTGATGGAGAAAATAAGTGTACAGTTGTTAGGTGGGTGCCAGATAGGCTTCTCTGAATAGATGAGTTATTAGGGATCGTCTGAAAGTGGGCAAAGTAGGAGAAAGTCAGACAGATTGGGGCAGAGCATTCCAGAGGTTGAGAGAGGTTCTGGAGAAGTCCTGAAGGTGAGCATGGGGTGAGGTGACAAGGGAGTTAGAGAGCAGGAGGTCTTGGGAGGAGCAAAGAGAATGATTAGGTTGGTATTTTGAGACTAGGCTAGTTATGTAGCTAGGGGTCAGGTTGTGGATGGCTTTGTAAGTTATTGTTAGTATCTTGAATTTAATTTGTTGGTTGAGTGGCAGCCAATGAAGGGATTAGCAGAGAGGTATAGCAGACACTGAGCGGTTTGTGAGGTGGATGAGCCTGGCAGCAGCTTTCATGATGGACTGGGGATAGCCTATTTAGAGGTAAGCCAATGAGGAGGAAGTTGTAGTAATCAAGGCAAGAGATGACCAGAGAATGTATTAGAAGCTTTGTGGTGACATTGGTTAGGAGGGGGCATATCTTGGAGATGTTGCTGAGATTGAGGCTAAAAAATTTTAAATAGCAATAGGATGTGGGGCTGAAAGGTTAGTTTGGAGTTCAGGATAACACCTAGGACCTTGGCATGGGGGGACAAGTTGATAGTTGAGCCATTGATATTGACAGAGAAATCAGGGTAAGTGGCACCTGGGGAAGGAAATATCATGAGCTCGGTTTCGAATAGGCTGCTTAAACATAACCGAGTGACCCCGCCCCCTCTGATGCTACGGGAAAACCATAGGAATGCCCCGTGCGTCAGAGGGGGGCGGGGTCACCCAACAGCATCATCGTGTGGCCCTGCCCTCAGTTATAAAAGAGCTGTCACCTAAGAGGCCAGTCATCATGGCGGGTGCTTCCCATGGAGGCAAATCGTAGGCAGCGTGCAGCTTTTCTTTTTTTTTTCTTTTTTGGTCTGTCAGAACGAGAGAAGAAGAAGAAGACATCGTGGGACAGTTTTATTTTTTAATTTTTTTAATAAAAGACTTGTCCCAAGGCTTGTATTGTCTTTTTTTTTACCATTTTCACATTTCACACAGGGGAGGGCAGGATCTGGGGATCCCCTTGTTAAAGGGGGCTTCCAGATTCCGATAAGCCCCCCGCCCGCAAACCCCCACAACCACCTGGCAAGGGTTGTGGGGATGAGGCCCTTCTCCCCATCAACATGGGGACAAGGTGCTTTGGGGGGCTACCCTAAAGCACCCTCCCCATGTTGAGGGCATGTGGCCTGGTACAGTTCAGGGGGGGCACTCTCTCTTCCCCCCTCTTTTCCTGCGGCCTGCCAGGTTGCGTGCTCGGATAAGGGTCTGGTATGGATTTTTTGGGGGCCCCACATTATGTTTTTTTAAATTTTGGCATGGGGTTCCCCTCAAAATCCATACCAGACCTGAAGGGTCTGGTATGGATTTTGAGGGGGACCCCCACGCCATTTAAAAAAGAAATTGGCACAGGGTTCCCCTTAATAATCATACCAGACCTGAAGGGCCTGGTATGGAATTTGGGCAGACCCCCACACATTATTTTTTTAAATTTTGGTTTGGGGTTCCCCTGTGCAGGAATCCCATGCCATTTTTATCAATGAACTTTTATGTGTATTTCCGGGACCGCGAGTACTTTTAAATGACTTTTTTTTCCTTTAGAAATGCCATTTTGCTTTCGGACTGTTCTAAACACGGGAAACATGTGCCACTTTACAGGCATATATAGACACCCCCCAGCTACGAAATTTAAAGGATTATTACACTTTTATTGTTTCACTTTAAGCATTATTAAAATCACTGTTCCCGAAAAAACTGCCATTTTTAAAACATTTTTTTGCTTTGATTGCTTTGGGACCCAGGTCCTCAAACACTTTTTAAGACAATAACTTGCATATAAGCCTATAAGCCTTTAAAATTAGCACTTTTAATTTTTCATGTTCGTGCCCCCTAGACTTTAACGGTGTTCGCGTGTTCGAACAAATTTTTTGTCTGTTCACATGTTCTGCTGGAAACCGAACCGGGGGGGGGGTGTTCGGCTCATCCCTAGTGACTAGCGTATGTTTTAGAGAGTTTGGGAATATGCCACAAGAGAGGGAGAGGTTGAAAATGTAATTTAGTCGGTGTAGAATCGAGTCAGAGGGTGAGAGTAGGATTTAAGAGGGAGCAGGATGCAGGGAGCAGGTGGTTAGATGAGTGTTAGATAAAAGTTTAGCAATCTCGTTAATACTAGCAGGCAGAGGAGTAGCTTGAAGCTTGTGGGCCCCGATGCAAGAAGTTGACATGTGCCCCCCCCATTACCACCCACCACTTACACCTTGCTTGCAGATACACCCACCGCATGCCAAGATACTCAAAGTGGCTTAAGAGTTTTGATTTACCAGAGTTCCTCCTTACATCGGAGGACAGGAATCACCACTGAAGAATCAGAGGACAGGAATCACTGCTGAAGAATCAGAGGACAGGGATTACCGCTGGAGAATCAGAGGACAGGGATTACCGCTGGAGAATCAGAGGACAGGGATCACCCCTGGAGAATCAGAGGACAGGGACCACTAGCAGATCACTTGGCAGAGCTTTCCCATCCCAGCACTGTATACAGCTCCTCCCCCCACACTACACAGGGCTAGAATCACATTCCTTTACACACAGTCTGTCAGCCTCCACAGGGTGTATCTGGCTTTTATGTTGCTATTCTGACCTGTGAAATTCTCTGGTCGGAAATGCAGTGTACTGTAGTTGCAGTAGGCAGATACACCCTGTGAAGATCGTGGCTGACTGGCTCTGTTGTAAAGAAATGTGATTTCATCCCTGCGGAGGAGGAGCAGTATAGAGTGCCATAATGGGAAAGGAGCTCAGCAGTCGGGCATAGCATCCGGGGCAGAGGGGGTGGTCAGGGGGCTTTGGGGGGTGCAACTTAGAACTGGGGGGGCAAAGCCATGTAACACAAAATCTGGAGCCTGCAGCCCCTCAGCAATTTCTGAAGGTTTCTTTGTCAGTGTTGGCAGGTGTTGGGGGAAGGTCACCTCCCGGAAGTGTGTGTCTTTTTTCCAGTTGTCAGGGAAGTGAGGTAAGCAGACATCTCTGGGTAGGGGGTACAAAGAATCCCAGCTGGTGACTTTGGGAGCCTTTAAAATTAGCACTTTTGATTTTTCATGTTCGTGCCCCCTAGACTTTAACGGTGTTCACGTGTTCGAACAAATTTTTTGTCTGTTCACATGTTCTGCTGGAAACCGAACCGGGGGGGGGGGGTGTTTGGCTCATCCCTAGTGACTAGCGTATGTTTTAGAGAGTTTGGGAATATGCCACAAGAGAGGGAGAGGTTGAAAATGTAATTTAGTCGGTGTAGAATCGAGTCAGAGGGTGAGAGTAGGATTTGAGAGGGAGCAGGATGCAGGGAGCAGGTGGTTAGATGAGTGTTAGATAAAAGTTTAGCAATCTCGTTAATACTAGCAGGCAGAGGAGTAGCTTGAAGCTTGTGGGCCCCGATGCAAGAAGTTGACATGTGCCCCCCCCATTACCACCCACCACTTACACCTTGCTTGCAGATACACCCACCGCATGCCAAGATACTCAAAGTGGCTTAAGAGTTTTGAGTTACCAGAGTTCCTCCTTACATCGGAGGACAGGAATCACCACTGAAGAATCAGAGGACAGGAATCACTGCTGAAGAATCAGAGGACAGGGATTACCGCTGGAGAATCAGAGGACAGGGATTACCGCTGGAGAATCAGAGGACAGGGATCACCCCTGGAGAATCAGAGGACAGGGACCACTAGCAGATCACTTGGCAGAGCTTTCCCATCCCAGCACTGTATACAGCTCCTCCCCCCACACTACACAGGGCTAGAATCACATTCCTTTACACACAGTCTGTCAGCCTCCACAGGGTGTATCTGGCTTTTATGTTGCTATTCTGACCTGTGAAATTCTCTGGTCGGAAATGCAGTGTACTGTAGTTGCAGTAGGCAGATACACCCTGTGAAGATCGTGGCTGACTGGCTCTGTTGTAAAGAAATGTGATTTCATCCCTGCGGAGGAGGAGCAGTATAGAGTGCCATAATGGGAAAGGAGCTCAGCAGTCGGGCATAGCATCCGGGGCAGAGGGGGTGGTCAGGGGGCTTTGGGGGGTGCAACTTAGAACTGGGGGGGCAAAGCCATGTAACACAAAATCTGGAGCCTGCAGCCCCTCAGCAATTTCTGAAGGTTTCTTTGTCAGTGTTGGCAGGTGTTGGGGGAAGGTCACCTCCCGGAAGTGTGTGTCTTTTTTCCAGTTGTCAGGGAAGTGAGGTAAGCAGACATCTCTGGGTAGGGGGTACAAAGAATCCCAGCTGGTGACTAGAAGATGGTGGAAAAAAACGAATGGTTAAGGCTGCGCTCGAAAACAATATGTGAATAAAAAATTGAAGTAAATCAAATAAATAAAGCTGCCAGCACCAAAGAGTTAATACAGACTCAGATCAGTGGAAAATATGGGGTGGGTGCAGCGCTAGTATCAGTGTGAGTAAAAAGAAAAAGAAAAATTGAAATTCATATCAGATATTCAGAAGTGGTGAAAAACCTGAGATAGTGAAATTAGAAAACTAAAGCAGAGTCTCAATATCTAAAATATAAGAGACTAAGAATCAATATTACATTTATAATAAAGTGAACCTATTTAGGTATTGTGAAACTCTATATATGACATATACAAGTGCAAAAAATATTATATTCCAAAAGACTAATAAATTGAGTGAAATCCACAATATTGTTCAGGTGGATGAAAATATACATAAACCAACAGTGAAAAAACACAATCAAAAAAATGTGAAAAATAAAAATAAATGTTTGAACTAGAGCAAAGTCCCAAATAAAATAGACAGTGATCAGAAGATATCCATGCAGGTATGAAGACACAATATAGGCCCAAAGCCGTGAAGAAAAAGGCCCTTATTCCAAACAGCCTTTACACCCAGAGTGAGTATGTAGTTTCCTTACCCGCAGAAATAACAACAACAGCGGTCCCACCAAGCACAGGGAATTCGGTCTCCCAAAAACCTATTTGGATATCCCAAACTGCTGGATCCTTGTCACTCAAAAACATAAACAAAAATTGCGCCCATAGTACAGTACTTAAAAGAATAATTTATTGTATTCAAATAGATTGCACTTACGACATAGAGCTGATATACACGCGGTGTGTCAATAATTGGATTAGTGGCATCTCCTCATGCTTCCTCCTGCTACTCGCTGTACCATCAATCTCCGAAGAGACAAAACGTGATGACGTCAGTAACATAGGCCCACCAAGATATAAGTGGGAGTAATGCTCCTCATAAGTATGTATTCCTGGGTGTTCTACTGCATCCCACAGGCTCCTTGCACGATCCGGGTAGCTGGTTCAGTATCTCAGGTTTTTCATCAATTCTGAATATCTGATATGGATTAAAATTTTTCTTTTTCTCTTTACTCTTTACTAGAAGACACTGAGCGGTGTCTTACCCCACCAGTAACATCCATCCCATCATGGCTACAGGACAGCACACTTCTCCTTTTAACTCGCTGAGCTCGGTTACCATTCCATGTTGCCAGCACACAGCACAGACACGTCCCCATCCTGGGCTGTTCTCACCCCATGCTCCTCTCCATTCAGGAAAAAGCTCACAGCTTCTCCCCAGGCAATGAGAACAGAGGGGTGTGCACCGTGGAAGGCAAAGTGAAAGCCCAGTATTGGAGCGTGGCTGTGGGGCCCTAGGGCAGATTGGAGCTGGACTTTGTGGAGGATATGATAATATGACAGGGAGACTGCGGGGGCCCACTGGAGCTAGGGCAGGGTTGAATGAGGGTATTAATGATTGTATCTGTGGACATGGGATATTGAGTGGGGGAGGTTTCTGCGCATTGGAGATCTCCTCATGAATTGTATCAATCCTATTACAATCCTATTACAATAGTCAAAGAGAATCACATGTCACATTAGTTTTTGGGCACTGACAAAATTGAGATTTGTCTTCATCATGCAGCCTCATGACCCATGGATAAACCGTAGAATGGGAGTGACTATACTTCTACTATATACAGCATTCCACGTGACAATTCAATTATGCTACTTTTGTAATATGTAATATTTTCTGAATTAATGAGCTGATTTGCCCACATCAATAAGAATATGGATAATGAAAGATTTACTCATCTTGCACTATTGTTATAAATGTTGAAAGTATTTTTTTTAAAGAACAAAACAACTTGACATTAGTATATAATGACTAACGTTATAGTGATTGAAAGGTAGCAATAAATGCAGTGGGAAACACTGAGCTTCACAAAAAAAAAGGTATGCATTTAGTATAAGGAACAATAACATTTGCAGAGCTTTGAGCACATAAAATGTATAGGCAGAATGCCTATAGATAGTATGGTGATAACACATTATTGAGGTCAGGTCCAAAAAGAACAGATTCCTCCTCTTGAGAATAGGCATGAGTTTCTATTATTATCTTGTTTTAGTTAATCATTAATAAGGTTGATCTGTAGATTTTAGCCAGCAAAAGAGGAACATGCAACAGTTCTAAGTAGGAATGGGCAGAACATCCCCCAGTTTGGTTCGCACCAGAACATGCGAACAGGCAAAGAATTTGTGCGAACATGCGAACCCTATTAAAGTCTATGGGACACGAACATGTGCTCATCTTAAAAGCTTATATGCAAGTTATTGCCATAAAAAGTGTATGGGGACCCGGGTACTGCCCCAGAGGACATGTATCAATGCAAAAAAAAAGTTTTAAAAACAACTATTTTTTTTTTCAGGAGCAGTTATTTTAATAATGCTTAAAGTGAAACAATAAAAATGATATATTCCTGTGCCTGGGGGGGGGGTCCCCATAGCCTACTGGTAAAGTGGCACAACCGTGTGATGTGTTTTACAGTGCCGCAGCAAAATGAAATTTCTAAAGGAAAAAATGTAATTTAACCACTTAAGCCCTGGACCATTTGGCTGGCCAAAGACCAGAGCACTTTTTAAGATTCGGCACTGCGTCGCTTTAACTGACAATTGCGCGGTTGTGCGACGTGGCTCCCAAACAAAATTGACGTCCTTTTTTTCCCACAATTAGAGCTTTCTTTTGGTGGTATTTGATCACCTCTGCAGTTTTTAATTTTGAAAAAACCTAGGAAGTGTTCTAACTGGAGGGGGATGTGGACTGTGCAGGGAAGCTAACAGACGATCTGTCAGTTCTGCCCTCAGAGAACCAGAAACTGTGTGTTTACACAGTTTCCGGTTCTCCGTGTGCCCCGAGCGATCACGGGAGCCCAGCAGTGATCGAGACCGCTGGGCACTCGCATCGGCTCGGGGGGCGAGCAGGATGCACCCCCTAGTGGCCACAGGGCAAAGCGACATTACATACGTTGTTTCGCCCAGCCGTGCCATTCTGTTGCAGTACAACTGCGGCAGCTGGTCGGCATGTGGTTAAACTTGTGAAATGATAGTGCAGCGCTGATGATATATATGCTACACATATGCTGAAACAGAACCCATATCAGGGAGCAAAAATGTGCTGCAAATATAGTGGTAAATAACGCAATCAAAGGAATGAGGTGTTATGAAAGAAACTCTCACAAATAAACCAATTGTAGTGATTAGTGACACGAAAAACTATATAAAAGGTAAATCATGTATGTAAACATAGGCGTGCCCACGGGGTGTGCCGGGTGTGCCTGGGCACACCCTAATCCCCCAAGCAGTGTTTAGCCCCATGCCATCTGTATCCGATGTGCAATGTGTACCCTGCACTGCCTGTGAGTCAGTATAACATTGTGCCGATGTTGGGGCTTGAAAGATCTGCTCAGTGTGACGCTGTCCTGTATGGTAACTGCATGCAGAGAGAGAGAGGAGCTGTCAGATTTCATGTATGATGTCGGGGTGGGCGGGACCAGCAGGTATCTGAACACCAGCCAATGGGATGGGTCTGCTACGTGTATGTAGCTCCGCCCCCTTTCTCAAGCTGCTTAATTATTGGCTGTTCAATAGCTGCTCGGTCCTGCTAGGATATTACACAGGCACAGCGAGCAGAGTGAAGCCGCCTCCCCCTCCAATGTTTATGTGTACACAGGGGGAGGGGCCCTGCTGTGCCTGTACCACGCTGATCTGAGGTACTGAATGGGATGGGGGGATCTGTCTGTGCTGAAGGGGAGGGTCAATCTGTGCTGAAGGGGAGGGTCCATCTGTGCTGAAGGGGAGGGTCCATCTGTGCTGAAGGGGGGGATCTGTGCTGAGGGGGGGTATGTGCTGAAGGGGGGATCTGTGCTGAAGAGGGGGGTCCATCTGTGCTGAAGGTCGGGATCTGTGCTGAGGGGTGGTCTGTGTTGAATGAGGGGTCTGTGCTGAAGGAGGGGTCTGTGCTGAGGGGGGCTGTGTAATGAAAAAGGGGTCCATTGGTGCAGGGTCCTGTGTAATGTAAAGGGGTCCAGTGATACAGGGTCCTGTGTAATGTAAAGGGGTCCAGTGATACAGGGTCCTGTGTAATGTAAAGGGGTGCAGTGATACAGGGTCCTGTGTAATGTAAAGGGGTCCAGTGGTGCAGGGTCCTGTGTAATGTAAAGGGGTGCAGTGATACAGGGTCCTGTGTAATGTAAAGGGGTGCAGTGTTGCAGGGTGCTGTGTGATGTAAAGGGGTCCAGAGGTGCAGTTGTGGAGAGGGGGTACGCAGTAGTGACAAAGAGTTATTGAAGGATGCAGAGGTATGCAGGGGCACAGTGGGGTGTTTTTACATTTTAACGAGGGGGGTTGGGTGCCAGATATAGGATCCGTCCGGGTGCCAAATGCTTTAGGTACGCCCCTGGAAACCCCCCTCTCTCCTCTGTCAGTGCTTCCAACTAATGCCACCTGTCTGTGCCAATCAGTGCCCCCTGTCAGTGCCAGTGCCGCCTGTCAGTTTGTCAGTGTCAATTAGTGCTTCCAATCAGTGCCACCTATCAGTGCTTCCAATCAGTGCCACCTGTCAGTGCCAATCAGTGCCAGCGCCACCTGTCAGTGCCAATTAGTGCTTCCAATCAGTGCCACCTGTCAGTGCCAATCAGTGCCAGCGCCGCCTGTCAGTGCCAATTAGTGCTTCCAATAAGTGCCACCTGTCAGTGCCAATGAGTCCGAATCAGTGCTTCCAATCAGTGCCACCTGTCAGTGCCAATCAGTGCCAGTGCCGCCTGTCAGTGCCAATTAGTGCTTCCAGTCAGTGCAACCTGTTAGTGCTAATGAGTGCCAAGTGCTTTCAATCAGTGTCACCTGTCAGTGCCAATGAATGCCACCTATCAGTGCTTCCAATCAGTGCCACCTGTCAGTGCTAATCAATGCCAGTGCTACCTGTCAGTGGCAATTGGTGCTTCCAAATAGTGCCACCTGTCATTGCCAATCAGTGCTTCTAATCAGTGCCACCGAGTGCCAATCATTGCCACCTGTCCGTGCCAGTGTTTCCAATCAGTGCCATCTGGCAGTGCCAATCGGTACTTCCAATCAGTGTTACCTGTCAGTGCCAATCAGTGCCAGTGCTGCCTGTCAGTGCCAATGCCGCCTGTCAGTGCCAATCAGTGCTTCCAATCAGTGCCACCTGTCAGTGCCAGTCAGTTCCACACCAGTACAAATGAGTGCCACCTGTCAGTGCCAATCAGTGCTGCCAATCAGTGCTGTTAATCAATGCCCACCAGTGCACTGAGTGCAGGGATCGGGGTGATGAACTCACCCGCCAGGCACATTGTCCAAGGGGGTGCCGGCCTAGTGGGGCACAACTGAAATCTGTTGTTTATTAATGCCACATCCCGGTTTTAGTATAATAGGTAATCACCACACCACTATTTACAATAAACTACTGGAGGTAAAATAAAAAAGTGTAATTGAAAGGCCTGCCACTAAGCACTTTTATGTTTTCCCACACCACACAAAAAAAAAAGTGCAGCACTAACTTACTGATCAATAACTTAACAATAATGGTGGAATCCTCTAATGTATATGGAAATCTCAATAAACTTCAATATTATCACAATACCGATCTCTGTGATATGCAACTTCACATATAATACACATCAAGCTGAAAATAAGACATACTGTATAAAAATAAGCTTAGCAGGGATGGTGGAAACCCCTCCTATAGATATTTACCATACAGAATAATCTCAAGTGAAACAACCTTTTAGTTGGTTTAGTTACTATTATAATGTGAATTTTTGCACTTGAAGGTAATTTTCCTCCATCCATGTCTTTATGGACCTTGCTTTGTGCACTGGTGCGTAGTCATGATGAAACAGGAAGGGGCCATCCCCAAACTGTTCCCACAAAGTTGTTAGCATAAAATTGTCCAAAATGTCTTGGTATACTGACACCTTAATGCCCCGTACACACGGTCGGACATTGATCGGACATTCCGACAACAAAATAGATGGATTTTTTCCGACTAATGTTGGCTCAAACTTGTCTTGCATACACACAGTCACACAAAGTTGTCGGAAAATCCGATCATTCTGAACGCGGTGACGTAAAACACGTACGTCGGGACTATAAACGGGGCAGTGGCCAATAGCTTTCATCTCTTAATTTATTCTGAGCATGCGTGGCACTTTGTGCGTCGGATTTGTGTACACACGATTGGAAATTCCGACAACGGATTTTGTTGTCGGAAAATTTTATAGCAAGCTCTCAAACTTTGTGTGTCGGAAAATCCGATGGAAAATGTGTGATGGAGCCTACACACGGTCGGAATTTCCGACAACAAGGTCCTATCACACATTTTCCGTCGGAAAATCCGACCGTGTGTACGGGGCATAAGAGTTCCCTTCACTGGAACTAAGGGGCCAAGCCCAACCCCTGAAAAACAACCCCCACACCATAATCCCCCCTCCCCCCCACACCATAATTCCCCCTCCACCAAATGATTTGGACCAGTGCACAAAGCAAGGTCCATAAAGAAATGGATGAGTGAGTTTGGGGTGGAGGAACTTGACTGTCCTGCCCAGAGTCCTGACCTCAACCTGATAGAATACCTTTGGGATGAATTAGAGCGGAGACGGTGAGCCAGGCCTTCTCATCCAACATCAGTGCCTGACCTTACAAATGCACTTCTGGAAGAATGGTCAAACATTCCCATAGACACACTTCTAAACCTTGTGGACGGCCTTCCCAGAAGAGTTGAAGCTGTTATAGCTGCAAAGGGTGGGCCAACTCAATATTGAACCCTACGGACTAATCCTGGGATGCCATTAAAGTTCCTGTGTGTGTAAAGGCAGGCGTCCTAATACTTTTGTCTGTTTGAGCTTTGGGGTGCACACCCTAATGCAATAGGCTGCGCACGCCTGTGTATGTAAAAATGAATGAAGTGATCCGCAGTAATATGTGAATCTACATCCAAATATTAGGAGTGAGGTGACACATGTATAAAATGGTCAATGTGAACAAAGTCATTCCAATATTAAATGTGACGAAAAATAAAAAATATGTAGCATAAATCTACAAAACATAAACTAGTAATATGGAATGAATATTAAATACCAACTGAGGTACACAAAGCTGGAAATAAGATACAACAATTTAAAGTGTACCTATGACCAAAAGCCAGGTTATATGTGATAAAAACAAACAGTGAAATCAGTGCTCAAAGTGGTCAATAATAATGTGACCTTGAATACCGTTGACATACAGGGGAGTATGAAAAAAAAAAACACCCTAGATTCAGGGCAATTAAAAGTCCATGCTAGTAGGAGATTCAAGTTCAAGCAAATGAAGGCTGGCTGATAAATATATACGTTATGGGTAAATAGATCGAATATATGCTGCAATCAAACTGTAAGGTGTTAACTGGGTTCAGTTACCTCTTCGGGTGCAGCTTGGCACTCGGCTTGTTTTGCCCGAATCTGGCTTATGCACAGCTGCTGCAGAGGATACAGACCTTCACGCTACACTGGAGAGGAGACACAGGCATAGCCGCACAGTGGGAGGTGAGCGGCGATAATAGCCCGCATCAGCCCAGTGCGGACCACGGCTTCCTTCCACCTCCCGTATGCATCCCGTATGTATCCTGTATGCATACTTCCTAAAGAAGCCATGCAGCAAAACATGTAGCAGAAAATGCATAGAAGACTTTGATAATACCATCATAACAATTACAAGGGTTGTTTAGCAAATATGTTTTTGTGGAATTCACTATGGATTCTATTATGGATTTGGAATAAATGTCATTGGCCTGTGTATGGGCACAATGGCATCACTTTTTCTATGATAGAAAGTTTACCCTGGGAAAATATTACCAAGTCCCAACTTCCTTGCCATCAGCATCAGGGTCTGGCTGCCACCCTCTTCGCTTACATAGATGGTCAGACAGGCTGTTTCAGTACAATTTCACTATAGGCCAAGAAATCTAAATCAAGTAGCAGAGCAACCGCTTGATATATCCAATTCCCCAGTCTTCATCGTTACACCACAGGACCTGGTGACTGCATCTCAGAATGATCCAATGGTTCAAGAAATACTTACTTACCTACATGGTGAGTCAGTATTTCTTGAACCATTGGATCAAGAAATACTGACTTACCTACATGGTGAGTGGCCACCTGCCCTACAAGGATATCTTCAACCATACTACCAAGTAAAAAATTATTTTCCTTTTAAGAAGATACAGAACAGCAATTCCAGCTGCACTGAGACAATCAGCTCTAAAAAATAGTTCATGAAGGTCATCTTATTCCTCATTTGTCCCTTATTTTGATCTGATCTATATAGCTGTATATAAAATGCACTTTTTATCTTTCAAAAAGTGTTTCCCAGTGTTAAACCTTTCATCCAATTTCTAAATTGCTACATCGGTAAATGTCAAAAGCCAGTATAAAGGAACAATAGTTGTAAAAACAAACTTGTGGGTTTAACTAACCTTTTTTTGTATTTATTTCTCCTTTAAGGGGGTGTGGCAGGGTGTGTGTCCTATGCTTACATACTTTTGCTAATAGGTGTCCCTGGTTCCCATCTCAAAAAGTTGACAGGTATGGCATTGTGCTTTTAATATGTTTCCCTTAAAGGTAAACCTAGTCTTTAATAAAGATGCTGACAGCCTGTAGATGCTACTTCATTTAGTCATATATAACAATATAAATTCAATGACATTTATTCCAAATCCATAATAAAATCCATAGTGAGTTCCACAAAAACATATTTGCTAAACATCCCTTGTAATTGTTACGATGGTATTTTCAAAGTCCTCTGTGCATTTTCTGCTACATGTTTTGCTGCATGGCTTCTTTAGAAAGTATGCATACAGGATACATCAAAAATACAAAGGCATACATGTAAGTCACAAAACATTATTAGAGTAGATGCATCAAATGGGGAGACAGAAAACCGACCCACACATAGACAATCCACTTCACAACCAGATTCACACCAGAGGAGTGCCGCTAGGATAGAATCAGGCCTGGACTGGCCATAGGGCAAATTCCCGGTGGGCCAGGGCCACTGGGCCACATTTCCTGGCAGGAGCATCCTGTTGGTGACAGGGCTGTGCTGCGGGAGGTGGGAGGCAGCCGTGGTCTGCACTGGGCTGATGCAGGCCATTATCGCCTCTCACCTCCCACTGTGCGGCTATGCCTGTGTCTCATCTCCCAGTGTAGCGTGAAGGTCTGTATCCTCTGCAGCAACTGTGCATAAGCCAGATTCAGGCAAAACAATCTGAGTGCCAAGATGCACCCGAAGAGGTAACTGAACTCAGTTAACACCTTACATGTCGAATGGTTAGCGAGACACAGTCACGAGTCATTATTACCAATGGGGATACAGGATTTCACAGCAGCTGTAGCATAAAGATTGGGTTGGTGGGGTTGGGAGCCTGTTAGTGGAGGGAGGGGGTTGTATTTTCGAGGTTGGGGGTCTCTCAGTGGGGGTTGTGGGTCAGTAGTTGGGTGGTAAAGGTCTGTGAGCAGGGGGCAGTGGTTGGGGGGGTCTGTCTGTGGTGGGAGGGGGCAAAATTTGGGGTGGGGGAAAGGGCAGTAGGTGGGGGGGGTCTGTCTGAGGGGGGTGCGGGTCTTTTGGGGGTTAGCATTTGATGGGGTTTGCTTTGCAGTGTTGGGGACCGGCTCCGTAGTTGTTCCATTGCTGGCTGCCCACGCCAGTCCCTGGAGGATTTGGCTGCTCGGTCTGGAATGCCTGGGCCTGTTTTTTTTCCAGTCCGGGCCTGGATGGAATAGGCTTCACCTTGAGCCAACCAGGAAGATGGGATAACTTGTGGGCCGCCATAGAGGAGGTATGTGAGCCAGGATAAAATTCTATTTAAAAAATGCACATTAATCTATTAATGTCTATTTTGAAGGTGCAACTGAAGCTGCATATTTCCTCAATTATATATTACTCACAAAAGGCATGAATTTAGCGATCCAGTATCAAAACACAGAGACAGACAATCTTTGAGTAGAAAACACAGATATTGTTAAGGAGGTTCATATAAATAAGAGTTGTGTGAGATTGTAAGATTACTATGACCTAAAGTTTCATTAAAAGAAAATAGCAACACATCATAGAGTCATAGATGCGAGAGTGATTAATAAATGTATGTATCGGTTACATCCCATAGTTCAATTTAAACCCCAGCTATGAACTGTCCACTCTCAGGGTTATGTAACATTATTTTAAATCCAAGGGAAAGTTAGCGACAGCTGACATCCTTCTATATAGAGTGGGTTACGAGGCATGGTGGGTGCAATGCAAGGTAGATTAATGGGCGCCAGACACTTCTTGAATGCAAAGAGATGTATTGTCTTCCAAACAGAACTGTGGGAGAGAGGTTTAGGGCCAGGACACCCTTTAGCAGTTGCAATGGTAATTGACAGACTCCGAGACTTCTATAGGCAGACAACCATGCAGGGAAAGGCATCCAGCAAGACACCACATCTGCACGAGTAGGATTGATGTCTCCTATTGTAACATTTCTAACACAAGTTGTTACAAACTCCTTTACTTCCTCTACAATCTCCTATTGTAGATCTTCACTCAACTGAACTCCCAGTCTCTCTCACTAGACTTGCTGATCCACTGCCACTGGATCCCCTAAGCTCTTCCAATCTTCTCACACAGTATCTTCCTCAAGCGTCACCCCGTGTCCCTGCTGGGTCCCTAGCTTGGCACTCACAGATACTCCTCAAGCTGGGTCCCTGGCTTAGCACCTGCTGAAGTTTACCAATTCTTTACCGTCCCCGGTTGGTGAGAACACTGCTCTGGTACTTGCTTCAGCTACTCACAGTGGTCCCTGGTAATAAGATGGATGGTCCCTTAGTGGTTACAGCTTCCCCTCTACCTCCGACCACAACAGGTTCACCGTCCGGCAGAACCGTCACTTCTGGTTGGACTGCAAGCTGCATTGCCAACCCTACACTGCTCTCTTGCTTCTGGATAGGCCCCTCAGACAGCCTAGCAGCCAGATGCCCGCAGAATATGCCTCAGGTCTATGGCCTAGCAGCCTGGGGCAGTACAACACACGTCCACCCAGACAGCTGTCCAGGTGCACAGCACCCCGATCACCTGACTCCACCCAAATAAATAGGCTCTCCCAGCAGGTCAAGGGACTCAAGAAAATCCCTGCCCATTGGCTGAGATACCCCATATGCTCCTAATCTGTGCTTGCAATGCCTTTGTCTTATCTAATGCCACCAGGTACCTGGCCACCTAGCGACAGAAGATGGAAGTGCAGCAATTCCAGAAGTAGGGTGAAGTCAGTTGATCTCCTTGCAATTTGCCAAGGCAACTATCACTTGGCAAATAAATTTAAGTGCAACCCTGCCTAAACATCAGGGTGCTACACAAGGAAGTGATAAACTTGGAAACAACCCCCCTCGAGGAGCCGGCATATGGGGACTTCATCTAGACTTGGGGGGAAACTAGGTTTGCCTAAAATGGGGTATAGTAGAGAATGATTAGATGATATCACTGGATTTTGGCAAGCCAGGGAGCATAGTCAGAGCATGGTCAGATGGGTCTTGAGAGAGATTGGGGCCGCATACCACCACGGCACCCTACGGAGCAGGATGGTACTAAACTGTTGCTCAATATGCGTCCAAAGCTTTTGGTCGATGTGTCTGCACCTGTTGATTACCAGCTCAAGATGGGTGGCATAGTAGTATTTCAATGTATCTGGTGCTACTTTTTTTTTTTGTGGATCAGGCATCTTCTGGACCTTCTGAATCTATTTTTAAAATTGAGGGTTCTCCTATAGTAAAATTATAACTTATGTGGAAGTATTTTAGCAAGTGTTTTATCCCTACAAAGGATAGGCCTGTGTTTTTTAAATAATTTCGTAAAATTGTTTATACTGACGATTGTAATTAGTAATAAAAGGCATGCCATATTCCATCTCTACCCTGCCTTATCCCTCAATATTTCATTCCAATTCATTGATTGAACTTGTTGTTTCACTATTAGTAAATCCTTTTCCTCATATCCTCTTTTTCTAAATTTTTGGATGCGTAATTCTTCCTGCTCATCATAATCCTTTACATTCCCACAGTTGTGCCTTATTCACATTAGCTGCCCTTTTGGTATACCCCTTGTCCAATTTGGGTGATGGCAGCTGGCAGTGGGAATACAGATGTTTTGATCGGTATCTTTGAAATATGTGATGGCATTTCAGCCTTTCACCTTGTTTAAATATGATCAGGTCCAGAAAATGTACTTTGTTCTCATCCCAACTTCAAATTTTACTAGAAGTTGGGATAAGAACAAAGTACATTTTCTGGACCTGATCATATTTAAACAAGGTGAAAGGCTGCATACCACCACATATTTCAAAAATCCCGATTGAAACAGCTATATTACCACAGTCAGCTGCCATCACCCCAAATGGATAAGGGGGATACCAAAAGGGCAGCTAAAGTGAATAAGGCACAACTGTGGGAATATAAAGAAATATGATGAGCAGGAAGAATTACGCATCCAAAAATTACTATACCTAGTATTATTCATTTTTCTCAACAACTGCTGTAGAGTCTATAGAACCCTTACATAAGATCACAAAATCATCAATGAATCTCCCTTAAAAGGACTAAATCAGGTCTTTATTGACCATAGATCTCTTCAGACTCCCATTTACTTAGAAGGATGTTCACTATGCTGGGAGCACACTTAGCTCCCATCGCAACTCTTTTTCTGTCTAAAAAAGGACTCATTGTGCCAAAATAAATTGTGAATTGTGGGTTATAGCTAATTCCAGGGCATCTAAAATGAATTGCATTTGTTCCAATTTTAATTCTGATTTATTTTCTAATGCCCACCTAACTGCTCTTATGGCATCTTCCTGCTTAATATTAGTGTACAACGACTCAACATCGATTGGTACTAAGAAGATGTTGAAAACAAGTGAACACAGGGGTATCATCCTGTATATAGTAGCAAAGAAAGAGAATGGGTGTTGGAACTTTAGCTATACCCCAGTGTGCACAATAACATAGAAACTAATACTGATAACATACAATATGTCTAAAAGAATTTTGTCTTTATTTTACACAATATGAAAAGCATATATTGCTATCAATATAATACATTACAAACAAATCTGTGCATAAGGTCTGCTAGAAGGGTCAAGTTGTTTCATGGATCATCCGCTTTGCATGGACTAGTAGAGTTAGGCACATTGAGATTAATAAATTAGACAATTTAAAAACAGATCTATAACAAAAACAAAGAAAATCATACATCATATCAAAAAATACAAACATATTGTTAAAGTGTTGGTACAGGTCAGTTTATAGCATTTTATCCACAAATAGCTATTCTTTCTATTACCATTTTTCAGCTGGAAGATATTTAAAATGTAATACTTTCTTCATGTGTATTAATAGGGAAACAATAGGTTGGCTAAGTGACATTATGACATCTTCAAAATTAAAAACTGTTGTAGTGAAGTGTGAAAAAGTAAAGATTGATCTAGAAAAAGATTAAGATAAATAATGAAATGGTGAAGACTCCTGTTCAAGGCTAGCAAAGTCAGGTTTACCAAAAGGAAAAATAGCCCTTCTAAACGAAAGATATTTATGCGTATGTATTTAAAGTTGAGCCCTAGGAAAACATAAAAAGTACTAAATATTGCCATTATGAATTATTTAAAACACTGAAAGTGAATCTAAAGACTTTTTAGCTTTGAAAAGAGTGTTGAACGGTCAGAATCTTTGTCAGATTTGTATTATGGTTTGTGCCCTTGCTGGGGAGATTCCTTTCTCACTGTTTGTTTTGGTAACGTATCACTAGGATTCAAAGCAAGGGAAAATTTAAAATTTCAAGCTGTTACTGAACAGAGATAGAGCAGAATCTAAGAGTGGGGACACTTGTTACAACGATAAATGTCTAAGCGAGCATTTCCCATTCTATGGCGAGACCTTCTTTAACTTCCTATTGTGTCTTACCTAGGGAGTGAAGAAAAATCTCCCTAATGGGATGCACACAGTAACAAAGAAACGGACAAGAGTTTCCCTATATTTATCAAAATGAAAAAAGAAAAGTATAGGTTTACATGCACTTTAGATGTATTTTAAATATAAATAGTGTCAATACCCAAAGCAGACTGAGCAGAGTTTACTGCTTTGTTATCCAATCAGCCGTCTAGGGATTCATTCTTGACATAGCTATGCTGCTGGTGCTGTGGTGAAGGACCTGACTGTGCTCTCTGAAAGGGGTGTATGTACTAAATTTAACCACTTAAGGACCAGAAGATTTTCCCCCTTAATGGTCATGCCATTTTTTGCAATATGGCACTGACGTCCTTTTTTCCCACAAATAGAGCTTTCTTTTGGGGGTATTTGATCCCCTCTGCGGTTTTTATTTTTGTGCTATAAATAAAAAAAAGAAAAAATTTTTAAAAAATTTTTGAAAAAATAATATTTTGGATAAAATATCCAAAAAAAAAAATTCTTCATCAGTTTAGGCCAATATGTATTGTTCTACATATTTTTGGTAAAAAAATCGCAATAAGCGATTGGTTTGCGTAAAAGAGTCGTTTGTAAGTCGGATGTTTGTAATCGTGGGACCGCCTATATCGGCTTAGGGGTAGCATTAGTGGGACAAAATAAGTGCTCTAGCGGCTAGAGGAGTGGTTGCTCCAGTATGGATGGAAGTAGGTGTTTAAGTATGGATAGACTGTTACCTTAGGTTCACACTTCTGCATTTTGTGCGGGCCTTTTTTGCCCAGGCATGGCAGCCCATTCAAATAAATGGATTGTATTTATTGCAATCCATTTATTAATTTTTTTTTGCAAAAAAAAAGATGCATGTACCTTTTCAAAAACGTGACTGCAAGGAAATCGCATGCTCTTTTTGATCATACGATTTCCCTCTGGTTCCCGCACCCACAAACATGCTGCGTGCTGAGATGCGTGGGGGTGCCATTCAAAATTAACAGCAGCCCCATGCGTCTCCTAAGAGCAGCGCGATATGGCTGTGGGTGGTTGCGGGAGCGAGAACAAATGCGACTTCCACACCCGCTGCCACACGCTGTGGATTCTTTTACTAGGAGGGCAGACAGGAGTGGGGCTGGGGAGGACCCAGCTGTCATGGTACATATTGGTATTAATGACAAAGTCACCGATAGATGGTGCATCCTTAAAAATTATTTCAATGACTTACGTGCCAAACTAAAGAAAAGTACCACCAAGGTAGTATTTTCAAAAATAATGTTAAAAGCCCGATAGGAGTCTTAACCATTCCTCAAGAAAAAGTGTTTGGCTTTAAATACATTTTAATTTCCCACGTGCTTGTCATTATGATAATGGACAAAATACATTTGCTGACAATTACATACCTTGTCTAAACTAAAATGAAGCAATTGCTGCATTTCCGATTTCTGTCGGGTCAGTGGCCATCTATGTAGATATTTATGTTAGCATTCTTTAGAAAATCTATATTCGGATATCTTTGTCTGCAGGGGTGGCCATATGTTTTGAGATCTTTTTTTTTAGATTTCTATCAGCAGTGATGACTATATTTGCTGTTATCCATGTCAACAGTGTCAGAAGTGTCAGCAGCAGTTACAATATGTAGAAACATCTATGTTAGAGTGATTGTGAATTTTTACTTAGGTAATATAATTGGTATAAAAAAGAATAAATACTAAGTGCCAATGAATAATGATCAAAATTAAATTAACACAAATATGTAATTCCACCAGCTGCAGTACAATCTTGCTAATTGGCAAATAAATGAAAAAAGAAATAGTTCACAATGCTAGGTGTAAACAATATGATCTCAAACAGTCCCAATATGGTGATGTAAAAAGTGCTTGTGCTCAATAGTAAATCCGTGTTCCAAGGTGCTCAGACTGGGTGCCCCACATAGATGTAAACTCACCCCTGGGAGTTGACCAACTATCTCTAGTATGGTCATTCAGGCATTAGGGGAAACCCCTGAAGAAATCTGTGTTGGCGCCTCTTGCAGTATGTTGCCTCATATAGCTCAATGGGAATAACAGAAAAGAATCCTCATTGTGCAATGCCATTTAAAAAATGTATTAATGGAGGGTGCATGCGCGGAGTCTAGCAGGGCAGACATGCATTGTTAGAGCTCCACACCGCTGAGGAGAGAAGAGAAGGACAAAGCGGAGCCTGCAGGCTCAAAAGGTATCCATTTGAACCTTTTTGCCCCAGCGAACAAACTGTGAAAGTTTGGGCAGGAAAAATGGTACTGGGAGGAAGCCGTGGCAGAAATAAAAATCACCTCACAAAGAGCTCACAGGCACTCACTGCAACTAAAGCAGCTCCAGTCACCTCACAATATACAGCATCAGGGCGCTCTCACAGACAGAAAATGTCACAGCAAGACTCTCCATTTGAGTCAGATACAGAACAAATCCTCTCACAAACTTCTCCATAAGCCTCCTCAGCATCCCCAGTAATATTATTACAATTTGAAAAGATGCTTCATAAGGCTTTAAAACAAACCTCAGACCAAATAACAAACAGCCTAACCAAAGAAATAAGAGAGCTGGGAAACAGCACCGCAGCCTTAGAAATAAAAATGGATGAAATTGAAATTACAACCCAAGAAAATATAACAGAATTCGAACAATAAAAAGAAGAGAATTTAATACTTCAAACTAAGCTCGAAGATTACGAAAATAGAGCCAGACGTTCAAACTTGCGCATAAGGGGAATACCTGAAACTGTGACAGACCTGCAATCTACTATTACTGCTCTATTACAAGAACTAAAGCCAGATATCCCTCCCTATTGAACGTTTAGAACTGGACAGAGTACACAGAGCCCTCACAGCCAAAAAGAAAGATGGACCCCCACGTGATATAATCACAAAATTTCATTATTACAGAATGAAAGAACAAATACTAATTGCTGCAAGAGAAAAAAAGGAACTTAATTTTCAAGGACACAATTATCAAATTTTTGCTGACCTATCTCAACTTACTATTACTAAAAGACGATCCATGAAACCCCAATTAATGGAACTGCAATGCCACAACATTATGTATCAATGGGGTTTCCCCTTTTCAGTCAGATTTAACTACCAAGGTACAATTTACAGAAGCAGATCAGCAGATGAACTACAACAAACCCTTTTAAAATTAAATCTGACAGAACCCACAAGCAGCAACTCTCCCACACGCAGAAGAATGCCATCATCTTCACCTTCAGGCAGCACCCAGAAAATATCAGAACAAAATGGGAATCATCATTCTCACAAAAGAGGCCGTTATGCCACATCATCCATGGACCAAGAAGATTCAATGGACTGACATCCTAATTCCTGATATCTCTTCATTTATTATACTAAGAGATGGTTCTCTATAAAAAACCTGTATTTATAACTGAATGTAACTGCATTCTGATAGTCACACACTGTGTAGGATCATGTTACATTCCAGTTATATTTCTTATTACTTCTGATTCATATAGCCTTAGAATATATAAGTGAAACAAGGAAATTCTTGTTCAGTTATATATTTTCAGGTAATAACAATAGATTTATTACTTTTTAGGACAAATATGTTCAATAATCCAGAAGTAATGGAAGCTTTTTCTTTCTTTTCTTAAAACAAATATATTATTACCTAACTAGTTCCTAGAACTATGTTTTTGTTTATTCTAATCTGAAGCAATACAACCTCAATTTTATGAGTTAACATATCTAAACAGTTACATATGAATAAAATATGTAATTGTTTACTCTAAAAGGGTTAAAATCCCAAAATAATTCAAACCATCTTCATCAATACCAAAGTTATTAACAGTACCTTTCTAACTGAATTATTTAGCCTAGGGCAAAACTAACCATATACAACCAACCGGAATAAATAATTTCAACAAAAACTATATTCTGCACTCCAATTAATGAATCATCATTTTGATGTCTTTTGACATAGCACTTCTCTCCTGTAAGCGGAAGATCCGTGTGCCCCCATTAGCCCTCCTCATTCTCCCAACCATATTATGTGGGAGTGTGACGAAGGCACTTATTCCCCTGAGAGAGATATTTATTCTCTTTCACGGGTAAATTGTGATTACTTGCAAAAAATAATTTATACAATGTATCATCTAATCTTTACTCCAGAATTCACTGGTTTCCTTCCTATCTTTTCATCTCTTCAGTCCACACAGGTTGATCTGCGCAGTCAGCTCTGCATAACAAAAAGTAAGTCAAAACTATTTGATCTGTTACCATGGCACCACTGAATATACTTTCCCTGAATGTTCAGGGAATAAATGTCCCTCAAAAAAGGACCAAAGCCTTCCGTACTTTCCATAACAAAAAGGCTCACATAGTATGCCTCCAAGAAACACACTTCACCAAAGATTCTACTCCAAAATATATTTCTCCTTTTCATCAACAAATTTACAGGGCTTCTGCCTGTACCAAACAAAGGGGTACTCTAATTGCATTTCACCGATCCACACCATTCACCTTATCATCAGAAATTAAAGACCCAGAAGGTAGATACCTGATACTCATGGGTTATATAATGGATACAGCAATCACGGTGATTTCCTACTACGCTCCTAACAAACAACCTACACCATTCCTCTCACATATATTACAAGTGATTAATACACACAAAATAGGAACAGTGATAATGTGCGGGGATTCGAACCAGGTCCTCCTCCCATTTCTAGATAAATCACCTTTTACACCATCTAAAATAACCTCTAGATTACCTTTTCCTCAACTTCTTTATAAAATACAATCTGGTAGATTCGTGGAGAGAAAGTAACCCAATGAAAAAGAAATTCACTTATTTCTCGCACCCTCATCAAACCTTCACCAGAATAGATCATATTTTTCTAACAATAGGAATGATACCAGAAATTATTGCATCAGATATAATTCCGATTCCGTGGTCTGACCATAATGCAGTATACACTACTATAGCCTCAGCCATACCAAAAGCGCATGACCCAACGTGGTACTTACCGGACATAATGCTCAAACACCCACCACATCAGATGGCCATTGAACAAGCTTTAAAGGAATACATAACAATTAATAATACAACAGACATTTCCCCAATAACACTGTGGGAAGCTCATAAGCCTGTCTTGCGTGGTACAATACAAAGACAAATGGCACTATTTAAACGGGAACGCAAAAATCTAGCAAAAAAACTAGAACTCAATTTTAATGCAGCCTACATATAATTCCAAGATAATCCATCTCAGAGTACAAAATCTCATCTGGAAAAATCTAGATTGGAATAAGATCTATTTCTCACTGAGTCAGTTGATAAATCCCTCAAACGCTCCAAACACAATTTCTACATGAATACAAACAAACCAGGCACATATTTGGCACGGGCATTAAATTCAACTAACAAATCTTTCAAACCAATACGTTTGAAATTATCAAAAAATGTTTATACTTGTAATCCAGTTAAAATAGTCCATAAATTTCACTCACACCTCGCAACTTTATACAAGACAAACAATGAATTTAATCCTACAGAGGCTGAATCCTTCTTCTCAAAAATAACCTTACCTGAGTTGTCTCAGAATCAAAAAAGCAGTTTGGATGAGCCTATAACTATAGATAAAGTTGCTAACGCCATAAAAGACCTAAAACTTAACAAAAGACCAGGCCCAGACGGCTACTCGGCTTTATACTATAAAACATTCTCAGAAATACTCTCTCCCATTCTCACTGAAACTTTTAACAAACTTCTAGTATGACATTCTTTTTGGCAAGAAACATTAATGGCAATTGTTTGTATGATCCCAAAACCCCTTTCTGATGATACTTCCTGTGTTAATTATTGGCCTATCTCTCTGTTAAACCTTGATATTAAATTATTAGCAAAAATAATAGCAAAACGCCTCAATAGCATTATAGGAAAATTAATACATAGAGATCAAGTAGGCTTCATGCCAAATAGACAGGCAGGCGATAATATACGCAGGGCAGTGTTATTGGCACATATTGCTAAAAAACGGAAAATCCCTTTATGTTTTCTATCTCTCGATATTAAGAGGGCATTTGATACAGTATCCTGGCAATATATGCAATATTCATTACAAAAATGGGGTTTTGGACCCCACTTTTTAACATGGATCAAAGCATTATATAATAAACTCAAAGCCTATATAAAATATGCTGGATACAAATCTGATGCCTTTAATATCGAAAGAGGTACCCGACAGGGTTGCCCATTATCTCCTTTATTATTTGCCCTTAAACTCGAACCCATGGCCCAATACATCAGAACAAACCAAACTATAACTGGCATTGAAGTAGGAGGTATTACACACAAATTATGTATATTTGCAGACGATATATTACTTTTTCTATCATCACCACAGGTCTCTGGTCCTAACTTAATACCAGCTCTTGATGGATTTGCAGCCCTATCCGGCCTCATGATTAATCCTAAGAAATGCCTAGTGCTTAATATTTCGCTCACAAACATGGAATTGATCCCGGCTAGGGCTGCACTCCTATTCACATGGGCAGAAAAATCAATCCCATATCTTGGAATTCATTTAACAGCATCTCATTCTGACTTATTCTCAACCAATTATCCTCCTGTATTAAGACAGATCACAAATCTAATAAAACAATGGTCGCAACTTCCTTTATCCTGGATAGGGAAGATTAATGCAATCAAAATGACTATTCTACCCAAATTGCTTTATCTATTCAGAGTCCTCCCTATTCCAATTCCTTCCTACTTTTTGAGAATAGTACAAAAAAGAGCAACTTCGTTTATATGGGGCTCTTCTAAACCACGTATACCTATACACACACTACATCTTCCCAAAAATAAAGGAGGCCTGGGATACCCTAATTTTACTAACTACTACAGAGCAGCACATTTGGCCAGTCTGTCCAAATACCATGCAAAACAGGAAATCCCATTATGGGTATTTATAGAGGCTTCAGAAAATGACCCTCTATTAATATCAAACTTGTTATGGCTTGATCCTAAAGACCGCTTTAAAATTCATAATTCCATAACTAAACACTTCTTATCTCTCTGGGATAAACTAAAAACCAAATATCAGTTACAATCTCCACACAATCCTCTCCTTTCTTTTATCAGAAATCTGGCCTTTTATCCGGCATGGATCTACCCAAATTCTTTCAAAGCTTGGACAACATCAGGCATTCAGACACTAAATGACTTCATAGCACCTAAATCATTCCTTTCATTCCCATCGCTTAGAGAAAAATATGATCTACCAAACTCTGAGATATTTAGATATCTCCAAATTAAAAATTTCTATACACCATTCCTAAAGGAGGATACACCATTATCCCAATTATCCATTTTTGAATCAATCTGTACAAAAGATCCATTTGCTAAAGGTACAATTTCATCACTTTATAATCAATTTTATGGAGTAGTAAATCTTAATAGACCCTCTTACATTCAGAGGTGGGAGGAGGACCTGGGACAAACTTTAGAAGACACGGACTGGTCTAACATATGGCTCACATCTAAGTCATCTTCACCCAACATCTTAGCACTGGAGACAAACTATAAAGTCCTAACTCGCTGGTACCTTGTACCCGCTAGAGTGGCAAAATATTCACCTAATACCTCAGCTCTTTGTTTTTGAGGATGCCCAGAAATAGGCACACATTTACACATATGGTGGACGTGCCCAGTAATCAAAACCTTCTGGAAGGAAGTCTTCGTGATTGCATCTAAAATATTTAAAAAAATAATACAACCAGATCCATATATAACTTTACTTAATCTAAAACCGGAATGGTTAACACTCTCTCAATTCAAACGTATGATCCAACTAATAACAGCTGCAAAACAAACAGTGGCCAAGGCATGGGAATCTCCTACATTGGTACTAGCAGAAACAAATCACAGTATGAATAATACAATGTCCCATGCTAAGATGGTAGCCATCGATCAAAATCAAATTCCAAAATTTGAAAAACTTTGGCATCCTTGGATAAAACAACAGTTCCTGTCAAATTTCAATGACTCTGTCCTGTTGCCATGGTAACAGATTAAATGACTTACAGAGATACCCATTCTAAGGCTTCAAAGAGAACTAAAAAGAATAATAAACTGACGAGCGGGACAACCTTGTGGACCATACCTCTGCCTTTCTACCCTTTTTCTTCTTTCTCTTTCCTTTTCTCCACCTTACGATTAAAGCTCATTATCAGAATTTATTTGACCTATATACACTCTACCTGTAAACAATATGTATAGTAGGTATAAATCATTTAAATACCTACAAAAGTAACCAAGGAAATGATATATATCTTTAATTTAGGTTTACGTGAACCCAATGTTTAATATTTGAAATTTCATGATATTTACCTATATAAACCCTACTGTAACACAATGAGCTTACTTTATAGATCCTTGTAAACTTACTTTATGTATCTTTATAATATTGTATACTCAATAAACTTCTTTTGACAAGGAAAAATGTATTAATAAAACTAGTTAAAAGTTACATTCATGTTCAGTGGTGCCTAACATCCTGGCACCCAGTGTGTATAGCAGGTGATTGGGGAATCAGCCCAGAAAATGTGTGTGACGGACGGCAGCAGTCCGGCTCGAATTCCGAGGAATAGCGTGGGCTGAAATGCCACAACACACTAAACTGATTCCCCAAAACAATCACCTGCTATACACCCTCGTATTTGTCAAATGACAATTTTCGGATAGTTAGTATGCTAGACAAAATCCTGCACATGTGCTTTTGGCAAAAATCAGACGCTCGGCCGTACAACAATCAAACCGTGTGTACAAGGTCTAAAGCCTCGTACACACGATCCGATTTTCAGCAGGGAATTGTGTGATGACAGACTGTTGGCCTAAAATCCGAATGTTAGTATGCTTCTTCAGACGATTGTTGTCCAACTTTTGGCCAACAAATGTTGGATGGCAGGCTAGTAAATTTCGGTGGACAATTGTCCATTGTCAGATTTTCATATTGTCTGTACACAAGTCCGTCAGACAAAAGTCCAAAGTATAAACACACATGCTCGGAATCAATGCTCACCAAACACGACATTAGCAGAAGGTGCCCAAAGGATGGTGCTCAAGAGCTGAAATTCCACGTAGTACGTCACTACGTTCGTGTTTGTTGGCTGATAATTGTGTGCCATTAGTATGCAAGACAAGTTCCTGGCACACGGCCTTCAGACAAAAGTCTGACGCTCTGTTGGTCAACAATCCGATAATGTGTACGAGGCTTAAGACCCCATACACACTATTAGATTTTCTGCAGATTTTTGTCTTCAGATTTACCAAAACCATATAATATGAGGTCAACCCTTAAGAGTTTCAATTTGTATGCAATCAGGCAGGCCCTTGCACTACATGGTTTTTGTAAATCTGAAGACAAAAATCTGCAGAAAATCTAATAGTGTGTATGGGGCTTTAGATCTCATACACACTGTTAGATTTTCTGCAGACTTTTGTATGGGGCTTTAGATTTTCTGCAGATTTTTTCTATGGGGCTTTAGGCCTCGTAAACACGATTTGATTGTTGTACGACCGA
Source organism: Lithobates clamitans (assembly GCA_037952925.1). Taxonomy (NCBI): domain Eukaryota; kingdom Metazoa; phylum Chordata; class Amphibia; order Anura; family Ranidae; genus Lithobates; species Lithobates clamitans. The sequence continues at coordinate 137,218 of JBBGZY010000900.1, forward strand.
GCGTCTGATTTTTGTCAAAAGCGCATGTGCAGGATTTTGTCTAGCATACTATCTGCAAATTGTCATTTGACAAACGCGAACATAGTGACATACTATGAGAGTATAAAATGAGAGTATAAAGAGGAAGTTCATTTCTCACCCTTTGGGCCCTTTCGGCTAATTTTGTGTCAGTAGAAGTTTGGTGAGCGTTGATTCGTGAGTTTCAGATTGTACAAAACAAATGCCTTTTAATATACGTTTGGCATAACTACATCAGTATCACAAGCAAAGTAGCTTCATTATTATCCCATTAAAGAAGATGAGACTGTGCGCTGCATTTCGACATTTCATCAATTGCCGTGTCACGAATGTTAATTCTAGAACACGAACAGTAGTTTACAAGACCGAACTCTTCCCAGTCGTACCTTGATACCGAGTTTGCGTGTTTGTACTTTCAACTTAGTTCACATCCGACAAAATTTTTTTAGCCTGCACATCCAGCTTTTGTCTGATGAAATAGTCAAATCGGCTGTTGAATGCACCGTACTAACGATCCGAAAATCCGCAGCTCGTCTTACGAATTTTCCCTTCTGATTTTCATATCATGTGTACAAGGCCTTAAGCTGGTCATACATTATACAATTTTCTCATTCAATTTTCGTTAGATTTAACTTTGTAGTGCAAGGGCCTGCTTGACTGCATACAAATTGAAAGTGTTTAGGTTTGACCTCCTATTATATGGTTTTGGTAGATCTAAAGGAGAGTTGTATGAGAAAATTGTATAATTTATGTCCAGCATTAAGCCTTGTACACACGGTCCGATTGTTGGCGGACCGAGCTTCTGATTTTTGTCAAAAGGGCGTGTGCTAGGATCTTATATTGCATACTAATGGTGCGCAAATTGTCGTTTGACAAACAGGAATATAGTGACGTACTACAAGACTATAAAGAGGAAGTTCATTTCTCAAACACCACCCTTTGGGCTCCTTCTGCTAATTTCGTGTTAGTAGAAGTTTGGTGAGTGTTGATTCGCGCTTTTCAGTTCATGCTTTTCAGTTCGTGCTTTTCAGTTTGTTTCTGAGCAGCCGTTCATCAACCAGCCATGTTGCATAATCAGAGGAGAGAATGTGTGATTATTGGGCTAGGAGCTATTGCTTTGATCCAAGTCCAGTCCAGGAACAGGAGGAGGGGGAGTTCTTGGACCAAAAATTGGTTGCTTAATCGTGACCAATTATGTCATATGCCATTGCTGCAGGAGCTCCAGGAGAATAATCTGTATAATTTTCGGAATTATCTCCAGATTGCAGATCCCTGCTTTCACCACCTCTTGACATTGGTGACCCCTATATTAAGAAGCAGGACACAGGGGGGCATGGGCGGGATGGTGGACTGAGCAGACGTGTTCTCAGAGCGCTCCTGGAGTGAGATCCGTTAAACTAATCCGCACCTACTAACTAAGTGGATTGGGAGGATCCTTTCATACCTGGATGCCTTCTAAAAACTTTGGGAGTCAGAAGAGGGGTAAGCAGCTGAAATTTCCCCCGAGTGTTCCAGCAGAAACTTCTCCGATCTCTTGTGCCCGGGGATCTCTAGCACACCTTTCCAACATGGCGTCACAAACGGACCACGAGGAGGGTTCTCTCCCAGTGCCTCCAGGCATTCCAGAGGCTATGGCGGCCATCACCCTATGCCAAACTGCCTTAACATCTAAGATATAGGAGGTACAAATGGACGTTGGATTGATTCGCCTGACTGACTGAGCGGCGCGTGGGAGAGGTGGAAGATGCGACGACTGACCATGCGGCATCCATCAGAGCCCTACAAACGATGGTCAAGGTACTAGAATATAGAGCGGAGGATGACGAGAATAGAAGCCATCGCAACAACCTCAGGATTGTTGGACTCCCGGAGAGGGTTGAGGGAAGATCCCCTGCTCTATTTACAGAGGATTTTCTGCGCGCCCTGCTGCCAGCAGCCAAACTCTCTCCATACTTTGCAGTCAAACGGGCCCATCGTGTCCCCTCCATGCCTGGACCTCAGGGAGCACCACCCAGAACCTTCATTCTCCGGCTGATAAATTACAGGGACCGTGATGAGTTACTACGGGTTGCACGAGCGGCTGGGGAACTTCCTTACCGCAATGTAAAGATCCTGCTGTTCCTGGATTACACCATGGAGACCCAGAGACAGCGCCGTTCCCTCAACAGCGTCAAGGCCGCCCTGCGATCCAAGGGATTTAAGTACAGCGTCCTGTTCCCAGCAAAACTGAGGGTAGTGGATGGAGAGACCGTGCGCTTCTTTGTTAATCCTAAGGAGGCCTCCGCATGGCTTGGGCACTCCCTCTGTAGTAACACTGATCCCAGCAAGCTGATATGGAAAGTTTGGGTGGTAGTTTATTTAATCGCCCTATGCTCCTGTGGTTGGTAATATTTATTTATTTCTCCTTGCTGGAATGATGCCCGCACCCCCATCTCCTATGCATGATAGAAAAGGAACAACTTTTCCCCCCTAAATTTTTATTTTTATTTTTAAAAAAGTAAATTACTGAAAGTTACACTACCCCCTAGTTTACCGGATGTTATTCGTAACGGACTCTAAAGTGTGTACCTCTGTTCAACCAGGTGACAATAACCCTACATTACAATCTTACACTCCAATGGCTCTGAAAAGAACACCCCCCCTTGGGATTTTATTTTTCATTTTTTGTTTTTTGTATGATTTGCTGGATGTGTGGATCCCTATCTGGCTGCACGTTCCCAACCTGAGGGATTAGTTCAAGAACAATGGGCGTTGTGGGTTTTAAATGCATCTCTCTGTTCCGAGGTGCATGGGGTGGAGGGAGGGGTGGGTCGGCGGCTACTGTTCATGGCTGCTGTTCCTTACTGTTTTGCAAGTGTGCATGGTTGTGTTGGTCTATTATTGTTCCCATGAACCGTAGGGAGCTACTATATTGGTATGATGTTGCACTCCATATTGCTGCACTGTTGTACTCCGTGGCCCCGGGGGGGGAGCGAGGGCCCCCTCAGGTTCACTGGACCCACATGGTGATAGAGGAGATCCTCCTTCATTATTGGATACGATTATTTTATGGCTAAGTGCTTAATGGTGTCCTGGAACGTGCGGGGGCTTAACTCAGCTATCAAGCGTTCCCTGGTACTAAACTATTTGAGGAAACTCCACCCGCAGGTATGTATCCTGCAGGAGACGCATCTAACGTGTTCCAGGGTCTTGAGTCTGCGGAGGGCTTGGGTTGGTGAGGACTATCATGCACCCTACTCTAACTATGCCAGCGGGGTTAGCATTCTGGTGCATAGATCCTTGCCCTTTCAGCTCATAGAGGTAAGACTTGACCCCGGAGGCAAATACATTATTTTACATGCATTAATCTCTGAGATCCCTTATGTAATAGTGGGTATATATTTGCCTCCACCTGTTAATGTAGAAGTGCTTCATGTATTGATGCAGCAGGTTACAATGTTCAATGTGGATAATGTCTTAATTATAGGGGATTTTAATATGGTGCCTTCCAAAGATTAAGATAGAATGTCCGACTCGGGCCCTCGGCAGCAGGCCCTGTCCCGTTGGGCGACCGCCTTCCACATGACAGACATTTGGCGTCATTTCCATCCCTCAGACAGGGAGTATACTTGTCTCTCCACCACATACCGGACTATGTCACGTATTGATCTGGCATTTGCCACATCGGCTATGTTGCGGAGAGTGGTATCGACTGAGATTCTCTCATGGGGAATCTCTGATCATGCCCCCCTGTCTGTCACCATTCGGACCTCTCATGTGGAGGGCGGGAAGGTATGGCGATTGTCCAAATACTGGGTCATGGACCCTGAGATTCAGGAGGAGATACTGGAAGGGTTGTGCAACTTTTGGGTGGATAATGCGGGGTCTGCTGGGCCCACAGTTCTATGGGATACCTTTAAGGCCTGGCTCAGAGGGGAATATATTAAACGTATAGCTCAGCGGAAGAGGAAATCTGTGCAGTCTCTGAGACAAATGGAGGAGCAGGCACGACTTAAAGAGGCCGAATATGTACGTTCTCCGTTACAAGCTAATTATATAACCTGGCAGGACACCCTGAGGGATCTGTCCCTATTAAGACTAGACCTCACCAAGAAATCTATGCTAGATGGAGCCCAAAGGGTGTTTGAATTTGGGGACAAAAATGGTAAGTTACTGGCCTGGCTAGCTAAGGGGCAACATGCAACGACCCATATTGGTAGGCTGCGAGGTCTGGATGGTCGTCTATTGACGTCACCCACTGACATTAGTGCTAGGTTCCTAGAGTTTTATCAAACCCTGTACTCCTCTAGAGTTTCCTGTGACAATAGTGAGTTGCTTCAGTATTTGGATCGAGTCTCGCTCCCTACCTTAGAACCAGCAAAAAGGGAGATACTGGAGGAGGACATTTCCTTGAAAGAGGTTCAGGAAGCGATGGGAGTAATGCAGTCAGGATAGGCCCCGGGGCCAGATGGAATCCCTATTGATTTTTATTCCACTTTTCAGTAATTACTGGCACCCCGGCTCACCTCACTGTTGAAACAATTTGCGGAACAAGGTTCCCTCCCTGAATCGATGTCTGATGCGATAGTGGTGTTGGTGCCCAAACCCGGCAAGAACCCTGAAGAGTGCGCCTCTTACAGGCAGATTTAATTAATTAATGCAGGCGCCAAATTGCTAGCAAAAATACTGGCTATTCGTATAAGTAAGGTTATGGGCGATTTGGTCCATATTGACCAGACGGAGTTCATGGCGGCAAAAGGCACTGACATCAACATCCGTCGAATATTTCTCAATCTAGCCACCTCCCATGACAATGAGGGTACAAGAGTCATAGCCTCTCTGGATGCGGAGAAGGCTTTTGACTCCGTAGAGTGGGGTTACCTATGGGAAGTCCTCCGTAGATTTGGGTTCGGTCCCAAGTTCCTACATTGGCTAGGCCTACTATATCAAGCCCCTAGAGCGAGGAATCGGGTGAATAATGCCCTCTCGGATTCCTTTCTCCTCCAAAGGTGAAATCGCCAGGGGTGCCCATTATCCCCCAGCCTATTTGCCCTGGCTTTGGAGCCCCTGGCGATAGCGCTCAGAGAGTTGAGCCGCATTGTGGGACTCAGGGTTGGCCCTCTGGAGGAGAAGATATCCCTATATGCGGATGACACTCTGTTATATCTGCATGATGCTGAATCCTCGCTGACTGCAGCACTTGAGACCTTTGATGAATTTGGGAAGTATTCGGAGATCCATATCAACTGGTCTAAGTCCGCTCTGTTCCCATTGAATGACCAGGCCAGAATCTCGGGGGTACAGACTCCCTTACCATGGGTGGAAGAGTTTGTTTACTTGGGGATCAGGGTGGCAAAGGACTTGCGGGCCTTTCAGCACCTTAATCTCCAACCAATAGTGGCACAACTTAGAGATCATTGCTCCCAATGGGCTAAGCTTCCCCTTAATCTTCTAGGGCGCATTAATATTATAAAGATGATCTATCTCCCAAAGTTTAACTACATTTTTAGAAATTGCCCAGTATGGATACCCCCATCCTTTTTCAGAGATATAGATAGCTGCATTGGTGCTTTTCTCTGGCGAGGGCCCCCCCGGCTGGCTAGACAGACCCTGTGGCTTCCTGTGAGTAGTGGAGGCCTTGCCTTATTTTGCCTAATTGCCTAATTTTTTTGTGTATTACTGGGTAGCGGTGCTCGTCACGGTTAGATGGTGGATGGAGCAATCCAGAGCGAATGCTAGGGACCTGCCTAGAGGCGAACATAGTGGGTTCTCTCACTGAACTTAGTAATCTAGTGTACAGGGGCCCCGCGGCATACCCATCCCTCCCGACGTCGACTCAGGCAACCTTGCGGGTATGGAAAGTGGCTAGACGAAGATTTCTACGTCCTAATAGGTGGTCCCCCTATTGTCCTCTGTGGGGTAACCCTGATCTTCCCCACTTTTGGACGATTCCTGACCCGCAGCTTTGGGCCCAATATGGTATCAAGGTGCTGCGGGACATAATACAAGCTGGCTCCCTACTCACATTTAGAGCCCTAGCTAACAAATATGGACTTCCGGCATGGATGGCGTTCCGATACCACCAATTGCGACATGCAGCCAGAGCTCAGTTCCCTGTGCCTCCCAGTCTCATGGCAGATCCTATAGAGGAGCTGCTGGTGCAGGAGTCCCTCAGAAAGCCTCTTTCTGTTTTATACCTAGCTCTCCTTCAGACAGACTCACCTAAAATGGATGCTCTATGGGAGAAATGGAAGGTGGACCTGCCTGACTTAGATAGAGAAACCTGGGAGGAGTGTTTTGAAAATAGTTCTAAACTAGTGATATCCTCTAGGGATAAATTAATACAAACCAAATTTTTGCATAGGGTGTACTATACGCCTCAGAGGCTGCACAGAATTTATCCATCACGCTCCCCAAATTGCCCGCGGTGCCACTCTACCGAAGGCACTTACCTCCATATGTTTTGGACCTGTCCCAGGCTGTCGCGGTTCTGGGCTGCGGTGGGAGAGTGGCTTAAGGTTCGCCTTCAGCTGGAATCCCCCTTAATGGCGGAACTTGCACTGCTGGGTGTACAGGACGATGAGCAAAGGCCTAGGTATACTAAGATACTGATCTCGCTTCTACTTTTTTATGCAAAAAAGGAGATCCTGTTGAAATGGACTTCTCGGTTACCCCCCTCGGTGGGAGCATGGGAAAAATCGGTTAATGCGACTCTCCCATTATATAAATTAACATATATAAGTAGAGGGTGCCCCATGAAATATGAAAAGATTTGGAGGCCATGGACTGATTCCATGTAGTCTGATGCTTTTTGGAAATGGCTAATTATGGTTAAGTTGATCTTGTTGTGTTTTCTATTCCTTAGGGGGGCTGCCCTCCCCCCCCATGTACCTTTAAGGTCCTGCTGTATATTAACAGTGTATACTAAAGTAATGTGATGTCTACCAATGTATAGTCATGAATATATTACTTGGATCTACACTCTATGTTACTGTAAGTGATGTATCTGGTATACTTTTCAACGTGAAGTGTATGTATCATGCCATGATTCTCGTTTTTTCAATAAAGACCAACATCAAAAAAAAAGAAGCAGGACACATGTATGAGGCTTTCCATCACTCCAGAGTAGGGATGAGCTTCGAGTTCGAGTCGAACTCATGTTCGACTCGAACATCGGCTGTTCGCCAGTTCGCCGAACAGCGAAAATTTGGGGTGGTCGCGGCAAATTCGAAAGCCGCGGAACACCCTTAAAAGTCTATGGGAGAAATCAAAAGTGCTAATTTTAAAGGCTTATATGCAAGTTATTCTCATAAAAAGTGTTTGGGGACCCGGGTCCTACCCCAGGGGACATGGATCAATGCAAAAAAAAGCTTTTAAAACGGCCGTTTTTTCGGGAGCAGTGATTTTAATAATGCTTAACCACTTCAGCCCCGGAAGGATTTACCCCCTTCCTGACCAGAGCACTTTTTACAATTCGGCACTGCGTCGCTTTAACTGCTAATTGCGCGGTCATGCAATGCTGTACCCAAACGAAATTTGCGTCCTTTTCTTCCCACAAATAGAGCTTTCTTTTGATGGTATTTGATCACCTCTGCCGTTTTTATTTTTTGCGCTATACACGGAAAAAGACCGAAAATTTTGAAAAAAAATGATATTTTCTACTTTTTGTTCTAAAAAAAATCCAATAAACTCAATTTTAGTCATACATTTAGGCCAAAATGTATTCGGCCACATGTCTTTGGTAAAAAAAATGTCAATAAGTGTATATTTATTGGTTTGCGCAAAAGTTATAGCGTCTACAAACTAGGGTACATTTTCTGGAATTTACACAGCCTTTAATTTATGACTGCCTATGTTGATTCTTGAGGTGCTAAAATGGCAGGGCAGTACAAAACCCCCACAAATGACCCCATTTTGGAAAGTAGACACCCCAAGGAATTTGCTGAGAGGCATGTTGAGCCCATTGAATATTCATTTTTTTTGTCCCAAGTGATTGAATAATGACAAAAAAAAAAAAAAAAAAAAAAAATTACAAAAAGTTGTCACTAAATGATATATTGCTCACACAGGCCATGGGCGTATGTGGAATTGCACCCCAAAATACATTTAGCTGCTTCTCCTGAGTACGGGGATACCACATGTGTGGGACTTTTTGGGAGCCTAGCCGCGTACGGGGCCCCGAAAACCAAGCACCGCCTTCAGGATTTCTAAGGGCGTACATTTTTGATTTTACTCCTCACTACCTATCACGGTTTTGAAGGCCATAAAATGCCCAGATGACATAAACCCCCCCCAAATGACCCCATTTTGGAAAGTAGACACCCCAAGCTATTTGCTTTGAGGCATGTTGAGTCCATGGAATGTTTTATATTTTGACACAAGTTGCGGGAAAGTGACAATTTTTTTTTTTTTTTTTTTTTCTTTGCACAAAGTTGTCACTAAATGATATATTGCTCACACAGGCCATGGGCATATGTGGAATTGCACCCCAAAATACATTTAGCTGCTTCTCCTGAGTACGGGGATACCACATGTGTGGGACTTTTTAGGAGCCTAGCCGCGTACGGGACCCCGAAAACCAAGCACCGCCTTCAGGATTTCTAAGGGCGTACATTTTTGATTTTACTCCTCACTGCCTATCACAGTTTCGGAGGCCATGGAATGCCCAGGTGGCACAACCCCCCCCCAAATGACCCCATTTTGGAAAGTAGACACCCCAAGCTATTTGCTGAGAGGCATGGTGAGTATTTTGCAGCTCTCATTTGTTTTTGAAAATAAAGAAAGACGAGAAAAAAAAATTTTTTTTTTCTTTTTTCAATTTTCAAAACTTTGTGACAAAAACTGAGGTCTGCAAAATACTCACTATACCTCTCATCAAATAGCTTGGGGTGTCTACTTTCCAAAATGGGGTCATTTGGGGGGGTTTTTTGCCACCTGGGCATTCCATGGCCTCCGAAACTGTGATAGGCAGTGAAGAGTGAAATCAAAAATTTACGGCCTTAGAAAGCCTGAAGGCGGTGCTTGGTTTTTGGGGTCCCGTACGCGGCTAGGCTCCCAAAAAGTCCCACACATGTGGTATCCCCATACTCAGGAGAAGCAACAGAATGTATTTTGGGGTGTAATTTCACATATTCCCATGGCATGTTTGAGCAAAATATCATTTAGTGACAACTTTGCGCAAAAAAAAATAAAAAAAATAAAAAATTGTCTCTTTCCCGCAACTTGTGTCACAATATAAATTATTCCATGGACTCAACATGCCTCTCAGCAAATAGCTTGGGGTGTCTACTTTCCAAAATGGGGTCATTTGGGGGGGTTTTGAACTGTCCTGGCATTTTATGCACAACATCTAGAGGCTTATGTCACACATCACCCACTCTTCTAACCACTTGAAGACAAAGCCCTTTCTGACACTTATTGTTTACATAAAAAAATAATTTTTTTTTGCAAGAAAATTACTTTGAACCCCCAAACATTATTTTTTTTTTTAAAGCAAATGCCCTACAGATTAAAATGGTGGGTGTTTCATTGTTTTTTTTCACACAGTATTTGCGCAGCGATTTTTCAAACGCATTTTTTGGGGAAAAACACACTTTTTTACATTTTAATGCACTAAAACACACTATATTGCCCAAATGTTTGGTGAAATAAAAAAGATGATCTTAGGCCGAGTACATGGATACCAAACATGACATGCTTTAAAATTGCGCACAAACGTGCAGTGGCGACAAACTAAATACATTTTTAAAAGCCTTTAAAAGCCTTTACAGGTTACCACTTTAGATTTACAGAGGAGGTCTACTGCTAAAATTACTGCCCTCGATCTGGCCTTCGCGGTGATACCTCACATGCATGGTGCAATTGCTGTTTACATTTGACGCCAGACCGACGCTTGCGTTCGCCTTAGCGCGAGAGCAGGGGGGACAGGGGTGCTTTTTTTTTTTTTTTTTTTTTTTTTCACTATTATTATTATTTTTTTATCTTATTTTTAAACTGTTCCTTTCATTTTTTTTTTTTAAATCATTTTTATTGTTATCTCGGGGAATGTAAATATCCCCTATCATAGCAATAGGTAGTGACAGGTACTCTTTTTTGCAAAAATTGGGGTCTATTAGACCCTAGATTTCTCCTCTGCCCTCAAAGCATCTGACCACGCCAAGATCGGTGTGATAAAATGCTTTCCCAATTTCCCAATGGCGCTGTTTACATCCGGCGAAATCTAAGTCATAAAATGCTCGTAGCTTCCGATTTCTTAGGCCATAGAGATGTTTGGAGCCACCCTGGTCTCTGATCAGCCCTATGGTCAGCTGGCTGAATCACCGGCTGCTTTCTCAGGTTCCCTGTTGAGACAGGAGAGCCAGAGAAAAACACGGAAGACGTTGGGGGAGGGGGGGGCATTCCCTCCCACTGCTTGTAAAAGCAGTCTAGAGGCTAATTAGCCGCTAGGATTGCTTTTACATGAAAGCTGACCGCTGGCTGAAAAGAATGATACCAAGATGATACCTAAACCTGCAGGCATCATTCTGGTATAACCACTCAAAGTCGTGAATGGCGTACCTGAAGACAAAAAAATGGTTAACAATAAAGCACAGTAAACGGTAAGGTATAAAAAATTGTATACCTGAAAAGCAAACATGATAAAACATAATAACAATAAAACATTGCAGAATAGAATACAGTAAAAAAGAGCAGAACAATAGAGAGAGAATAGAGAGAGAGAGAACAATAAAACGCCAACTATTTTTTTTTTTTTTTTATATTTTTGTTTGTGTTTTTTTTTTTTTTTTTCACTTTTTTTTGTAACTAACTTTTATAACTGTAACCGGTTCCAGGTTCGGGTCTCTCAAAATGCGATGGCATCTTGGGAGACCCTGTGAAAGTGTGCCTAGTCTGTGCAATGCTGTACCCTACGCTAATAGTCAACTAGTGAATGGTAGCGTTCAAAACATTCACCAATGCAAAGACCAGGATTGTCCGGACAGGAGGGACAATAATAGCGGGCGTCACGCCTATATCCGCGCTTGCTGCAGACACAACATCTTTTTTGGGGGGGTTCGTTGGGTAGGGGTACTCGGGAGGACATAAAAATGCCTCTCATGCAGCTGACTGAATTTGGTTGGGGATGTGAATGGGGGAAGTACGGGCGCTGCAGAAGCGGTGGGTTCCCAATTAGGATTGGCGAATGCAGCAGGAAGGGCACTATGGGCACGACGGGCCTGTGTTTGTCTTTTTGGTGGCAGCGGGACATTACTTGTGCTTGCCACCTCACCAGCTTGAACTGCACTTATGGGACTCGCCACGTCACCAAGTGTTACTGCAGTGCTGGTTTGACTACGACCGGGGTGTACTAGGCCGCTGGCGCTTGCCAGTTCACCAAAACGCTACCAAAAAAACTGTTAGCGATCGCAGGGATCAGGCCTGACTCTGCGAACGCTGCAGTTATGCGTTTAGTGTTTTGTAAGTGTCAGTGATCGATCGATACTGCACTTGGGTGGGCTGGGCTGGGCCGGGCGGAGGGGCAAAACGCAGGTGCTAGCAGGTATCTGGGCTGATCCCGCTAACACTGCGTTTTTGGGAACCCTAAACTGCTGGGGACGCCAGTATAGATCTGATCGGATCAGGTATTGATCCGATCAGATACTATACCACTAAGGGAGGTGTATGCTGCGTGCGTGGGTGTTAGCGGTACTGGCGCTAATCTGACGCTGCCTGGGGCTGGTGCTTGCCAGTTCACCAAAACGCTACCAAAAAAACTGTTAGCGATCGCAGGGATCAGGCCTGACTATGCGAACGCTGCAGTTATGCGTTTAGTGTTTTGTAAGTGGCAGTGATCGATCGATACTGCACTTGGGTGGGCTGGGCGGAGGGACAAAATGCAGGTGCTAGCGGGTATCTGGGCTGATCCCGCTAACACTGCGTTTTTGGGAACCCTAAACTGCTGGGGACACTAGTATAGATCTGATTGGATCAGATATTGATCCGTTCAGATACTATACCACTAAGGGAGGCGTATGCTGCGTGCGTGGGTGTTAGCGGTACTGGCGCTAATCTGACGCTGCCTGGGGCGACGCATATCACCGCCGGGCGATCGGGGGGCTAAACCTTTATTCGGTAATAAACAGCGGGTGCCCTGACACTATAAAAAATAAACGAACTAACCAGCGTCACCCGTAACGGTTATACGGTGATCAGTGGTGAAAGGGTTAACTAGGGGGCCATCAAGGGGTTAAAACATTTATTAGGTAGTATATGGGGGTCCCTGTCGCTATAAAACACTGACGGCGAACCTAAATATTTACGTCCCTAACTACCGTCACCAGCGACACTAATACAGCGATCAGAAAAATGATCGCTTAGCGACACTGGCGACAGGGGGTGATCAAGGGGTTAAAACTTTATTAGGGGGGTAAGGGGGGTACCCTAGACGTACAGGGGGCTAAACCTTTATTCGGTAATAAACGGCGGGTGCCCTGACACTATAAAAAATAAACAAACTAACCAGCGTCACCCGTAACGGTTATACGGTGATCAGTGGTGAAAGGGTTAACTAGGGGGCCATCAAGGGGTTAAAACATTTATTAGGTAGTATATGGGGGTCCCTGTCGCTATAAAACACTGACGGCGAACCTAAATATTTACGTCCCTAACTACCGTCACCAGCGACACTAATACAGCGATCAGAAAAATGATCGCTTAGCGACACTGGCGACAGGGGGTGATCAAGGGGTTAAAACTTTATTAGGGGGGTAAGGGGGGTACCCTAGACGTACAGGGGGCTAAACCTTTATTCGGTAATAAACGGCGGGTGCCCTGACACTATAAAAAATAAACAAACTAACCAGCGTCACCCGTAACGGTTATACGGTGATCAGTGGTGAAAGGGTTAACTAGGGGGCAATCAAGGGGTTAAAACATTTATTAGGTAGTATATGGGGGTCCCTGTCGCTATAAAACACTGACGGCGAACCTAAATATTTACGTCCCTAACTACCGTCACCAGCGACACTAATACAGCGATCAGAAAAATGATCGCTTAGCAACACTGGTGACAGGGGGTGATCAAGGGGTTAAAACTTTATTAGGGGGGTTAGGGGGGTACCCTAGACCTAAAGGGGGCCTAAGACTCACTGCCCTAACACACTAACTGACACAAACTGACACCAATACAGTAATCAGAAAAAAAAAAAAAAAAAAAAAAAAAAAACCTGCTTGGTGTCAGTTTGTGACAGGGGGGGGGTGATCGGGGGGGGATCGGGGGGCGATCGGGGGGGGGGATCGGGGTGAAATGTGTGCCTGGCATGTTCTACTGTGTGTGTAGTGTTTGGTGCACTCACATTACAGTCTTCTCTCCTCGGCCCGGAACGGAAAATACCGAGCCGAGGAGAGATGACATCATTTCCTCTGCCTCTGTGTACAATACAGAGGCAGGGAAATGATCCCATTGGCTGGGAGCGATCGCGAGGGGGGGCCACGAATGGATGGCCTCCCCCTCACCACCGATCGCCGGGGGACATTTGCCGACCGCCGCAGGCACCGGGGGGGGGTCCGATCGGACCCCCCACCCGCGGGCAGGCAGGGACGTACAGGTAAGCCGTTTTGCCTGCCCGTGCCGCTTTGTCGACGTACATCGTCGTGCGGCGGTCGGCAAGTGGTTAAAGTGAAAAAATAAAAGTGTAATATTCCTTTAAATTTCGTACCTGGGGGGTGTCTATAGTATGCCTGTAAAGTGGCGCATGTTTCCCGTGTTTAGAAAAGTCTGACAGCAAAATGACATTTCAAAGGAAAAAAAGTCATTTAAAACTACTCGCGGCTATTAATGAATTGCCGGTCCGACAATACACATAAAAAAAATTGATAAACATTGATAAAAAAGGCATGGGAATTCCCTACAGGGGAACCCCGAACCAATTTTTTAAAAAAAATGGCGTGGGGGGTCCCCCTAAATTCCATACCAGGCACTTCAGGTCTAGTATGGATATTAAGGGGAACCCCGGCCAAAATTTTTTTTAAAAAATGGCGTGGGGGCCCCCCTAAAAATCTATACCAAACCCTTCAGGTCTGGTATGGATTTTAAGGGGAACCCCGGCCAAAATTTTTAAAAAATGGCATGGGGTCCCCCCAAAAATCCATACCAGACCCTTATCCGAGCACGCAACCTGGCAGGCCACAAGAACAGAGGGAGGATGAGAGAGCGCCCCCCTCCTGAACCATACCAGGCCACATGCCCTCAACATTGGGAGGGTGCTTTGGGGTAGCCCCCCCAAAGAACCTTGTCCCCATGTTGATGCGGACAAGGGCCTCATCCCCACAACCCTTGCCCGGTGGTTGTGGGGGTCTGCGGGTGGGGTGCTTATCGGAATCTGGGAGCCCCCTTTAACAAGGGGACCCCCAGATCCCGCCCCCCCGTGTGAAATGGTAAGGGGGTACAAAAATACCCCTACCATTTCACAAAAAAACTGTCAAAAGTGTTAAAAATGACAAGAGACAGTTTTTGACAATTCCTTTATTTAAAGTCTTCTTTTTTCCATCTTCTTTCTTCTATCTCCTTTCTTCTATCTTCCTTCGGTTTCTTCCTCCATCTTTTTCTTCTTCTGGTTCTTCCTCCAGTGTTCTCGTGCAGCATCTTCCTCCGCAGAGTCTTCTTCCCTTCTTCTTCTCGGGTTGCTCCGCATCCATGATGGGAGACTCCCATAGTGTGATGCTTCTCGTCTTCTGACGGTTCTTAAATAATGGAGGGAGGGGCCACCCGGTGACCCCGCCCCCTCTGAGGCACGGGGACTTGACGGGGACTTCCCTGTGGCATTCCCCGTGATGTCAGAGGGGGCGGGGGTCACCCGTTACATCTATTGTTGCTTACAACCTGCTTGCCCTTCAGACACCTAAACTACTAGGAATGTACATACTGCAACTACTCTGTAATCTTGGCCCTGGTGCCTGGGTCTCCCAAATTCGGGTACCCAGCAACACTGCCAGGTCCTTCCACCTCTTCCTTCTCCACGCTAATGTTAAGGCACTACATACTTTGCTAATGTGTGGACTGGGTGTTTGGTTTGGACATCTAAACACTCGACATGTATACAGATTTGAAGCAAGATTCCAAGAATACTTACTTGCGCAAACAAGAGGCTCCCGAATACTTTCTTCCTCTTCTGGTTCGCTTTGTCCCTCACTGTGACTCGCGTAAGGGGATTTGACATCCACAATGGCAATGTCTGTGCTGGGTCTAGGAGACAGATCCCATGGCTCCAAAGAAACATCCTGGGTGAGCTGCCCACACTCACTTTTCTCTAAAAAGAAACAATATACCATTCATTAAGCCACCCCAAGTCCCATCTGTTTCTAGCATCCATTTTGCTATATTAGTTGACCAAACTTGCACTTGGTCTGATGTCAATGTTTGCTCCTGACCAGTGGACTAATTTACACATATACATATTGTTTAGATCCAAATATTGCTTACTTTTTTATGATCTGATGTATGTACTCCATCTGGTCTTGTTCCCGGTGTTTTAGATCAGACCATCTTTTTTTGGATTTGGTCCTTTGATCGGTCCACCGAAAATTCTCTCTACAAAACGGCAATGACCTTCTAAAAAATGCTGTCTTTTCGGCAGCTTGCAGTCGTTATCATGCTTCTCTAGGATGTGCACCATCTCCACCATCTCACCCTTGCTCATGGAGGTTGCTTTGTGCCTCCTATGAGCTCCACAATGGCGGGGCTGGATGGTGAGAAGTGACAGTGCATGCATCAGTGATACTGTCCCTCTTGTGTACCTGTTGAAGAACACGCTGTGTGGAATAATGGACAGGGCACTTGAGGCAGAACAGAGGGAGGAAGAGGAGGACTTCCTTACCTCTCAAGGGCCCCTTTATCCAGACAGTATGCCTGCAGGCCCGCCTATCACACAGGAAGAGGAGGAGGAGGATTGTGTCAGCATGGAGGTGGAGCCTGGCACTCAGCATCAGCAACAGTCTTCAAGGGATCATTTTCAGGCCCCATAAACCCATGGACTTGTACGTGGCTGGCAGGAGGTGGCTGCATATCAGGTCATCCTTAGTGACCCAGAGGAATCCAGACCGAATGCCTCAGCAAACCTACGCTGCATGATCCTGCAAAGCCTGCAAAAGGACCCTCGCATTCGTTGTATCAAGGAGAGGGATCAGTACTGGCTGGCAACCCTTCTTGATCCACGTTAAAAGGGTAAGGTGGCGGAACCTATCCAGCTATCGCAGAGGGAGCAGAAGATGAAAAATCTTCGGGAGGCCTTGCAGAAAGGTTTGTGCACTGCATTTCCAGAGCCTGGGAGGTTACAATTTCCTGGTCCTCCTGGACAACGTGTTGCTGAGGCTTCGGTCAGTAACAGAAGGAGCGGTGGAGAAGGTGGCTGTCTGACCGATGCGTTCAGACATTTTTTTAGTCCGCAGCCCCAGGGTATGATCGGTTCCAGCAACCATTGCCAGCATCTGTTGTGCATGGTGCAGGAATACCTAGGGGCAAGATCAGACTTGGGGACCTTTCCCACCGAAAATCCACTGGGTTACTGGGTCTTGAGGATGGACCACTGGCCAGAGCTTGTACTGTATGCAATTGAGCTACTGGCCTGTCCTGCATCCAGCGTTCTTTCGGAACGCACATTCAGTGCCGTTGGAGGCTTTGTAAACAATCACAGAGTGCGCCTGTCCACCGACTCATTTGATTGGCTCACCTTCGTAAAAATGAATCCGTCTTGGATCACCAGGTACCAAGCACCTGATGCTGATGTAACAGAATAATTTTTTTATGAATGTGAGATCCCTTGAAGACTGCCTATGGTGATGGTGATGAAGTGACTATCCTGTTATGCTGAGTGACTATCCTATTCCTCCTCAATGTTTATGTTGATAGCTTCTAAGAGCATTTTTGGTTCTGGGCACCACCACCAGTGGCTAAGGCCCAATTTTTCTGCCTCTGTTTTACAGGGGCGTCTAATTACAATTCTTGATCTACTATTTCACAGCAGGGCTCCTTCCTGCGCCCACCATGAGTAACTGTGAGGGCTTACAGTGTTGTGGCACCACCACCACCGCCTAAGGCCCAATTTTTCTGCCCCTGTTTAACAGGGGCATGTAATTACAATCCTTGATATAATATTTCACAGCAGGGCCCATTCCAGCGCCCAGCAAGAGTATCTGTGAGGGCTTACAGTGTTCTGGTACCACCAACACCTAAGGCCCACTTTTCCACAGAATGTATGGGACAGGCCATAGAGTATATACAGGCAGTCCCCTATTTGCAAAAATCCAACTTACAAACGGAGGGAGACAACAGGAAGTGAGAGAAAATCTACCCATATGAAGGGAAATTCTCTCCTGCAAGAGTTAATATGGGAAAAGGTGTCTCCTCCACTGATTTATCACCAATCCTTGTTTCCCTTAAAAACCCCAAATTTTCAAAATCCAATTGTCATTGGGACAGAAAGTGAGGTGAAATCTTCTGAACAGGGGCACAGACAGCAAAACAAATGTTACAGGGGTAATAACCCTTCCCTATGTTTTCCAAAAGCTTTAAAATAGATTTTTTGGCTGGAGCTACACTTACAAAATGTACCTGTTCCAAATTACAAACTGATTCTACATAAGAACAAACCTACAGTCCCTGTCTTGTTTTTACCGCCTGTATACTGCTGTTCAGAGTATATAGGGCCTGGGAGCCCAACACCTTTTCTTTTTTTAATTTGGGTGTGGAGTTCCCCTTAATATCCATACAAGACCTAAAGGGCATGGTAATGGGCTGGGGGGGTACCCATGCCATTTGTCTCACTGATTTTCATCCATATTGCCGGGACCTGACATTACATTAAAGCCTCAAGCAGTTTTAAATTACTTTTATTCCTTTAGAAATGTCATTTTGTGCAGAGACTGTTGTAAGCATGGGAAACACACGCCACTTTACAGGCATACTACTGACACCCCCCAGGTACGATATTTAAAGGAATATTTCACTTTTATGCTTTCACTTTAAGCATCATTAAAATCAGTGCTCCCGAAAAAACGTCAGTTTTTTTTTTTTTTATATAATCAAAATTTTTCTTTACACAAAGTTAACATTTTAAACATAGTTTACCGAGAAACAGTTAATCGAGAAACAAGCTAGTTACACAGTTCTCTTGTCAGCAGTTAGCTGGTTGTGCTAACCCTACCACCCCCCCTATCAAAAAAAATAAAAATAAATAATAATATATAAAATTCCCTTCCTTTCTTAAACGCTGTCCATCTCCACCCCCCTCCCCAACACACACTAAATACCCACCCCGTATCTTCGCCCTCCATTCTTCCCTTTGAATAATGTGTTCACCTACCAAAAAACCTCTCTGTGTCAAAAAAAAAAAAGGGTATATATATATGCCCTGTGATTAATAAATTAATATAATTCCCAATGATTGTGTATATCAGTCTATATGATATAGTTCCTCTGTGACACTCCAAACATCTACAAGCCACAAGTCAACACATTAAACAAACCCAAACAACACAACACAAAAAAAAACCCCACCATACATGCCCATACGTGCCCTGTGATTTTGATTAACCATATTGTGTGTATCGGCCTTCATGGCCTGGTTCCTCAATTCTAAGTGTATCCTGTGGTTAATATAGAGTTCCCAATGATTGTGTGTAATAAAAAAAATAAAAAAAATAAAACCCTCACCATACATTCCCTGTGATTATTACTGATTACCCATATTGTGTAAATCGGCCTTCCTGGCCTAATTCCTCAATTCTAAATGTCAGAGATAAAGAAAAAAAAAAAAAGTGAAATTAATTGAAGCCAGTATAAGTCCTTCCACCTACCTCCATGTGTTTACCCAACCCCATATAATGTAAGAGGCCACTCGCTGCCATAGTAAAATATAATTTCTATCTCGTGAGAAGAAAAAAAAAAGCCAAAGGCGGTTTGCGTTCTAGTTATGAATAAACAAACTTTCCAACCCACCACTCCTCACCTATAAGTGCCAAGCTCTCCACCTCCACATGACTCAACTCACTCTCTCCTTCTCCCCCTTCACCAGGCGTAGGCATCCATTTAAAGGGGTAAGGGGAGGTAGAGGGAGACAGCAGAAAAGAGAAAAAAAAAAGAAAAAAAAAAAAAGGAGGGAAGAGGAACCCCGGCTTATATCTATCCTGTTCATATTTTGCATTTTAGCGCCTTATCTCTTTTATAGCTAAGACCATATGTAGGAGAGTTGTACTAAAGTTCTTATAGAGTCATTGCTACCCTCGCCTTTCCTATATTTCCTCTTAATCTATCTCATGTACACACTGTATCCAGCCTGCCCATGTTTTCTCAAATTCCCCTTTTTAATCCCTTACTACATGAATCCATCTTTCAGCTTCCATTATCCGGTTCACCTCCTTTTTCCAATCCTCTAGTGTTGGGCAAGCAGTCTGTTTCCAAAATCTGGGGATTAATATTTTAACTGCATTTAATAGGTGTGGTGTAATGCTCTTCCTATAAGCTTTAATTGGGCTGGTTGTTCCATGAAACAGGAAATCCAAAGGTGTACGTTCTATAGATCTTGGGGTCAACCTCTCGATCCACGGTGCGATTGCTACCCAAAATTCTCTGATCTTAGGGCATTCCCACCACAGATGGAGAAATGTACCCCTTTGTTCACATCCTCTCCAGCACCTGGTATCCGCTGCTGGGTACATCTTATTTAGTCTTACTGGTGTCCTATACCACCTTGTCAGGAATTTATAGGCCATTTCCTGAACGTACGAACTTGTGGATGTTAAATAAGTTGATTTAATCATTTTTTTAATTTGTTCGTCTGACAGTACCTTATTTAACTCCCTTTCCCATTCCCTAATAAAGTATGGGACTGTATTCTTTTGGGTACCCAATATCAGGCTATACATCTGAGACAGCAGGTGTTTATTTTCCCCCAGGCATACACACTGGCTCTCAAACCTAGTAGTCGAACTTAATGGTCTTAATGAGAGTTTCATCTTTTTAAAAAAGCTTGTCATTTGGTTGTATCTCCATCCTGATATGGATATATTCCCTAATACTGTAACCAGCTACTGGCACGTTGCTAAGGTCCCCCACGGAGCAAACTTGCCACAAGTGACATCTCCATCCCTCCCCCATGCCCCCAGAAATCCCCTTCCCTCCCCCAGTGTAAACCATGGGAATCCCTCCAGTGGAGCTAAAGGGGACATCTGGGGGGAGTACTCTGTTCTATTCAAGTTATCCCATGTTGTCAAAGAATTCCGGGTCAGGGGGGACGTCCATTACAAAAGTCCTCTTGCCACACTCGGGATCCAGGGGGCTCCTGACAGGTTCCTCCCTGCTATAGCTTTTTTTAGTGGAACCCATATTTTACTAGAGGAGTCATGGCACCAATTCAGAATACGAACCAGCGACATTGCCTTATAGTATACTAATATATCGAGCAAGCCCAATCCTCCACCTGCCTTACTTCTACGCAGGATGTCATATGTCAACCTTGGTCTTTTACTATTCCACACAAATGCTACAAAAGCTTTCCATATCTGTTTGAAAAAGATTCCTGGCAGTTTAATTGGGACTGTATATAACATGTAAATAATTCTAGGTAGTATACACATTTTGATGGCACTCACTCTTCCAAACCATGTTAAATATTGTCCTGTCCATTTTTTTAAGTCCTCCTTTAGCCCTACTATTAGGGTGGCATAATTAAGATCATATAACATTTTTTGGTCCGAGGTAATATACACCCCCAAATAAAACAATGAGTCCTTCTTCCACACAAAGGGGTACTCCCTTCTCAGCATCCTTGCCATCTCTTGAGGGATGTGACTGGGAAGGAGTATTGATTTTTAATAATTAATTTTAAAGTTAGATAGAAGACCATATCTGTCTATTTCCCGCATAAGAGCCATTAAGGATGTCTGAGGTGCTGAGAGGTAGAACAGCAGATCATCAGCATAGGCCGATACCTCATGTTCCACGTCCCCAACACCTATTCCCGATATCTCCCCATTGTCTCTAATCCTACAGAGAAATGGTTCTAATATTATAGCAAATATTAATGGGGAGAGTGGGCACCCTTGCCTTGTTCTGTTTCGTATGTTAAAATAGTCTGAAATTGTACTGTTCACTTTAACCCTTGCTCTTGGAACCGCATAGAGGGCCATTATCCATCCCATCATACGGTCACCTAGACCTACTCCCTTCAAGACTTCATTCATAAAACCCCAGTTCACCCTATCGAAGGCTTTTTCTGCATCCATCGATAGTACGATCTTTGGGGCTTTCTCTGGACCATGTTGTATCCAGTGGAGTAGGTGAAGTGCCCGGATGGTATTATCCCTTGCCTCGCGTCCTTTTACAAAACCTGTCTGATCTGGGTGTACTAAGTCCCCTATATGTTCTTGCAGTCTCAGAGCTAAAATTTTAGCAAGCAGTTTAGTATCTGAGTTGAGCAGAGAAATAGGCCTATAATTGGCACAATATTGAGGATCTTTCCCTTCCTTTGGGATTACAGTTATGTACGCCACCAGGGCTTCTGGGGGCGATGGGTTAACTGCATTAATTGAGTTGAAATAATTACATAGCGGTTTTATCAGCTCCGGAGAGAACTTTTTATAGTAAATATTTGTCAGGCCGTCCGGGCCAGGACTTTTCCCTGTCGGTAAAGGCTGCTATTGCTCTGCTCAATTCTTCTACTGTAATTGGGTGTTCCATTTCTGCTTTAATTGTCTCCGATAGGGTCAGCATTGATGATTCCTTATATTCCTTAGGGCTCTAAAAGATATGGAGGTTTTCCCATAGTAACAACTGATTTCCTCCACATACACCTATTACGTATATGTCACCTATTGCGCATATTTCATATATCAGGGTCCACAACTCATACCCCTCCCTAGATCCATTCGCTTAGAATTGAGCCCCCTATATTTTATACATTTAGATTATCTATTCTTTTAAGCGGGACTATGCCTCCCATGCCGATTTTTACGTTGGCCCTTAGGGGAGACTTGATGCCATTGTTTAGGCCACTGTAGGGAAATCCCCTTTTTTGTGTCTTCCAGTCTGTAAAATCTACTGCCGGAAGATCCAATATTTCCACAAATGACTGTAGGTCATCCTTAGTACGTAGTGTTGCTGTTCTACCATTTCTAGAAGCCGTCAGGCTAAATGGGAACCCCCATCTATAGTTCACCTCCTTTAAACGCAGGGCTTCCAGCAAAGGTCGAACTGCTTGGCGTTGGTACAGAGTCCTGCGTGTTAAATCTGGGTATAGCGATAAAGTCATCCCATCAATTAATTTCAAGGTTGCTACGGGCCATTTTCATTATGGTTTCCTTTATTGTATATTTATGTACTCTGCATATTAAATCCATGCATTTCTCCCTATTTTGAGTGGAGTATGTGGGGACTCGGTGGATCTCAATACATTCGGGTGCGGAGGCCCCCATAATCTGAGAAAATTTTTTTGGGACTACTGAGGTTAAGTCAGTTGTTTGAATTGTTTCAGGTAGCCCTTTTATGCGGATGTTCTGCCTTCTGTCTCTGTTCTCGTAGTCATCTAACTGATCTTTGTATAAATTTAGGATATCCTCATGTTCTTTAATCAAATCTTGAACTTCCGCCACAGCCTGTATCATTACCTCATGGTTCTCTTCCAGATTTTCCACCCTATACCCCAGTGCCCTTGTATCCTCTTTTAGGTCCTCTATCGCCTGCTGGAAAGCCTGCTCCACTGTGTTGATTAGTTGCTGGATATCAGTCTTTGTAGGGAGGGCCCTCAGTAGGTCTTTGATTTCCCTAATTTCTCTCTGTGTCTCCCGCATCTCCCCTTAAAACCGGGGGCTGCGTGTCCCTTTCTTCCAGTGGGGGCTCTGTGAAATAGCTGGGACCTGCCAATGTTTGTTTCTCCTCCCTTGCTGCTAATTCTCTCTCCGCGAATGGGGTCCTTCTCTCAACCATAGCCAGGTCTGCTTTTAAAGATGAAGCCTCCCGGGCCATACTATTTACGTGTTCTGGGGGGCTATGTTCTAATATCATATCTCCATCTTTATTTTCACCCCCCTCTTGGCCCTTTTCCACCCTTCCCATATTGGGCACCCCCTCTTCAGGCCCCAAATTATCTTGTCCCCACTCTGCTGTATCTTTTCCCATGCTTAGAGAGTGTTGTTTAACATTAGGGATGTTTCTCTCAGGTAGTTTCCTCCCTCTTCCTATTGTCGGGGATCCTCTTCCTTGCTCTGTGTGGGTTCGTCCAGCTACTTTACACCACGGCCAGATGTCAGCAACTTACGGTCCATTTGCCTTCCACTATCTTGCCTGGCTTCCACTGCCCCACTACCTCTCTCTTCTTGCCCTCTCATGTGGTATTTTTGTTCTGCACAGGGGGAGAGATAAAATCGTATCCCTCCTGAATTACTCCGGTTTCCTTTTGCCGGTTGCTGCGCAGCTTGTTGGCGCGTGGTCATTGTTGATGTCAATTTCACCTATATAATTTTCAGGGAGGGGGGATCGGCAATCCACAACAGCTGTATAAGATTATGTAGATATACAGTAGAGCAGTGGAACCAAACCAGGATAGAAGAGATAGGAGAGGTGAAGCTGCTAGCCGTATATGCCCTTATATCCTTCCTTTTCCCCTTTCCTCCCCTCTCTCCCTTTTAACCTTTTAGGGGAAGGGAGACCTCCACAAAATCAATCTCTAGGAGTCAGGACAGGCTGCTCCTGTTCATGATGGAATGTTCCTCCCCCTTTTTTAACTTTACATGGGAGTATGCAAGTGGATATATGCCTGGGGACTTGCGTGGTGGCTTTGCAAATGTATACGTTATCTCTCTCTCCTTTTGCAAGTCTTATCAAAGGAAGGAAAAAAGGAGTTTTCCTGTATAATTGACAAGTAATGAACAGATAAGGCCAGCTAGTGAATCAATTCAATTGGTTCAATCCTATTCAGTCATATTCAGTCAAAAAACAAAACACAAAAAAAAAAAAATGTTCCTTTTTCCTTTTTTTTTTCTTTCCAGAGTCCTTCACCGCTATACAGCTATGGACCAGAGAGGATCAGAGCAGACAGTTTCTCAGTTTTATCAATAGTCAATAGTCAATAGTCAATAGTCCTCTTCCTCTTGAGCCTACTACACTTGGTCAGCCTCCTTAGCAGTGCTTAATTTTTAATATATGAAATATGTATATACATACTTTAAAGGTGCAAGTTTAAATGCTCTTACAGGCACGTCCTTACTTTCCATCTACCCGACATTCACCCTCCCGGGGATCTCTCTGGCACGGCTGAGTGGTGTGAGGCTTCTCCAGGCTTATGTAAAAGTTGCCGTCCCGTCTACTGTCAGACCAACCGTCCTCCAGGGCTCCGGGCTCCAAGCTCCTCCGCCTCCACCACCGCCCTCTCACAGCAAAGCACAGGCATGTAACATCGGGTTTACCGTCCGTGCAATGATGACGCCCTCCAGGCCATTCGCTGCGGCCGCTCCCCCCCAGACACCGGGAGACACCAGCCGGTGATTGATCAGCTGAGCGACAAGCGTCCAGACTTCTCAGTGGGTAATAGGCATCAGCAGATCTGGACACAGGAGCTCAGTCTAGCAGCATGTCTGCTCAGGGAGGAGCCCTTAAACGCTCACAGCAACACACCTGTGAGCATAGGTGTGCCTCCTGAAAAAAAACATCAGTTTTTAAAACGTTCTTTTCCATTGATACATGTCCCCTGGGGCAGGACCAGGGTCCCCAAACCCTTTTTAGGACAATAACTTGCATATTAGCCTTTAAAATTCGTACTTTTGATTTTTCACGTTCGAGTCCCATAGACTTTAACGGTGTTTGAATGTCCGAACGAACTTTCGGTCCATTCGCATGTTCTGGATGCGAACCGAATCGGGGGGTGTTCGGCCCATCACTAATGGGCGCTGATAGGTGGCACTGATAGGCACTGATAGGCGACACTAATGGGCACTGATAGGCGACACTGATGAGCACTGATAGGTGGCACTGATAGGCAGCACTGATAGACGGCACAGATAGGCTGCACTGATGGGCACTGATGGGACTCCACTGATAATCAGGGCACTGATGAACAGTGCCCTGATTATCAGTGTAAACAATGTACTGACAGTCTTGCTGGTTAACATCTCTCTTTTCCTCACACAGACACAGCGTGGGAGGAAAGGATTGCCAATAATCAGCTGATCACATGGTAAAGAGCCACTGCGATTGGCCCTTTACCATGATCTGTGATCAGCTGTGTTCAAAGGGCACAGCAGTCACAGAGCGCACTGAATGCCCACCCCAGGAGACACGTGGGAGGCATGGTTCTGGGAGGATGTCCATGGATGCCCTACCAGAACTGGAAGCCTGGAGCTCAGGTGGAAGGGGGGCTCAGGGAGGCCCTTCACAGTTTGTTGCACTGGGACCCTGAAGATTCTAGTTATGCCTCTGGCACAGGGTATTTTTAAAAGTTGAAAGTAGGAATCTTGTGCTGAATGCTAAGCTATTAGTTGCTATTACTTTAGATAAGTGATCCCTGGTATTAGGTTTTGTATTTTTCCACTTCCTTAGTGAAGTATTGAAAGTGAATCTGTAAGGACAGAAATATTGTAGTGATCATAGCTAATTTTGTTTATTTAATAATAAGCATTCAGAATGACGGCTCAGACTTTGCCGACAGCACCGGCTACATGCTTGCTTTAGATCAGTGACTGATTACTTAACCACTTGAGCCCCAGAAGAATTTACCCTCTTCCTGACCAGAGCACTTTTTGCGATTCAGCACTGTGTCGCTTTAACTGCCAATTGCGCGGTCATGCGATGTTACACCAAAACAAAATTTACGTCCTTTTTTTCCCACAAATAGAGCTTTCTTTTGGTGGTATTTGTGCCATGCGTTGCCAATGCGTATCATCCCTGTGGTTTTTATTTTTTGCGTTATAAACAAAAAAAAGAATGTCATTTCCTTTTTGCTATAATAAATATCCCCCAAAAATATAAAAAAACAAATTTTTTCCTCAGTTTAGGCGGATATGTATTCTTCTACATATTTTTGGTACAAAAAATTGCAATAAGTGTATATCGATCGGTTTGCGCAAAAGTTATAGCGTCTATAAAATAGGGGGTAGAATTATGGCATTTTTATTATTAATTTTTTTTAACTAGTAATGGCGGTGATCTGCATTTTTTATCATGACTGCGACATTGCGGCAGACACATTGGACATGTTTGACACTATTTTGGGACCATTGTCATTTATACAGCGATTAGTGCTATAAAAATGCACTGATAACTGTGTAAATAACACTGGCAGAAAAGGGGTTAAAAACTAGGGGGTGATTAAGGGGTTAAGTGTGTCCTAGGGAGTGATTCTAACTGTGGGGGGGTGGGTTCACTACAACATGACAGAGATCACTGCTCCCGATGACAGGGATCAGTAGATCTCTGTCATGTTGCTAGGCAGAACAGGGAAATGCCTTGTTTACATAGGCATCTCCCCTCACTTCTGCCGTTCCGTGACACGATCGCGGGACACAAGCGGACATCAAGTCCAGGTACGCCCATTTGCCCACCGCTGCCATTGTGCCAATCGTATATCGGCGTGCGGCGGTCGGCAAGTGGTTAAAGTGTTGCTAAAGGCTTATTTCTTTTTTTTAAATAACAAACATGTTATACTTACCTGTAGGGATGAGCGGAACACCCCCCCGGTTCGGTTCGCACCAGAACCTGCGAATGGACCAAAACTTTGCACGAACCTTAGAACCCCATTGAAGTCTATGGGACTCGAACATTCGAAATCAAAAGTGCTAATTTTAAAGGCTAATTTGCATTGTATTGTCCTAAAAAGGGTTTGGGGACCCGGGTTCTGCCCCAGGGGACATGTATCAATGCAAAGAAAAAGTTTTAAATCTGCCTTTTTTTCGGGAGCAGTGATTTTAATGATGCTTAAAGTGAAAAAAAAGTGAAATATTCTTTTAAATATCGTACCCGGGGGGTGTCTATAGTATGCCTGTAAAATGATGCGTGTTTCCCGTGCTTAGAACAGTCCCTGCACAAAATGACATTTTTAAAGGAATAAAAGTCATTTAAAACTGCTTACGGCTTTATTAAATGTTGGGTCCCGGTAATATGGATGAAAATCAGTGAGACAAATGGCATGGGTACCCCCCAAATCCATTGCCAGGCCCTTTGGGTCTTGTATGGATATTAAGGGGAACCCTGCACCCAAATTAAAAAAAGGAAAGGCATGGGGCCCCAGGCCCTCTGAACAGCAGTATACAGGCTGTTCAAACAAGACAGGGATTGTAGGTTTGTTGTTAAGTAGAATCTGGTACATATTTAAAGTGTTTATCTCCAGCCAAAAAATCTATTTTAAGTTTTTTGGAAAACATAGGGAAGGGTTATCACCCCTGTGACATTTGTTTTGCTGTCACTTTCTGTCCCAATGACAAATGTTTTTTGAAAATGTGGGTTTTTTATTGAAACAAGGATTGGTGATAAAGCATCAGTGGAAAGGGGACACGTTTTTCCCATATTAACTCTTACAGGAGAGAATTTCCCTTCCTGCGGTATATTTCATCTAACTTCCTGTTGTCTCCTTCCGTTTTCAAGTAGGAGTCGTTTGTAAGTTGGATGTTTGAAAGTAGGGGCCTGCCCTATATACTCTGCAGAAATTGAGGCCTTAGGTAGTTGTGTTGCCACAACACTGTAAGCCCTCACAGGGCCCTACTGTGAAATATTAGATCAAGAATTGTAATTACATGCCCCTGTTGAACAGGGTCATAAAAATTGGGCTTTTGGTGATGGTGGTGGTGGTGCCACAACACTGTAAGTCCTAACAGTTACTCTTGGTAGGCGCTGGAACGGGCCCTACTGTGAAATATTATATCAAGTATTGTAATTACATGCACCTGTTGAACAGGGGCAGAAAAATTGGGCCTTTGGTGGTAGTGGTGCTGGTGCAACAACACTGTAAGTCCTCACAGTTACTCTTGGTGGGCGCAGAAATGGGCCCTGCTGTGATATATTAGATCAAGAATTGTAATTACATGTCCCTGTTGAACAGGGGCTGAAAAATTGGGCCTTAGGCACTGGTGCCACAACACTGCAACCCCTCACAAATACTCTAGTTGGAGCGCAGGAATGAGCCCTGCTGCAAAGTACTGCATCAAAAATTGTAATTACACGCCCCTGTTAAACAGGGGCTGAAAAATTGGGCCTTAGGCACTGGTGCCACAACACTGCAACCCCTCACAGATACTGTAGTTGGAGCGCAGGAACGAGCCCTGCTGCAAAGTATTGCATCAAAAATTGTAATTACACGCCCCTGTTAAACAGGGGCTGAAAAATTGGGCCTTAGCCACTGGAGGCGGCGCCCAGAACCAAAATATTCTTACAAACTATCAGCATGATCATTGAGGAGGAAGAGGATAGTCACTCAGCATAACAGGATAGTCACTCAGCATCAGCATAGGGAGTCTTGAAGGAATCTGACATTTCAAAAAAAAAATATTCGGTTACATCAGCACCAGGTGCTTGGTAGCTGGTGGTGATCCAAGACTGATTCATTTTTATGAAGGTCAGTCGATCGACCGAGTCGGTGGACAGGCGCACCCTGTGATCAGTTACAAAGCCTTCAGCAGCACTGAATGTGCGTTCCGAAAGAGCGCTGGATGCAGGACAATCCAGTAGCTCAACTGCATACTGTGCAAGCTCTGGCCAGTGATCCATCCTCAACACCCAGTAACCCAGAGGATTTTGGGTGGGAAAGGTGTCCAAGTCAGATCTTGCCCCTAGGTATTTCTGCACCATGTAAAACAGATGCTGGCGATGGTTGCTGGAACTGATCATACCTTGGGGCTGCAGACTAAAAAATTGTCTGAACGCATCGGTCAGACAGAAACCTTCTCCACTGCTCCTTTCTGTGACTGACCGAAGCCTCAGCAACACGTTGTCCAGGAACAGGAGTTTGTAACCTCCCAGTCTCTGGAAACGCGTTGCACAAACCTTTCTGCAAAGCCCCCCGAAGATGTTTCATCCTCTGCTCCCTCTGCGATAGCAAGATAAGGTCCGCAAACGTACCCTTGTAACGTCGATCAAGGAGGGTTGCCAGTCAGTAACAATCTCTCTCCTTGATACCACGAATATGAGGATCCTTCCGCAGGTTTTGCAGGATCACGGAGGCCATGCAGCGTAGGTTTGCTGAAGCATTCGGTCCGGAGTCGTCTGGGTCACTAAGGACGGCATCATCTGCAGCCACCTCCTGCCAGCCACGTACAAGTCCATGGGTTTTTTGGGACTGTAAATGATCCCTTAAAAACTGCTGCTGATGCTGAGTGCCAGGCTCCACCTCCATGCTGACACAATCCTCCTCCTCCTTGTCCTCTTCCTGTGTGGTCGGCGGGCACGCAGGAACACTGTCTGAATAAGGCGGGCCTTGAGAGCTAAGGAAGTCCTGATCTTCCTGACTCTGTTCTGCCTCAAGTGCCCTGTCCATTATTCTACGCAGCGTGTGCTCCAACAAGTGGAAAAGCGGGACAGTGTCACTGATGCATGCACTGTCACTGCTCACCATCCTCGTGGCCTCCTCAAATGGTGACAGGACAGTGCATGCATCCCTGATCATGGCCCACTGGTGTGGTAGCTATACTGTAGGTGCAACTGTGCAGGGTACACAGTACACTAACTGTAAATACTTCAAGAGCCTGCCTGTGCTATTATTAGGATCAGAAGAAGCACACAAGCACTTGGCTTCAGGTAGCTATACTGTAGGTGCAACTGTGCAGGGTTACACAGTACACTAACTGAAAATACTTCAAGAGCCTGCCTGTGCTATTAATAGGATCAGAAGAAGCACACAAGCACTTGGCTTCAGGTAGCTATACTGTTCGTGCAACTGTGCAGGGTACACAGTACACTAACTGTAAATACTTCAAGAGCCTGCCTGTGCTATTAATAGGATTAGAAGAAGCACACAAGCGCATGGCTGCAGGTAGCTATACTGTAGGTGCAACTGTGCCGGGTAACACAGTACACAAACTGTAAATATTTCAAGAGCCTGCCTGTGCTATTAATAGGATCAGAAGAAGCACACAAGCACTTGGCTTCAGGTAGCTATACTGTAGGTGCAACTGTGCAGGGTTACACAGTACACAAACTGTAAATATTTCAAGAGCCTGCCTGTGCTATTAATAGGATCAGAAGAAGCACACAAGCACTTGGCTTCAGGTAGCTATACTGTAGGTGCAACTGTGCAGGGTTACACAGTACACTAACTGGAAATACTTCAAGAGCCTGCCTGTGCTATTAATAGGATCAGAAGAAGCACACAAGCACTTGGTTTCAGGTAGTCATACTGTAGGTGCAACTGCGTAGGGTTACACAGTACACTAACTGCAAATACTTCAAGAACCTGTCTCTGCTATTAATAGGATCAGAAGAAGCACACAAGCACTTGACTTCAGGTAGCTATACTGTAAATACTTCAAGAGCCTGCCTGTGCTAATAGGACCAGAAGAAGCACACAAGCACTTGGCTTCAGGTAGCTATAATGTAGGTGCAACTGTGCAGGGTACACATTACACTAACTGGAAATATTTCAAGAGCCTGCCTGTGCTATTAATAGGATCAGAAGAAACACACAAGCACTTGGCTTCAGGTAGCTATACTGTAGGTGCAACTGTGCCGGGTTACACAGTACACTAACTGGAAATACTTCAAGAGCCTGCCTGTGCTATTAATCAGCGGGCACGCAGGAACACTGTCTGGTTAAAGGGGCCTTGAGAGCTAAGGAAGTCCTGATCTTCCTGCCTCTGTTCTGCCTCAAGTGCCCTGTCCATCATTCCACTCAGCGTGTGCTCCAACAGGTGGACAAGCGGGACAGTGTGACTGATGCATGCACTGTCACTGCTCACCATCCTCGTGGCCTCCTCAAATGGTGACAGGACAGTGCATGCATCCCTGATCATGGCCCACTGGCGTGGTAGCTATACTGTAGGTGCAACTGTGCAGGGTACACAGTACACTAACTGTAAATACTTCAAGAGCCTGCCTCTGATATTAATAGGATCAGAAGAAGCACAAAAACACTTGGCTTCAGGTAGCTATTCTGTAGGTGCAACTGTGCAGGATACACAGTACACTAATTAGAATTATTTCAAGAGCCTGCCTGTGCTTTTAAAAGGATCAGAAGAAGAACACAAGCACTTGGCTTCAGGTAGCTAAGCTGTAAGTGCAATTGTGCAGGGTACATAGTACACTAAATTGAAATACTTCAAGAGCCTGCCTGTGCTATATATAGGATCATAAGGAGTACACAAGCACTTGGCTTCAGTTAGCTATACTGTAGGAGAAACTGTGCAGGGTACAAAGTACTCTAACTGGAAATACTTCAGGAGCCTGCCTGTGCTATTAATAGGATCAGAAGAAGCACACAAGCACTTGGCTTCAGGTAGCTATACTGTAGGTGCAACTGTGCATGGTTACACTGTACACAAACTGTAAATACTTCAAGAGCCTGCCTGTGCTATCAATAGGATCATAAGGAGCACACAAGCACTTGGCTTCAGGTAGCTATACTGTAGGTGCAACTGTGCATGGTTACATGGTACACTAACTGTAAATACTTCAAGAGCCTGCCTGTGCTATTATTAGGATCAGAAGAAGCACACAAGCACTTGGCTTCAGGTAGCTATACTGTAGGTGCAACTGTGCAGGGTACAAAGAACACTAACTGGAAATACTTCAAGAGCCTGCATGTGCTATTAATAGGATCATAAGAAGCACACAAGCACTTGGCTTCAGGTAGCTATACTGTAGGTGCAACTGTGTAGGGTACACAGTACACTAACTAGAAATACTTCAAGAGCCTGCCTGTGCTATTAATATGATCAGAAGAAGCACAAAAGCACTTGGCTTCAGGTAGCTATACTGTAGGTGCAACTGTGCAGGGTACACAGTACACCAACTGTAAATACTTCAAGAGCCTGCCTGTGCTATTAATATGATCAGAAGAACCACACAAGCACTTGGCTTCAGGTAGCTATACTGTAGGAGAAACTGTGCAGGGTACACAGTACACCAACTGTAAATACTTCAAGAGCCTGCCTGTGCTATTAATAGGATCAAAAGAAGCACACAAGCACTTGGCTTCAGGTAGCTATTCTGTAGGTGCAACTGGGCAGGGTACACAGTACACTAAGTGGAAATACTTCAAGAGCCTGCCTCTGCTATTAATATGATCAGAAGAAGCACACAAGCACTTGGCTTCAGGTAGCTATATTGTAGGTGCAACTGTGCAGGGTTACACAGTACACTAACTGTAAATACTTCAAGAGCCTGCCTGTGCTATTAATATGATCAGAAGAAGCACACAAGCACTTGGCTTCAGGTAGCTATATTGTAGATGCAACTGTGCAGGGTTACACAGTACACTAACTGTAAATATTTCATGAGCCTGCCTGTGCTATTAATAGGATCAGAAGAAGCACACAAGCACTTGGCTTCAGGTAACTATACTGTAGGTGCAACTGTGCCGGGTTACACAGTACACTAACTGTAAATACTTCAAGAGCCTGCCTGTGCTATTAATAGGATCAGAAGAAGCACACAAGCACTTGGCTTCAGGTAGCTATACTGTAGGTGCAACTGTGTAGGGTACACAGTACCCTAACTAGAAATACTTCAAGAGCCTGCCTGTGCTATTAATATGATCAGAAGAAGCACACAAGCACTTGGCTTCAGGTAGCTATACTGTAGGTGCAATTGTGCAGGGTACACAGAACAATAACTGGAAATACTTCAAGAGACTGCCTGTGCTATTAATAGGATCAGAAGAAGCACACAAGCACTTGGCTTCAGGTAACTATACTGTAGGTGCAACTGTGCCGGGTTACACAGTACACTAACTGTAAATACTTCAAGAGCCTGCCTGTGCTATTAATAGGATCAGAAGAAGCACACAAGCACTTGGCTTCAGGTAGCTATATTGTAGGTGCAACTGTGTAGGGTACACAGTACACTAACTATAAATACTTCAAGAGCCTGCCTGTGCTATTAATATGATCAGAAGAAGCACACAAGCACTTGGCTTCAGGTAGCTATACTGTAGGTGCAACTGTGTAGGGTACACAGTACCCTAACTAGAAATACTTCAAGAGCCTGCCTGTGCTATTAATATGATCAGAAGAAGCACACAAGCACTTGGCTTCAGGTAGCTATACTGTAGGTGCAATTGTGCAGGGTACACAGAACAATAACTGGAAATACTTCAAGAGACTGCCTGTGCTATTAATAGGATCAGAAGAAGCACACAAGCACTTGGCTTCAGGTAACTATACTGTAGGTGCAACTGTGCCGGGTTACACAGTACACTAACTGTAAATACTTCAAGAGCCTGCCTGTGCTATTAATAGGATCAGAAGAAGCACACAAGCACTTGGCTTCAGGTAGCTATATTGTAGGTGCAACTGTGTAGGGTACACAGTACACTAACTATAAATACTTCAAGAGCCTGCCTGTGCTATTAATATGATCAGAAGAAGCACACAAGCACTTGGCTTCAGGTAGCTATATTGTAGATGCAACTGTGCAGGGTTACACAGTACACTAACTGTAAATATTTCATGAGCCTGCCTGTGCTATTAATAGGATCAGAAGAAGCACACAAGCATCTGTCTTCGGGTAGCTATACTGTTCATGCAACTGTGCAGGGTACACAGTACACTAACTGTAAATTCTTCAAGAGCCTGCCTGTGCTATTAATAGGATCAGAAGAAGCACACACACACTTTGCTTCAGGTAGCTATACTGTAGGTGCAACTGTGCAGGGTACACAGTACACTAACTGTAAATACTTCAAGAGCCTGCCTGTGCTATTAATAGGATCAGAAGAAGCACACACACACTTTTCTTCAGGTAGCTATACTGTAGGTGCAACTGTGCAGGGTACACAGTACACTAACTGGAAATACTATGAAAACACCTGCCTGCCTGTCAGTATATTAGGAAGAGTATAACAGGAACGGATTTAGCTAAACTGAACACAGTGTATATATATATATATATATATATATATATATATATATATATATATATATATATATATATATATATATATATACACAACACCTGGGATGCATATATATACGCAATACACCGTAAGTGCAGCTAATTGACTCAATCTGCCTACTCTATCTAACTTAAATCAAATGACACTGTCTCTCTGTCTATCTATCTCTCTTCTCTGCAACACACTACACAAGGCCGCCACGCAGGTGGCCTTATAAAGTGTGGGGCGTGTACTAAACCCCCTGAACCATAATTGGCCAAAGCCTCCCTGGCTGTACACACGGCACTGTGATTGGCCAAGCATGCGGGTCATAGTGCATACTTGGCCAATCATCAGCCAGCAATGCACTGCGATGCCGCAGTGAATTATGGCCCTTGACACGCCACTCGAATTTGGCACGAACGGCCTATAATGTTCGTAATTCGACGGACGACCAAACACATGATGTTCGAATCAAACATGCTTTCATCTCGAACATGAAGTTCATCCCTACTTACCAGCTCTGTGCAAGGATTTTGCAAGGAGCAGCCCCAGTCCTCCTCTTCTTGGGTCCCCTGCTGGTGCTCTGGACTTCTCCCTCTGCTGAGTGCCCCCATAGCAAGTGGCTTGCTATGGAGGCACTTGTGTGCTTGCTCCTGCTATTTGTATCCACAACACAGCCCCAACCCTGCTCCCTCCTCACTGGCTGTGATTGACAGCAGGGGGAGCCAATGGCTGATGTCTCTGAGCCAATAAGGAGCCAGAGAGCTGGAACAGCACATAGCTGTTTTAGGTATGAAGCTCAATTAAGTATTAGGGGGCTGTGAAGGAGCTGCATACTGAAGGCTTTTTACTTTCATGCATATAGTGAAGCAAATAATAATAGGAAAACCTTCAGGCTTTACAACTACTTAAATAGCTTCAAAAATTTAAAAACTATTTATTATAAATGCATGTGTAGGACTCATTTTAGCATATCACTTATTAAAAAATCAACAACTTAGCCTAACTGGCTCTTGGCAGCAAACACAAACCTGCAAAGTCAGCAAGAACTATATGTATCAGAAAAGTCATAAAACAGCAACATTTCCGGACTGCACTTTTTTTTTCTTCAGAAGAACACCATGAGACTGTATGCACTACTTATCAAGCAATAGATGGCATCTGTTTTGAAGATGTCACTTTTCATCTTCACTCTGAATACATAAGTCTTGATACTGTGTCATCTTATTCCAGACAATTAGCAGTTTGAAGTTAACGAAACAATTGAGTGTTTAGCACTTTTCTATTTATATAAATTATTCATTATATGTTTCTGTTGAATTTGGACTAAGTGTTAGATTTAAAGAGAAACAAACAAACAAAGCTGTAAAAAAGAAGACACAGTTGAATCTTTGCATTTAGAATTGAATCTGTGAGTGTGGTGTCTCATAAGAAAGAATTTAATGCAAAACATAACTGACTTCCTAACTCATTAATACCTGTCTAATACAAATTTACGGAGAACTGGATTTACATCGATTAGCTATGTTTTTATGATTGGTGGAATCAGAGAGCAACTCCAGGCAACAAGTAAAGTCAAAGAGTGAAGTTCCACAATTACATAGAGAAGTCAGAAAGTCTGTTCAGCCTAACTTTATCGGTTTACAATTTTACTTGCAGTCTTCTTATTTAAGCCTAAATGCAACCATAATCAAAAAACTAAAAAAATCAGCACAAGGGACATAACTTACAGTCAGTAGGATGTGTCCCTTGTGCTGATGCCTCTTCTGTTAGTGATAATCTTCCTCCTACAACCTCATCCTGCTTCCATAGCATTTCAGTGTGGCAGACGTTAATACAACTAATCACTAGTCATCAAGAAAGCCTGACTATGCCTGTCCTTTGTGCCCAGCTGTTCCATTCATAGAAGCTGTACTACAGGAAACAGGATCTATGAACAGAGGAGAGATCGATGATTGATAGCTCCACCCCCTTCATTCACGGATTATGTTTGATTCATTGAACCTGTAGTCATAGGTGTGCGCAGCCTATTGCATTAGAATATTCACCCTAAAGCTCAAAAACACATGTGCATGTGTGTGTGTGTGTGTGTGTGTGCATACAGTATCTCACAAAAGTGAGTACACCCTTCACATTTTTGTAAATATTTTATTATATCTTTTCATGGTGACAACACTGAAGAAATTACACTTTGCTACAATGTAAAGTAGTGAGTATACAGCCTGTATAACAGTGTAAATTTGCTGTCCCCTCAAAATAACTCAACACACAGCCATTAATGTCTAAACCACTGGCAACAAAGGTGAGTACACTCCTAAGTGAAAATGTCCAAATTGGGCCCAAATTGTCAATATTTTGTGTGGCCACCATTCATTTCCAGCACTTCCTTAACCCTCTGCATGGAGTTCACGAGAGCTTCACAGGTTGCTACTGGAGTCCTCTTCCACTCCTTCATGATGACATCACAGAGCTGGTGGATGTTAGAGACCTTGCGCTCCTCCACCCTCCATTTGAAGATGTCCCACAGATTTTTAATAGGGTTTAGGTCTGGAGACATGCTTGGCCAGTCCATCACCTTTACCCTCTGCTTCTTTAGCAAGGCAGTGGTTGTCTTGGAGGTGTGTTTTGGGTCGTTATCATTTTGGAATACTGCCCTGCGGCCCAGTCTCCGAAGAGAGGGGATCATGCTCTGCTTCAGTATGTCACAGTACATGTTGGCATTAATGGTTCCCTTAATGAACTGTAGCTCCCCAGTGCCAGCAGCACTCATGTAGCCCCAGACCATAACGCTCCCACCACCATGCTTGACTGTAGCCAAGACACACTTGTCTTCGTACTCCTCACCTGATTGCTGCCACACATGCTTGACACCATCTGAACCAAATAAGTTTATCTTGGTCTCATCAGACCACAGGACATGGTTCCAGTAATCCTTGTCCTTAGTCTGCTTGTCTTCAGCAAACTGTTTGTGGTTTTCTTGTGCATCATCTTTAGATAAGGCTTCCTTCTGGGAAGACAGCCATGCAGACCAATTTAAAGCAGTGTGTGGCATATGGTCTGAGCACTGACAGGCTGACCCCCCACCCCTTTAACCTCTGCAGAAAAGCTGGCAGCACTCATACGTCTATTTCCCAAAGACAACCTCTGGATATGACACTGAGTATGTGCACTCAACTTCTTTGGTCGACCATAACAGGACCTGTTCTGAGTGGAACCTGTCCTTTTAAACCACTCTATGTTCTTGGCCCCCGTGCTGTAACTCAGTTTCAGGGTCTTGGCGTTCTTCTTATAGCCTAGGCCATATTTATGTAGAGCAACAATTCTTTTTTTCAGATCCTCAGAGAGTTCTTTGCCATGAGGTGGCATGTTGAACTTCCAGTAACCAGTATGAGAGAGTGAGAGCGATAACACCAAATTTAGCACACTTACTCCCCATTCACACCTGAGACCTTGTAACACTAAGGAGTCACATGACACCGGAGAGGTAAAATTGGGTCCAATTTGGACATTTTCACTTAGGGGTGTACTCTCTTTTGTTGCCAGCGGTTTAGACATTAATGGCTGTTACTTGAGTTACTTTGAGGGGACAGCAAATTTACACTGTTATACAGGCTGTACACTCACTACTTTACATTGTAGCAAAGTGTCATTTCTTCAGTGTTGTCACATGAAAAGATATAATAAAATATTTACAAAAATGTGAGGGGTATATTCACTTTTGTGAGGTACTGTGTATATCTATATCTATATATATATATATATATATATCTATAGATATAGATATATCTATAGATATATCTATAGATATAGATATAGATATATATATATATATATATATATATATATATATATATATATATATATATATATATATATATATATATGTAGATATATATATACAGTGCCTTGCAAAAGTATTCACCCCCTTGGCATTTTTCATGTTTTGTTTCCTCTGGGATTAACATGGATTGTTTGAGGATTTGCATAATTTAATTTACAGAACATGCCCACACATTTGAACATGGTTTTTTTTTATTGTGAAGAAAACAACAAATAGGACAAAATAACAGAAAAAGTCAATGTGCATAACTATTCACCCCCTAAAGTCAATACTTTGTAGAGCCACCTTTTGCAGCTATCACAGCTCCAAGTTGCTTTAGATAAGTGTCTTTGAGCTGGCCACATCTTACCACTGGGATTTTTACCCATTCCTCCTTGCAAAACTGCTCCACCTCTTTCAAGTTGTATGGTTTGCGCTTGTGAACAGCAATCTTTAAGTCTGACCACAGATTTTCTATTGGATTGAGGTCTGGGCTTTGACTAGGCCATTCCAACACATTTACATCTTTCCCCTTAAACCACTCAAGTGTTGCTTTAGCAGCGTGTTTGGGGTCATTGTCCTGCTGGAAGGTGAATCTCCATACTAGCCTCAAATCACATACAGAGTGGTACAGGTTTTGCTCAAGAATATCCCTGTATTTAGCACCATCCATCTTTCCCTCAACTCTGACCAGTTTCCCAGTCCCAACTGCTGAAAAACATCCCCACAACACGATGCTGCCACCACCATGTTTCACTGTGGGGGTGCTGTTCTTTGGGTGATGTAATGTGTTGGGGTTGGGTTTGCGCCAGACATAGCATTTTCTTTGATGGCCAAAAAGTTAAATTTTAGTCTCATCAGACCAGAGCACCTTCCTCCATACATTTTCGGAGTCTCCCACATGCCTTTTCGCAAACTCAAAACATGCCATTTTGTTTTTCGCTGAAAGTAATGGCTTTCTTCTGGCCACTCTGCCATAAATTCCAACTCTATGGAGCGTACGGCTTATTGTCGTCCTATGTACAGATACTCCAGTCTCGGCTGTGGAACTCTGCAGCTCCTCCAGGGTTACCTTAGGTCTCTGTGCTGCCTCTCTGATTAATGCCCTCCTTGACAGGTCCGTGAGTTTTGGTGTGCGGTCGTCTCTTGGCAGGTTTGCTGTTGTGCCATGTTCTTTCCATTTGGTTTGATGGTGCTCCTAGGGATCATCAAAGATTTGGATATTTTTTTAAAACCTAACCCTGACTTTTACTTCTCAACAACATTGTCCCTTACATGTTTGGAGAGTTCCTTGGTCTTCATAGCAGTGTTTGGTTAGTGGTGCCTCTTGCTTAGGTGTTGCAGCCTCTGGGGCCTTTCAAAAATGTGTGTATATGTAATGAAAGATCAAGTGACACTTAGATTGCACACAGGTGGGCATCATTTCACTAATTATGTGACTTCTGAAGGTAATTGGTTGCACCAGAGCTTTTTATGGGCTTCAAAACAAAGGGGGTGAATACATACACACATGCCAATTATCAGTTTTTAATTTCTGAAAAATAGTTTTATGTATATATTTTTCTAATTTTACTTCACCAACTTAGACTATTATGTTCTGATCCATCACATATAATTTAGATTAAAAAAAACATTGAACTAAAGGCTGTAATGTAACAAAATAGGTAAAAAGCCAAGGGGGGGGGGGTGAATATTTTAGAAAGGCACTGTATATTTATATATATATATATATATATATATATATATATATATATATATATATATATATATATATATATATATATATATATATATATATATATATATATACTGAACAGTGCAGCGCTAAAATAATAAACAACTAAAATGATCAATAAATAAAAAGTCCATAAACTCATATGTAAAAAAACACATGTAGATAGAAAACCAAAGACGTCAACGGTGATAAAGGGTGCTTCATGCAAAGTCTGAAGTCCTCCTTAGTCCGTGCTCACACTATTTGTTAGCCAAACTGCTCACCTTGCATAATGGACCCCTGAGCTAACAGGAAGGTCATAAAGGCATTCGCCACCACTGGTGGTTAAGGTAAACTTGTAGATGGAAGCCGGGCACCTCTTAAACTCCGCAGATAGAACTTGTATTTCTCCCGTGACAACATAAAATGCAAAGAAAATATCTAGTGCTCTCTGTATAACTTGAAACAGGTATCATTTATTATAAAGGCAGGTACTCACATAAGTAGCACTTAGTCCAAGTGCTAGGATAAAAAACATATAGTGACTGGTAACAGCAAAGCTGATAAGGTGGCTGCAGTGACATTCAGGGGAACTCCCGCACGCGTATCGTCCAGAGGACTTCCTCAGCGGTGATGGAGTCCCATGATGCCACTGTTTCTTTTATAAATAGCCCCTTATCACCATCATCTGTGTAATTAAAAGAACGAGCGGTAAGCCTCCAATCAGGACGCACCACTCAAACGTAGGAAGTGTACATCTGGTTTAGTTACCATGGTGATCCCTAGAGCACGTCATGCGTCAAGGGAAATACCTAATAATCCGACTATGTGATTTGAGAGAACCGAGCGGTAAGCATCCAATCAGAGTGCACCGCTCGAACGTGGGAGGTGTTTGATAGGCTGTGGTTACATAGTGATCACTACGCCGTGAAGACACGACGGCGGATCACATGGCAGTCTGCTTCAGAGGGCACCTCCCACCTCGGACTAGGAAGAGCTACATATGGGGGATGTTTACTTGCTACCATGGTGATCCGGCGTCGCGTCTACACGGCGGTAGGTCACATGACGGTCTATGTCACATCACACCACCCTCCTGGGACGGAGAAAACATGCAGCCTCAAGCGTGTGTGGTTGTCACAGCAACCAGAAGGAGGCTGGGCTCACACCACGTCGCTATTGGTAATCTAATGCCATTAATAAATGTAAAATATTTCAAACGTAACTAGGCATAAAAGCAACCTACATTATAGAGGGGTTACTAAGGGAACCAGCCTTAACTTAAAACTCCTGATCCCTATACCTAAGAGGTCAATTCTATTGCCCCGTACACACGGTCGGATTTTCCGATGGACAATGTCCGATCGGAGCGTGTTGTCGGAAATTCCGACCGTGTGTGGGCGCCATCGGACATTTTCCATCGGATTTTCCGACACACAAAGTTGGAGAGCAGGAGATAAAATTTTCCGACAACAAAATCCGATTGCGTCATTTCCGACCGTGTGTGGCCTGTTCCGACGCACAAAGTGCCACGCATGCTCAGAAGAAATTCCGACATGGGACAGCTCGTACTGGTAAACTTAGCGTTCGCAATGGATACAGCACTTTCGTCACGCTGCAATGTTCAAAATGGTTTAATACAGCGCACTCTCTTCTTCTTTATAATGTGACAAGAATTAAGTAGTTTTGCTGCTCATATTCACACACACTTCTCACAAACGTTTATTTGTGTTTTTTTAGTGGGATTCCCTGAATATATTGTTATTAGTTGTCACATCTGACAGTTTTATATTAGTTTTTTTTTTTTTTTTTGGATTTTAAGCCTTTTTTTTTTTCTTTAATGTTTGGATTTTTTCCAAGGCTGATCTTTGTTCAATGTTATTTTTATTTTTACTCCAGGATATTTTTGTGTGTGTTTTGTGTGTCAAGTTACCACAACACCATTGATATCTTTTATTATTTAATCTCCAGGAGATTGTTTGGTGTTGGTGTCCCTTGTTCATTTCACATTGTATATTTGAAATGTACCTGAATCCTCACAAACCAACTGTCATTTTTGAAGTAAAACACATAGGAGATTATAATTCCAAACAAAAATCCTTTATTAAGGGATCAGAACCAAACAAAGAGGAAGGCAACACTGGATCAACAGGAGAAATTAGCGAAGCCTGGGACCCCCACGGCAGACATCAATTCTTGAACATCAAAATTGGTGGCCTGAGGAGTCCATATGTAAGGGAGGGCAGTCTGGTCCGGGATTCGCAGAGATCTGGAAAGCAGCAGATGACATGTATGTCCCCAGGCTGTGGTACCACAAGAGGCTGCATTTTTTGGCCGACCAGACTGGATCCAGGGCAATCACTGTCTGGTCTTCCTTCCACGCTTCCTTCTGGGCTGTGGCTGTGCAGTTGGAGATGTGGCAGGAGGAGGAGTAGGACCTGGAGGAGGAGGAGGACTGGGAGGACCTGGAGGAGGACTGGGGGGACCTGGAGGAGGACTGGGAGGACCTGGAGGAGAGGGAGGACGAGGAGGAGGACCTGCAGGAGAAGGAGGAGGACCAACGCGAAGGTGTGTCTGAGGTGTAATTTGGCCCCTCATACCTTTCTCCAGAGCCTCCGATATGAGGGCCTCACATATGACTTTTTGGCCCTCCTCCATGCTCTGCATTTTTTATGCTATGAAGGCAGCAATGTTCTCCTTCATGGTGTGTGGTGCTCCCAGGACCTCTGTAGCCCTCCAAAAGAATCCTATAGCAGCCTCCTCTAGGGTACTCCTCCTACTGCCACTTTCTGTTTTCAGGGGGGGTGGAGGGACCTGCAGATCAGCCAGCCGGCTCGGCCACCTCCTGGCTGAGACTTCCCTGTGTATGAAAAAGGGACATGGTTTTAGTTTTTGCTTCATCAATCACAATCCTAAATGAGTACTCCCAACTAACATTTAGTTAACATCATTGATTGTACAAGCAGAAATATTTAGAGGAATGCTGGCTCAATCTGGGCTCCTCCACATGTGGCCTGGAAGGCCCAGGTTGAGCATCAGAAGCCTCAGCCGGGGGGGAAGGAAGCGTGGAAGGAAGACTTGAGAGGGATGGCCTGGGTTCAGTCTGGCCTTCCAGAAAGTGCAGCCTGTCGTAGTACAACATCCTGGGGACATAGATGTCATCTGCTGCTCCGGATCTCTGCGAATCCAGGACTTTCTTGCGCTCCCTCAGATATGTGCTCCTCAGGCCAATGAAAATCTTTAAATAGGTGATGTCTGCCGTGGGGATCACCTGCTTCACAATATCACACAATTGCTCCAGTGCTGCCTTCCTCTTTGCTTGGTTCTTGAAATGGGGGTGGGTAATCTCCCACAGACAGGGCAGCTCCCTTAGCATCTCTACGAATACTGACATGAAGTCATTATATTTTAATAAGATATCCATGTTCAATGCAAGACACAACACAAGACAAAGCCTAATGTCAGGCAAAACTCTCCTAATCTTGTTACAATATAGGCCTCAATCTAGAAGCAGTATAGGCACAAGTTTGTCTCCTACCTTCGTTCTTACGATCGGCGCGTCCAATGCTCCTTCCTCCGCTCACAGATCATACGTAATACACACGCGTGTTAGGCTTTATACACACTGCGCATGCGTGTAACTCCGCCCGCCCCTGACGTTCTTTCTAGTCTATTCCCCGCCCCTTTTCGTTCAGCGCAGTGGGTGAAGAGCACATGGCGGAGTTACAGCAGGTGCATGCTAATTCTAGCAACGAGGAGGAGTGGAGGAAAGCCCGGATCCAGGCACGTCCCGATCCAGAGATGTTTTAAGGCCACAAATATGTCCTTTGGGGAGATGTTGGAGATGGTCAACATCATGAGGAAGTCCAACTATGACGGAAAATATGGGCCTTACCCACACCCCAACATCCGAAAGGCAAAAATCATTGCTAAAGTGATCAAAAGCCTTCACAGGAATTTCGGGGTACGAAGATCTAAAGATCAGCTCAGGAAGCGGTGGTCGGACCTGAAGTTGAGAGAGCCAGAGCAGTACCGAAAGAACCGGAGAGTGCTGCAAAAAAGTAAGTAGTTGTGCTGTGTTCCTATTCTTTCTGTCTTTATTCCGTTCGTTCTGCTCCATATGCTTTTATTAATTGTAACGTTTAAAAGGGCAACTTTAATGTTCATGGGCCCATTATTCGTTCGTATCAAACATTTTTCTTTCAGCCTCTAGAACACCATTGTTTAGGCCATATGCATTTTCACACATTTTTTGGGGCCTACTTGGATGCCAAATATTTGTTTGTGTAGATGGGTTTGTTACTAGAATGAAATGGCAACTAGATTGTGTGTAAGGAGAGGACACTGAGCAGCTGTTTTCACATCTGGACACTGGAGCACTAGTGTGGGACCCCAGAACACCATTTTTATTAGGGGGGGCACACAGGTGCTCCAGTGTATACTATAGGGGGGGGCTACATCTGTGAAGCTTGTACTCAACAGGTAAAGTATTGCAGCTTGACAAAGGGCAATAAAAAATATACATCTTGGAACTCGGCTAAAATAGACAATTGTACCCCACTTCCAAGCAATGTTTCCTATTTATAGTTCTGCCATCAAATATCTGTGTGCTAATTATACCATTTTTGTTTTACATAGGGAGAAAAGACTCGG
The DNA here is from genome assembly GCA_037952925.1 of Lithobates clamitans. Lineage (NCBI taxonomy): Eukaryota > Metazoa > Chordata > Amphibia > Anura > Ranidae > Lithobates > Lithobates clamitans. The sequence continues at coordinate 181,445 of JBBGZY010000900.1, forward strand.
AGGACACCCCTCATCCCAGGAGAACACAGACCCCCCACCTATGGAAGAAGGTGAAATACCACCAACACAAGAAGAAGAGCAGGAGGAAGAAGAAGATGTGGTGAGTGTCTGCGACCACAGGCTCAGGTAAAAGAGATGGATGGTGGCAGATTTTTGAGACCTTTTTTTTTTTCTCTTTTTAGGTGATCGTGATGTGAGGGATAGAGAACGCTTTACTTCTGAAAGTGCCCAATTCCTGATCGGGGAGATCATGGGGTATAATCTCGAATTGCACAACATACAGCAACAAATCAGTGATGTTATTAAAAAAAATAATAACATCATTGATGTTTTGGGGCGAATTTAAACCCCATAAAATCACTTGTTTTATTGTGGTCCAATCTTATAAAAATTTTTTCAATGTTTTGAAAAGCCAAATTTGGAGGATGCACACAGTGTGCCAACATGTGCTATCTGACATCACGGGAGATCAATGGATTTGTTTTGGGGGTGCAACCCCTTCCTCAATTAAAAAGTTGCGGTGAGGAAGGGCTTGCTCCCCCAAAACACGTCCCTTGATCCCCCCTGATGGCAGATAGCACATGTTGACATTCGTAAATTGGTGTGCATCGTCCAAATTTGGCTTTTCCAGGGGTGATTTCCCCCCATCTGAACGCTATATCAAACCCAGTTCCTAAATACTGATGTCTGATATAGCCTTCGGGTTTTACCTAATGTGAACTTTGTAAGTTCAAGTTTTTTGGCTTTCTTGCTGGTTTTACACAGGTCTGTTTTATCTGAAATGGATATTTCGATTTTTGATAATGCTACTGCAAAAATTGTTATACAACAAACATGTTGGTTTGTTTTAAAAACCTTTGGTAAATGCACATGTGATTGTGCAGGTATAAAAAAGTGGCTTACTCAAGAATGTGTGGATTATTGTCTCAACACTACAACACTTTTGGGGTGATGTAATTGCTGTTTTATGCAAAAATGGGGGTTATTTCCTAAGGGCAAATACACTTTGCACTACAAGTGCAGGTTCAGTGCAGTTGCAAGTGCACTTGTAGTGAAATGTGTTTTTGCATTTAGGAAGTACCAGCCAACACTGTTTTTTATAAGGTTACCCAATCACGACATTTTCTGCACTCAACACATTTCTGTCAGGGTCAGCTAAAACAAACACAAGCAGTAAATGTCCACAAAGAATTTCTTTTGGTTGTTTTTTATTTGAAAAAGGTTTCACAGATTGTCTGGCATATTGATAGCCCCCCTACCCGCAAAGAACTCCAGGTATCGTAACCGGACATCACGGGCACTCAGGGAGAGCAAGCTAGGACGACCACTTTCAAGCGCCGTCAGTGTTGATGGATTTGGGATTCCGGCCTCAGGCCCAACTGAGCCAGCATAGTTGGCTGAATGTTTTCTTAAAAAATTATGGAGAACACAGCAGGCAAGTATTATATGGTTCAGTTTATACTCCGCCATATGGATGGGTGTCCGAAATAATCGGAACCGGCTGGCCAGGATTCCAAATGTGTTCTCCACCACTCTTTGGGCTCTGGCCAGCCGGTAATTAAAAACCCTCTGTTCCGGGGTGAGGGTCCTCATCGGGAATGGCCGCATCAGGTGGTCCCCCAGTGCAAATGCTTCATCAGCAACGAACACAAATGGGAGACCTTCAACATTGTCCTCTGGAGGTGGCAAGTCCAAGCTGCCATTCTGGAGACGCCTGTAGAACTCCGTCTGGGCGATGACTCCACCATCGGACATCCGGCCATTCTTCCCCACGTCCACATACAGGAACTCGTAATTAGCCGACACCACCGCCAACATCACTATACTAATAAACCCCTTGTAATTATAATAGTACGACCCCGAGTTGGGTGGTGGGACGATGTGGACGTGTTTTCCATCAATTGCCCCTCCACAGTTAGGAAAGTCCCACCGCTGGGCAAAGTGGGAGGCCACAGTCTGCCATTCCTGTGGTGTTGAAGGAAACTGTTGAGGAAAAAACAATAAACATTACTATTTTTTCACAGAAACATGGTAAGCAGATTAGACACAAACATTATGGGCCAACCCCCAGATAGCATTTATTAAGGGGAATTTAACAACAACAAAGTATAAGGTACACCTATCATATTCCCCCTCCCCCTCTCTCATGGGCCATTTCTAACATTATAGGGGGGGAACTCTTGGACAGGTAAACCTCTTCACTTCATTGAGAGATGAATGCCTAAATAATGGGTATTACTTGGAACAGCCCCTCCTTAGTTACACTATTGGCAGACCACTGGACAGGTAAGAAGTGTCATAATACAAAGATATAAATACACACTGTACACATTTGAGCACATTTGAACATTCTGCTATTACCTATCAAGATAATAATAGGATACAAAAACTTTAAACAGTACCATTGGAAAGTATACAGGCAGGCCCTTGCACTACATGCTTTGGGGAATTCATCCATAAATCTGACCAGTAAAGAGATGGGTATAGTGTGTATGGGTTTGGAAAAGTCAGCAGATAGATGATTGAGGATAGAGAATTGTGATCAGCTGACTTAGCAGTTGGGGGAGGGAAGGTTACTAAAAATTATTTGGGGACACCACAAAAAAAGCCTCTGGCACTCTGCCTGAATTTAAAACAAAAATAACATTACCAAACATTTTAGGGGGTGTTTGGGGTAAAGCACTACTATGGAGCTGATAAAATACATTGTTAAGTGACTACATGAGGTGAATATAGGACCAAGAGACACCATGCTGGGGAGGTTATTGAAGGGCAAATATGTATGAAGGACATAAAATAATAATTACATAAAAATCCAGCATGCATGAGGACAAAGGGGACATTCACAGCATATTACAATCATGGTAATTAGGGAATGAGGAAAGAAATACAATATATTAGCAAACATTCAATACAATAAAATGTGATATAAAAGAATAAAAATCTTACCTTCATATACTCCTTCTGCAGGACCTGTATGATGGCAGAATAGGTCTCTGGGATAATGATCCCCAGAGCCTGGGGGGAGATGCCTGTCGAGAACTTTAAGTCCTGCAGACTTCTCCCTGTCCCCAAATACCACAAGGTAGTGACCAACCTCTGCTCCGGAGTGATGGCTTGCCTCATGCAGGTATCCTGCCTGCTGATATAGGGGGTCAGCGAAGCCAACAGACGGTGAAACACGGGGTCCGTCATCCTGAGAAAGTTCCTGAAATCATCAGGATTATTCTCACGGATCTCACGGAGCAAAGGCATATGAGAGAACTGGTCACGCTGAAGCAACCAATTCTTGGTCCATGAACTCCTCCCCACCCTGTTCATGGACTGGACTTGTGTCAAGGTCAGGACCCCAACACCAAGCCCCCGCACAGCACGAACTCTACGAGGAGTACGCATACGAAACATGATACGAACTGACTGCACGCACTGAAGAGCAGATACAAACCCACAAGCACAAACTGAATGGCAGAAAACGATCTGAAAGCCACGAGTCTGAAAAAGCGTGAATCGTCTCTCACCAAACTTTTACTAACACGAGATTAGCAAAAGGAGCCCAAAGGGTGCCGCGCTTGGTTCTGAACCAGCCTTTTCTAGTCTCGTCGTACGTGGTGTACGTGACCGCGTGGTTGTCGATCGGAAATTCCGACAACTTTGTGCGACCGTGTGTAGGCAAAACAAGTTTGAGCCAACATCCGTCGGAAAAAATCCTAGGATTTTGTTGTCGGAATGTCCGAACAAAGTCCGACCGTGTGTTCGGGGCATCAGTCTGCAGAGCCTGTGGTCACCTATGGTCACCCAAAAACCAGCACCATAAATGAATATTAAACCTCAAAGTAAAAAACGGGAAGTAGACTATAATGTAATATAGTAGTGGTCCCCAAAGCAGTCAAATTAAAATTACCTAAAATGATGTCAGTCGCAGACATCCTTAAATAAAAAATATTATTAAACAAATGTATTATTACAAAATATATTAGTCACTGCAGCCACCTTTTACAATCGCCCAAAAAATACGCAATCACCAATAACATTAATCAACACATAACGAATAAAAAAAAAAAATATATAAAAAAAAAAAAGAAAGAAAAATGAAATGAAATAGATATGAAAATCAATAAATAAAATTAAACTACCGGTCAGAAATAAAACAATTCAAATCAAACTCGACATTGAGCCCCGTAGGTACTCCCACATGTGTTTCATACACCCAGAAAGACTCTCGGCGGCTCAGTTGTCTTATGAAATTGCCGCCCCTCCAATGGGGTGTTACTTTTTCTACTCCCCAGAACTTTAGTTTAACAGGACTCCGTTTATGAAAGAGTTTGAAATGTTTGGAGACATTGTGGGAATCCAGGCCTTTCCTAATATTGGTGATGTGTTCACCAATACGAATATGCAGGGACCTGGATGTTCTCCCCACATATTGTAGGCCACATTCGCATTCCATAATATACACCACTCCTGTTGTCAAATACGTAATGAAGTCCTTAATTTGATAAACCTTATTTGTGGCTGTAGCTATAAACTCTTTACGTTTTTTAATATTTCCCTTAGTTTGTTTACATGGTGGGCAATGCCCACATGCATAAAAGCCTGTCATAATGTTCGAAATCCTGTTTTCAAATGAGAGTGGTGGATCTATTACCCCCGGGGCCAGTTTGTCTCTTAAGAACGGTGCCCTCTTATAAACAAACTGGGGACGTTTAGGGAGTACAGGGCCCAAAGTTTTGTCCTGTTTAAGAATGGGCCAATATTTACTAACTATTTTTTCAAATTTTTTATATTGAACATTGTAGTCCAAGATAATTCTAATATTACCTGAACCATCTTGTTTGACCCTAGGGCCATTGGATACCAATGTCTTTCTCTTTAAAGCTCGAACAGTCTCAATATGTTTATCAATATCAGATTTGTTATAACCTTTTTGTACAAACCGGGCAGATAAGACCTCAGATTGTTCAAGGTAGTGATGCTCATGCGTACAGTTCCGCCTAATGTGTACAAATTGCCCCGTGGGAATGTTACACAACCATTGGAGATGGTGACAACTTCCAAGGGGTATGTAAAGACAACTGATTGTCTTTCAAAAAAAGTCTAGATCTAAGAAGGTGACATGATCTTTATCTATATTCCAGGAGAGGACAATATTTCTATTGTTCTCATCGAGTTGCCGCATAAAGACATCCAAGTTAGATCTATTTCCGTCCCAAACCATAATAATGTCCTCAATATAACGTTGGTAACATATGAGTTCAGGGGGTGTGTTCTTGTAGATGACCTCTTCCTCCCAGTGTGCCATGAACAGATTGGCAACACTGGGAGCAAAGCGGGTGCCCATCGCAACACCCCTGGTTTGAAGAAAAAAACGTCTATTGTACTAAAAATTATTTTTGGATAAGCAAATCTTTAAACAATCTAAGATATAATTTTTATGTTTTCTGGTAAGATCCGATGTTCCAATAGCCCATCGGACTGATGCTAGCGCGTCTTCATGACTGATAATCGTATAGAGGGAACTAACGTCCGCCGTTATTAACAGACAAGAAGAGGAAAAAGAGAGGGCTTCTAAAGTTTGGATGATGTGTTTAGTATCCTTAATGAAGGAACGAGTTCCCATAACCAAGGGTTGCAGAAAAAAGTCAATATATTGACCCAGTCTCGAAGAGACTGAGTCTATACCATTGACTATAGGGCGGCCGGGTGGATTGGTGCTGTTTTTATGTATTTTAGGTAAAAAATAAATGATAGGGGTACGGCAAAAAAATGGATCTAAAAACGAAGCTTCTTTAGCATTGAGGACTCCAATATGTTTGCCTCTTTCTACAAGAAAATGTAACTCCTCTTTAAACTGAAACATCGGGTCTTTATTAAGTAAAACATAGGTGCTATAATCATTAAGCATGTTAAGCATGTTTTACTCAGAACAACCAGGCCCCCCCCCCTTGTCCGCTGGATGTATTACAAGATCCTTCTGTTCTAGAAGTGATTCGATGCCCTTTTTGATATATATTGGGTCTTGTACCTTCCGGATCTTAAGTGTATTGAGATCTCTAGCCACCATGTTTTTGAAAACTTCAAAAACTTAGTGTCACGATTAGGGGGATTGAAGACCGATTCGTTACGGAGAGACGAATGGATACCCGATGGTTTAGAATTGCTTGATAGAGTACGTGTTAGAGGGTTAGAGAGATGGTACTTCTTAATATTCAAACTTCTAATGAATTTTTGTAAACCTATATAGGTCTGGAATTTATTTAGGTTGCGAATGGGGGCATATTTGAGGCCCTTGTCTAGAACCCTAATCTCATCCTCACTCAAGGACGAGCCACTCAGGTTATAGATACCGGCCCCTATTGTGGTTTGACTCTTTTGAGTTCGCCTACCTCCTCTCCTTCCTCTATGAGTTTTCGTTTTCTTGGACCGTTGTCCAGATTGGCAGGTGGCGGGGCAACGTTCCACCCTCCCCCTGGGTTAGGTGGGATGGATGGAGCTCCCCTCCCCATCCCCCTCTGGATTCAGTGAAAATCCCCTCCTCTTCTAGGTCCAGAACTCTGTAGTGGTGCGAACCTATTCTGAGTGTGTACCGGATGTCCATAAGACTGAAATTCTCTCCCTCTATTCCGAGGGGTATTTAAAGGGTTAGAAAGATACTGATTATTAGAACGGCTATCATTAGGTCCCCAATTCCGGTCATTACCCTGATGATAAGAGTCCTGATGATAATAAACATCATCATTTGTGTGAGGGGGGTTCCAAGGATATTGCCTGAAAGGAGACTCGTACATATCTCACCTTGTGCCCCTACCCTTTTTATTCTTACCTCTCTTGTTATGTACAGTTTTAAATTGATTACTACGAGAGGAAGTTTGGGTACTGGTATAATCAAACTGATCATAGTGGGCAATCCCCTCCTCTTGATGGTTATATAAAGGAGTTTGAGGTGGTTCTTGGGTGGTGGAACCCAACACTGGCGGATTAGTGGAGGCATCACCAGGTTTAATCTGCCATTTATAAATAATCCCTTTCCCAAAATCATCTGCATCTCTTATATATTTTTTCTTCTTTTTATTTTGGGTTTCATGGTCCCATTTTATGAGCTTATTTTTCAACTCTGCTGAAAGTCTGAGAAATTCTTCAGACTCTTTGTGGGACTCAATGGAACTCTTGAGTTCTGCAATCTGAGTTTCAAGAAGAATCATTTTCCGCCATTTACGAGATAGCAGAAAATCAATTAATTCGAAGCCTTTGCTGGTAAAGAAATCACCCCATTCCTTCATAGAATAATCGTCCATGAGACCATCATTGGGAGGTACCTCCCATCTGAGTCTCCTAGGGATCAGCTTTGCGGTGAGATATTGTTCAAACGTGACTATGTCCCACCACGTTTTTACTTTTTTCTCAAACAGATACCCTAGTTTCCTGAACCCGAGAGATAAGGTATTAACCTCCTCCGGATTATGATTATTAGAAAAAATCTCTCCCAGTTTGATTTCTCTTTTTTCTATGTATTGAAAGATCTCCATTGGTAATGCTGCTAAACTGAAATATATTATACAAGCAGGTAACCAATCAAAAACGAACAATCAGCGCAAAACCTAATGACTACTAACAGCAGCTGAACACTAAAGGCAAATATAGAAACCCTTTTAAGCTGAATATACTGAACAGTGCAGCGCTAAAATAATAAACAACTAAAATGATCAATGAATAAAAAGTCCATAAACTCATATGTAAAAAAACACATGTAGATAGAAAACCAAAGACGTCAACGGTGATAAAGGGTGCTTCATGCAAAGTCTGAAGTGCTCCTTGGTCCGTGCTCACACCATTTGTTAGCCAAACTGCTCACCTTGCATAATGGACCCCTGAGCTAACAGGAAGGTCATAAAGGCATTCGCCACCACTGGTGGTTAAGGTAAACTTGTAGATGGAAGCCGGGCACCTCTTAAACTCCGCAGATAGAACTTGTATTTCTCCCGTGACAACATAAAATGCAAAGAAAATATCTAGTGCTCTCTGTATAACTTGAAACAGGTATCATTTATTATAAAGACAGGTACTCACATAAGTAGCACTTAGTCCAAGTGCTAGGATAAAAAACATATAGTGACTGGTAACAGCAAAACTGATAAGGTGGCTGCAGTGACATTCAGGGGAACTCCCGCACGCGTATCGTCCAGAGGACTTCCTCAGCGGTGATGGAGTCCCATGAGGCCACTGTGTCTTTTATAAATAGCCCCTTATCACAATCATCTGTGTAATTAAAATATATATATGTAGCGCTGGTAGATTTACAATCTACCGCAGATTAGGTAAATTTAGTAAATTGTGTGTTAGGAAGGTTAAAAGTTCGCCTCTGTTCCAGCTTGGCTGATGTTGTGTGTGCTTCCATGCTGACCGGTAGGTGTCGCTGATACCACTGGTCAGTGTTCGAAAGGCAACTTGTCAAAGTGTATAGATGCTCCTCTGTCAAGGAGACAAGCTCGGTGGAGGTGGTCCTCCGAGTTGCATTCTGGGAAGGGGGTATTTATGGGACAGACGCCATGTTCTAGGGTCGTTTTACAGCCACCTGCTGGCCCTCCTTGCCGACAGGTATGCGTTAAGGAGCTACCTCGTGGTCCTCCGATCAGAAGGCCCACGATGCTACGACGCAGGGGTGAGTCCAGAGGCTTGTCCGGGGCCTACCACCACAGACGAGGAATGGTCCTGAGCTGTCGGTCCTGTGTGACGAAGCTGGACAGCCGAGGAGATCCCAGGGGAGGACCCGTCTTGGAGAGATCACGCAGCGTGCTGGTTTATAGAGGGGCCTGGTGACTCGGTTGGGGGACGTATCCAAAAGAAGTGACTATACAGCATAGTGTTGCTGGTTCAGCTTAAAGGTTCAAGCACTGTGACTGACTGTTCACTGCAGAAAATCTGATACATCCTGTGGCAGAGGATCGTGCAGATTTACCTCCCAAATAAGTCTGTGGCAGAGACTTTTGATTTGTGCTGCGTACTGGCTGCTAGACCGGTGAGAGAGGCCTATCCAGATGAGCAAAGAGTGTGTCCCATGAGGGGAGCGCATTCCACATAATTATCTGAGTTCTACCGGGACATTTAGCGTTAAGATTTTGTAAGAAGATATTTGAGTTTCTCCTGAAAGTTTCCTTTTCTGTCTCTTTCCTGCTACTTCCTAAAGTTTGACTGTTCAATAAAGCATTGAAAACGTACTCCAGCATTGGTGCCTGTGTCGTACAGCAGTAAACTCAATGGAACCCCTAGACCCGGTGCCAGTGAAACAGAGGGAAGCAAAGTGAAGGCAACAGACCCGCTTAAACCAGCAGCTCCACCGTGAGTTAGTGCTACATGTGGGGGTGTCGTCCGGGATTTGTTGACCGACAATTATTGCATCGTCCGGGATTTGTTGACCGACAATTATACCCAGTGGAGTGTTTTACCGGGAATTTACAGAGAAAGCGGGACTTTGAAAAAAAAAATCTTTTCAGGAAGAGGAAAGGTTAAATTGCAGGACTTTTAAGTGCGTAGACGCTGGGCGCCAGTAGAGGCCCGGGAGCTACGTGACTGAAAGAACAAGTGGGAGGAGTTACCCTACTTGCTACAGCGTGGGACGCGTGTAGTGTGCTTGGCGCCAGAGGAGAAGAGAAGTCTCGTGATCAGATCAGATCAGAGTGTGGCCATGTCTTTTCCGGCGTTGCAATCGGTTGTGGGACCCAGAGTGTTCCCTGCAAGCACCGTGATGAATACTGTGCAATCTGGAACTCTGCTCACGGATACTGGAGTTCGAATGAAACCGCAGGGGAAGTTTGTCCTGTATACCTCAGGAGATGTTGAGGAACTGGGCATGACCTGCCATCGATGTGGAGGATTGGCCGTACATCTTCGTCCACTCGGCCGATGTCCGCAGTGTGGAGAGTATTTGTTTGTAGAGGAGCCACCTACTATGCCACCCTGTGCCTATCGGATGGATTGGGTGACAGGTATCGCTACAGTGGAGGCTGCTACCGCTACAGAGAGAGAGCGACGGACCGCCACTTTGCCTGTTGCTACCGACAATGTTTCAGAGAGAGACACTGCTGCTGCTGTCTCGTCAGGAGACATTACTTTGATTCCTGAGTCCACTACACCTGTTCCTGTGGTGCCTACTCAGAGAAAGGTGGGCTATGTGAAGGCTTCTCGTGGCCGTGATCGAGGCCTGCCCCAGAGGTTACCTGAGTCGGAGCTACCAGAGTCTACGCCTGGAACGAGTAAGCCACTGTTGGGGATTGTAAATAAGTATTTGCCAGTGGAAGAATTGAGAGACTCGGAAATAGAATCCATGTTGGATCTTTCTGGTGATGATGACTTGTTTGAAACCATGTCCCAAGAGCTATTGTGGTCACAAGGCGAGGATGTTGCCTCCACAATGACCCTTCCTGAATGGACTGCCATGAGTTCTGGGAAGACGTCGCCCTGTGTGGAGATGCACAGTGCTGTTGCTGGGGCTTTGTCAAAAGTTATTGATTCGCTACAGACACTGGCTGGGTCTATGGTGAAAAAGTCATTAGACTCCTGTGTACCACCTGGTATGGGAAAAGACAGATCTTTGCCAAAATTTGCTCGCTTGCAAAGGATGTTGAACAAGCGTGTGGCCGCAGAGTATGGATTAGAATTCCCCTATGTGCCCCAGGATGTCATGCGGGAGATTGAAGCTAATCGGGAACTCTGGTACAGTGATGCTGTTTGGGACTACTTGTCTGTGCCTAAGCCATTTAGAAAGACTGGATGTTCTGTCCGGATGGATGAACGTTTTAACGGATGCTATGTTCATTGGAACTATGGTCGGCATATTTATGCTGATAAAGTGGTAATCTGCAGACCGGGAAAGGACAATGCTGTATATTTTATTACCAAAAAACAAGTAGAAAGGCGCAAAGCAGGTATACCTCACATAACAGATCCTAAATAGTCCAATGGCAGGGTAGGTGTATGTAGATGTATATAGATATATATACAAGAGGAAGTCTGTCAGGGCTGCCACCAAAAAAAGACCAGAAGCAGGGTCCAATAGGCTGAGGAAGATAAAACAAGGAAGAGGGGCGCCTCTGAGTATAAATCAATAATCATTTATTTACAACAAACAATATCCACTCACATGGAAGACTGTAGTATTGCGTTCCGATGCATCTCTGAGTAGAGAAGAGGCTGGAGGACCACAAGTCTCAGCAAGTCCGTGCAGTGCTGGTCACACATCAAGTCCTGGCAGGGATGGATGGTGGTGGCAGAACACGGTGGGAGTTCCCTCGGGTCTCCAGATGGCACTTCAGGATAGGTGGTGGGTTAAAATGACATAGACCAACGGTCTGTGGGTTCCAGGGAGGGGATAGGGGGACGCCAAAGCCGATCGCCGGGCGCGCTGCCGTCTGAGGCTCGTACGGCTCCGTGGAGAGAGATGGTGACGGCCGTACAGGGAGCCAGAACGAGGCCTGTAGAGTGTAGACGATTCTTCACCCCCAAGAAGTCTGGCCAGTAAACTCCCATTTAGTGTGACCTGTGACCTGTCCTAGTCAAGTTCCCGGGACACTGCAGTTGTTATAGGCTTACTGCACTGACCAAGTAAGGTGCCTTTAGACCAGCACTGGGTCCCTCCAGCAATACTCTTAGGGTTTGTTAAGCGCCGTTCATCTATAGATGCCGGTGTGCGCTCCAAGCCTCGGTATGGTGCTGGTTGGGACAGGAAGTGACGACGTGCAAGTTCATGGACTCCAAAAGTATATATTCTTTCTAATATAAATCATAGGAAGAGAGTCTCATTTTAAATGAGGCTTTGCTCCTGGTGTTGCGCAGTGTGTATATATGTGTGTTTAAATATGTTTCTTTTTCAGGGATCATCGGATCATATGTGTAGCTGGGAGGCTTTTCAGCTAGTTAGTTAGTGAGGTTGTATAAAATTATATTGTGGTTTTGTTTGCGGCTGTGAACATAATGTTTTATAGATATAAGTCTTATAATGTCTTTAAACTGTCCTTTTTCCTCTCTCTCTTTGCCTATCTAAAGTTATGAGAAACTTAAATGCTACTCTCAGGCTTGAGAGTTACTGTTACTGTGTTCAGGACAGATGTTGGGGACAACGTCTATTGTAGTGGGGGGAGTATGTAGCGCTGGTAGATTTACAATCTACTGCAGATTAGGTATATTTAGTAAATTGCGTGTTAGGAAGGTTAAAAGTTTGCCTCTGTTCCAGCTTGGCTGACGTTGTGTGTGCTTCCGTGCTGACCGGTGGGTGTCGCTGTTACCACTGGTCAGTGTTGGAAAGGCAACGTGTCAAAGTGTATAGATGCTCCTCTGTCTCGGAGACAAGCTCGGTGGAGGTGGTCCTCCGAGTTGCATTCTGGGAAGAGGGTATTTATGGGACAGACGCCATGTTCTAGGGTCGTTTTACAGCCACCTGCTGGCCCTCCTGGCCGACAGGTATGTGTTAAGGAGCTACCTCGTGGTCCTCTGATTGGGAGGCCCACGATGCTACGGCACAGGGGTGAGTCCAGAGGCTTGTCTGGGGCCTACCACCGTGGACGAGGAATGGTCCGGAGCTGTCGGTCCTGTGTCACGAAGCTGGACAGCCGAGGAGATCCCAGGGGAGGACCCGTCTTGGAGAGATCATGCAGCGTGCTGGTCTATAGAGGGGCCTGGTGATTCCATTGGAGGACGTATCCAAAAGAAGTGACCATACAGCATAGTGTTGCTGGTTCGGCTTAAAGGTTCAAGCACTGTGACTGACTGTTCACTGCAGAAAATCTGATACATCCTGTGGCAGAGGATCGTGCAGATTTACCCCCCAAATAAGTCTGTGGCAGAGACTTTTGATTCGTGCTGCGTACTGGCTGCTAGACCGGTGAGAGAGGCCTATCCAGATGAGCAAAGAGTGTGTCCCATGAGGGGAACGCATTCCACATAATTATCTGAGTTCTACCGGGACATTTATCATTAAGGTTTTGTAAGAATATATTTGAGTTTCTCCTGAACGTTTCCTTTTCCGTCTCTTTCCTGCTACTTCCTAAAGTTTGACTGTTCAATAAAGCATTGAAAATGTACTCCAGTGTTGGTGCGTGTGTCGTCCAGCAGTAAACTCAACGGAACCCCTAGACCCGGTGCCGGTGAAACAGAGGGAAGCAAAGTGAAGGCAACAGACCTGCTTAAACCAGCAGCTCCACCGTGAGTTAGTGCTACATATATATATATATATATATATATATATATATATATATATACGGCCCTGGCAAATTGATCCCCCTGCCAGTGTTCTATCGAGAAATGCCCTCCGTCGAAAAATGCCTCTGATGGGTCTGCACATGTGCAGTACACAACGTCACTCCAGCTGAAATGTTGATCAGCTGGCGTGACGTCAACACGGCACATGCGCAGATCATCAGAGACAGTATCCTACAATCTGCTAAGCACCGAGAGAGAATGAAATTGTCAGATTCTGCCTTACTGTTGCGGGGCAGTTTTTGGCTGTATTGAACGGCTTTGTCATGAATCTGCAGTAATACTTTCATGCCCTGTCTGTCTCTTACCTGGTCAGTGTATCAGCCTTTGGGCCTGCACTCTCACACCTGCATGGTTAAGTAATCTTCCCTCCACCCTAGCATCAACAGGAACCACTATTTAACACCGTGTTCTCCAAGCCTGCCTTGCTGAGCAATATTGTGTGTCTGGTTTCCTGTCTCAGGTGAACCTGACAGACGTGTTTTCTGCCTGTTTCACAGCGGCTTAAGTGTGTCAAACGGTGGGTTTAGGCCTGTTGAACTGGCCGAAAATTGCTTTGCGGGTGGCTCTATTGGCACTATCCCACCTGATGCATAATTCTTTTTGAACTTTTTTTGAAGCATCAAAAAGTGACACTTCATTCATGTATCTAACAGCAGGGCAATTCGCTGTTCTTTGGTGCAGTGATATGCAGTTCTTACCAGTGTGCTGCAATAAAAATGCTCTGCATTTTACTGAAGCTCACTGCACTGTACCTCCTGACTGCATTGTAATGTGCACTGGGCACATAAAAAATGTTTTCTATGTGCCTTAGTGGTGAAATGCTTGATCCAGTGCAGAAAAAAAAACGTGTCCCCACACTATGTGTGAAAGAGGCCTCAAATATCAGTTTAAAAAAAAATATGTAAATACCTAAGTAGCACTGAAACCCAATATATATAAATGGGTGCTAAGCAGATGAACATAAAAGTGTGAATCAAATAATAAATGTCCTATTGTGTAAACAATACACTTAAAATGAAATAAAGTTAATGTGGTTGCAAACCCTCATATATATTCAGTGACGTGACCAACCTCAGGTGATACACAGAGTTGAAACAAATCCTTCTACTTAAGTTGTACCTATTTATCCACAGCTCTCTCTCCTCTGCAGCAATTCAAAGTACAGAATTAAGACAGCATTTCTGAACTCCAGGAGGTGGGGCAGGGATCTGATGTCAGACACTGCACAGCATAGAGCAGAGAGCTGCGTGTAATCTTAGACTTGAGTGGAGAGAATGTACACGCTCCTCTCTACTCAGTCTCATAGGAAAACATGCACAATTGAAGCTATCATTCACAGGCTGTGTGCTAGAACTCTCCTCCTCCTCCATCCCCTTCTATCTCTTGGAGTCGGGAAAACCTTTCATCGGTAAGTCATGCAGATAGCAAAGGAACTAGACAGCAGAGACAAATGACACCCCATGCTTTGGATAGAGGCAAGTACACACTATAGAAGGATGTGCTTTGTTCATTTTTCATGTTAGAGGTTTACAGCCATGTTATTGTGCAGTAAACCTTATAATATCAATATCATAAAAACACCATGTAAAGAATGTAAAAAGTCTTTATTTCAAGATATCCAGCAAATGAGATGCATAAAAAATTGTCCATATCCAATAACATTAGGTGACAACAAAGTAAGGTTTCTAACAACACCTTATGAGACTAGGGCCTTTGGACAAGGTCATTGGGAAATTGCACTCACTAAATATTATGACCTTCAAATTATAGGTAGGTGCATTTGAGAATTAGCGGGGACTTTCCGCAAATTCCACAGGGGCATAACCCTAGCTTTGCTCTTGTCTCTCCAGAAGCAGTGTTGATGGTGAAACACATATGATACGACTAGCTGATACTCTAGCCACTTGCACTCTGGTGATCTGTCACAAGAGAGACTGGTTTGGGTCTCTGTCTAAAGAGCTTTATTACCAACCAAAAAAGGGGTCACCACGTACAACTGAGGGTAAAACCACACTCACCAGCTCACTAGCTGCCAGTGCATCAAGTCACGCTTTGGGAATTAACAGTCTTAGCTTCCACTCTATGGACATCCAGCTCCATCCATCCAGTAATTTTTTACTGATGCTTAAGAATCACATAAAAACGATAAAAAAAATCCAGATGCCAAGTGGTAAAAACATGTACGCTGTATTTACTCAGATGACCGCCAGTTCCAAAACCAGAAGTGGCGGTGTGACGTCAGCATATAGCTCCACCCCATAGCGACACTGTACTACTCAGGTGGGTGTTTAGGGACACAGCGGTAATCGGTTGGGCTGCTGTGTGCCCTACAGGGTGCGCCAGTACGCTGCAAAGGTTCCTACAGTTCTTGCAGACTAGCAATAAATGTACTGTGGGCAGGTGGTAAGAGGTTAATCTGGACACAGGCCATTTTAAAGGGCCTTACCAACAGCAAGGTGTCATGGGAGCTTTTTTGAATTCCTCCCAATATGCTATATGGGAGAAAGGGGATCATCTACAGTTCCTATACTTAATTATAGTTCTTTTTTGTGGCTACACTACAGCTATGTGAGCCCTTTTTATCTTTGTGTAAATGAGAGTAAGCTAAGCAAATGCCTAAAACTGATGCTACAAAATCATGAAAAATGTGTATTCAGCAAAAAATACACCAAGGCTTGGAGAACAAATAACCTTTTCCGGAACACACGCTTTCATTTGTTTGTATGAAATTCATTCTCTAAGTACCTTTTTTTTCTTTCTAACTTTTGTTTTTTGAATTTGTAGTGTTATTAACTTAATGCTAATTTAGCTATAATAATTACATATGTAGCCTTAGGTTATAGTCACTTTTGTACTTGATCATTTTAAATGAATTTTCCTATTACTGTAAAGTAGAACATTTGCTATGGAATATACATACAGTAATTGGATTATTTTAAAACTATAATAAAAAACTGAAAGAAAAGGTAAGTTCTCATTTTGACATATACCCAGTTCTGGCTAAATGTTATGGAATCTATATCTATTTGCATAAATATGCTAATTTTAAAGAGAAACTAATTTTTTTTTGTGAAGAAAAACAAACAAACAATCTATGTACCTTGATCTCTGTACCTTTTTAACAAACCTTGTTGCAGATTCCTATCTTCTGTTCTGAAGAAAATGCTGTTTGTTTCGCCATGTCCTTTCATTATAATTACCTGTAAAAAATCTAATTTTTTCTGATGAGGAAAGCTGTTTGCATTCCTTTAGAAGTAGGTAGCCCTTAGGGAGTTTATCACTAAAAAATCAATTTTCGTCTTACCTGTAAAATAACAAGACACAGAGCAATGTTAGTAATCCTTTTTGTGGGGCTTATGAGCCACTTAGAGGTGATTGGACGCTTGCAAGAAAAGACAAAAGTCCCCTCCTTGGCATAACCCCTCCCCTGTAGGAAGGCTTCAACTTTGTAGCAAGTCGTAAACCACAATACAGAGGGGAGGGATTTCTGTGCTAAATAATGTACTTCAAGAAATGGATTTTACAGGCATGATAAAAATCCAGTTTTCTTTATTGTGCATCATGGGACACATCCACCTGGTAAAACTTTGGTAAAGTGTGTACTGAAGACTAGGTAGTGGTGTTACGAACTTGAGACACAGAAGCCCAGGAAGCACCAACTCTCCTGGTAGAATGAGCCTTTACCAGGAAGGGGGATCCCTTTCTTTCAAACAGTAAGCTTGAGAGATCAGCTGACAGATCCAACGGAAAACAGACTTGGCAGCCACATGACCCTTCTTTGGGCTCACAGCTTTTACAAAGAGGGAATCTATGTTAACTAAGTGAACTACTACAGTTGACTTCCTGACAGCCTGAACCACATCCAAAGTGTGCAGCACCTTGCCCCACACCAACTGAGGTCTAAGACTAGAGCAGGGGTCTCAAACTGGCGGCCCTCCAGCTGTTGCAAAACTACAAGTCCCATGAGGCATTGCAAGGCTGACATTTACAAGCATGACTCCCACAGGCAGAGGCATGATGGGACTTGTAGTTTTGCAACAGCTGGAGGGCCACTAGTTTGAGACCCCTGGACTAGAGGAAGGCAATACAATGTCCTGGTTGAGAATGAAAGTCAAAAAAAAAATTTCTGCAAAAGACGGCTTAGATCAAAGTACTACCCTGTGAAGAAAGAAACAACACCAAGTATGATTCCCCAAAGGAGAGAGCAGTCAGTGCACTGGGTTATGGTGTCTTTCTTGCACCAGGACACAGCATGGAAAAGGGAAAAGCCAGCAACTTGATTTTCCAAAAGTAGTATGTTTTATTGTTGCAGGTGGGGTACAGGTAATACAAGGGCTTACACGTTTTAGCTTGTATCCTTAGGTCTTAGCCATTTCCCTTTTCCAAAGTACCACCTTGTCATGGTGGAGCACCAAAATCGTCTCTTTACAAGAAAGAGCCACCAGTTACAAAACTCTACGAGCCAAGTAACGGCTACAAGAGACAAAACTTTCCAGGTCAAAAGTACCAAGGGAATGTCATGATTAGACTCAAATGGAGGTTTTTGTAAAACCAAGAAAACCAAATTGATATATCACAGGTCCAAGGCTGATTTGACTGGAGGAGCAATGTATACAACACCCTACACAAAGGCACACATCACCAAATTAAAAATAATTGGCTTCTGGAAAAAACTGCCAAGGCCAAAATCTGTCCTTTGAGTACTAACTTAAGGCCAGCCACAGATCAATTCCTTTTTGGAGAAAAAGGCCAAAAAATGGCACACACCATACTTGAAATGATGGGATCTGTTTTCTTCACAGCAAACGATATAAGATTTTCATATCCTGTGGTAAATCTTCCTTAAAGTAGCCTTCCCAACTCTTGAAAGAGTAGGAATGACAGAATCAAAAACTCCTCTGTCTTTCAAGACTCTGGATTCAATAGTAATATCATTAAAGCCAGTGACCATGAAGAAGGATTGAGGATTGGACCTTGTGACAGGAAGTTGGGATGATCTGGGAAAGTCCAAGGGCTGTCCACTCACATGTTTCTGATGTCAGAGTACCACGCTCTCGGGGGCCAAGCCAGGGCAACCAGAATTACCAGAACTCCTGCCACTCTAATTCTGTGAAGTATCCGTGGATGTAGCTGTAGCAGATTGGGAAGGAATAAATCAGGGAGAACTGGTCCTATGGTGTCACCAATGTATCCACTGCAAACTCCTGAGTATTCATGGTCCTGAACACAAATTTGTCCAGTTTCTCATTGAACTTGGATGCCAGAAGATCCACATCGGGAGTGCCCCACCAATGACAAAGCTCCTGGAACATCTCTGGTTAAGAGACCATTCCCCTCAAGATAATTGCTTCCGGCTGAGAAAGTACACTTGCCAATTTTCTACTCGTGGAATGTGAACCGCAGAAAGAGTAGGGATATAAAGCACCACCCAAAAAGGCAGAGATCCACTTCCTCCTGAGCCTCCAAACTTCTTGTGCTTCCCTCATGATTAATGTATGTCATAGCTGTAGCGTGACAAACTGCACACCTACAGAAAGACCTTGTAGCTGAGTCAACCAGTACAGGAGCATAAGGTATACCCCCCGCAGTTCCAGAATGCTGATGGGTAAGAGCTGCTCCTGCAGAATTCAGGTTCTCTGCACTGAAAGAAAACCCAGAATACCCCTCAACTCGCTAGGCTGGCATTTATTACCAGCACTGTCCCAGAGTTGGGGAGAAAAGACTGTCCTGCCTCCTGCAGCTGAGAAAACATCCACAGGTTCAGAAGAGTCATTTTAATTACTGATTTAAAATTAAAGCAGATTTTTAGAGGTGGAGAACCCAACCAAACTTTTCCATAGTGCAAACCTCTAGGGAGAAACTTTGCATTCCAAAAGCAGAGCGACTCTGTTAGAAATAGGTCATCCAGGTACCTCAGAATTGACACCCCTGGGTCTGTAAAAGGCCCACTGACAGGCTGAAAGGCAGAACCGAAAGTTGAAAATGCAGTTCCTCCACAGTAAACAGTAGGAATCTCTGGTGAGGTGGAAAGATTGGGACATGTAGGTAGGCCTCGTTTATGTCTACCAATGCCAGGTAAAAAGGCCACAACCAACTGCAACAATTCCATCTGGAACTTACAAACACAAAGAAATCTGTTGAGATATTTCAGATCCAGGATGGAGCAAGCATATCGATCAGCTTTGGAACTGTAAAGAGATTTGAACAGAACCTGATGAACTTTTTGTTGAAACAATTAAACAATCACTCCCCGGGATAGAAGATGATTGAGAGCATGCAAGAGAGCCAATCTTTTTTGTGAATTCAAATAAACATTTGAAAGTATGTATCCTGGAGGGGCAAAGCTCCAAAATGCTAGTTTGTAGCTTTGAGTCACTGTGCAACAGACCTATTCGTCCACTATCTCCCCTAACCAAGTCTCCGCAAAGGTCTTTATGAAAATCTGAACTACCTTGTAGCAAGACCTTACTCCTTGTGTTGACCTCAAAGATTACTTTTTTTTAATCCAGCCTATAGTGTACACTTTAAAGAAAATATGGATAAGAAAACAATGGGCTCAAGAACATCACATGAGATAATTGAATCAAATGACACATTTTCTTTCCAATGATCTAATGCGATGCTAAAAATGTCAATTCACTATGA
The DNA here is from genome assembly GCA_037952925.1 of Lithobates clamitans. Lineage (NCBI taxonomy): Eukaryota > Metazoa > Chordata > Amphibia > Anura > Ranidae > Lithobates > Lithobates clamitans. The sequence continues at coordinate 201,338 of JBBGZY010000900.1, forward strand.
CCTTATGAGATATATACCTCAAAAGGCAAAAACACTGCAAATACCTCATAAAACGGTGTTAAAGTCAATTGACTAAATTAAATAAATAAATAAATAAATGCATGAGTTAAATAAGTAGTGGTCCAGGCATGTGGTACTAAAGGAATGTAAAAACACAATAGCCAATTTTGAGTAGTCTCTACCCTTTTGGATCAGTTTCTCAACAGTAATGCATAGAATCCTAAATAAATAAGTTGATTTACTGAAAGTAACTAAAGGAAAAACTTTTTTTTTTAGTTATGGATAGTGGAGTGGAGAGGGATTGGAACGCCTATTTAGGTTTTAGAGACCATTTTTTTAATCGAATTCGAGATCATGTTAGGCTGGTTTCCAAATCCAAAATGGAAACCCCAATTAGCCGCCATATGGGTCTTTTTCATGCATTTGACTTATTTAAAATACGATATGTTTGCATTGGAATATTTACCTAAAAATGAGAGAGGAGGCGACAATGATAAATTGTTGCTTCAACGGATAACTTGTTAGATTGTAAATCCATCAGCTCTCACATCACCAGGACTAAATAATGCATTTACTTTCAAGCCTTTCCTATAAAGTACAACCAGTCTGCCCCTAAGGTGGTCTCTTCATTCCCTGCTGTCCAAAGAAGAAAAAACTCCTAATCTTCTTCCCCCTTCCCTTTCTACTCCAATGCACAAGCTACAATAATATTCCAACTTTCCTTGTTTTATGCGATCTTGAAAAGATAGTTGAGGGAAAAAAATATATAAACGAATAGCTTTCACTTTATTTTTGTGATTTATTTCTCAATGAATTTGTATTATATTTATCTGCCATTTTTTTGTTTTTGTTTTTTTTCTTCTCTCTTTTCTTGATGAAAGTATACTGTGAAGTTTATTTATTTTTCTGTGATTTGCATGTGCATGTGTAATTGATCATGGGTGCCTCCTGTTTAGATGCTATTTGAATGAATGATTTGATTGCTCTGCATTCTTGTTTATAACTGAAGCCACCAGGTTTAGTTAAGACTCAGTAACCATATGGATGCCCCGGGCACTTGTAATCACAGTGTTCAACCAATCACTGAGCTCTTTACTCAGGCCCTTAGGCGCCATTTTTAAGCCTGTCTTTTCTCCCATTTCTAACATCTTTACCATGGGCTGCGTGTCAGCTCTAGTGTTATGCTTAGTGAGAGCCCATCTGCCTGGTGCACTGTTCGGATAGGTACCTTCCCCTCCGGTGGTGAACTGGGCGGAAGTGAAGTTTCCAAGATGGTGGAGAGTGACCAGATGCATGTGAGGTAACTTCTGCTGCCTGTTTTTCAGACATGCGCAATGGTGCCGCTTAATGCGTTTACGCCCCACCGTCAGACGCCAACGAGGCCATTTGAGCACCCTACACTTACAGGGTAATGCGATCTGCAAGGGAGAGACTGGTTTGCTATCTCTCTCTTTCAGTCAATTCTCATTGTGATCTCTTCTATTATCAGTAAGTACTCTCTGGGAACTGTTTCCTCTTTTTAACCTATATGTTGTCATGTGACAGATGTGACTGATTGCCAGTGATGTTTAGTGATCTGCCTATGCAGGTAAGAGGGGCGTGGTCTGTGCAGAGCCTTTGGGGATTCATATAGCCACCTGATCCCTGTGGACTCTGAATCTCTTCCCTTTTTTCTTCTTTCTTCTACCCCCTTTTCTAGCCCCATTCTTCCCTTCCTCCCTCTCTCACTGATTGCGTGGTTAATCGCCTACAACAGGTTTAAAGTTTAGAACATGCTCAATTTCCCTTCAAAGTAATGTTAGCAAAAAACGAAATTATTTTAATTATTTTAATTTTTATTATTTATTTCTTTGTTATCATTTTTTAGGACAATCTCAGGCTGTCTTCCCCATCAGTATAACCCTTCATTAGACTAACCTTTGGTGCGTCTTTGGGTGATACACTGAAAAACAAGGGGCGGTATTTTCTATCTCCAGTCCTTCTGCTCTTTTTGTCTATGGTATAAGATCATACTTCCCTTCTGGGACAGCAGACCATATTGGTTCCATTTTTTCTTTTCATTAATAATTGAGGCAAATGTTTTACCTTATTTACCATTATACACTCTTATGCCCCGTACACACGGTCGGATTTTCCGATGAAAAATGTCCGATCGGAGCGTGTTGTCTGAAATTCCGACCGTGTGTGGGCTCCATCGGACATTTTCCATCGAATTTTCCGACACACAAAGTTGGAGAGCAGGAGATAAAATTTTCCGACAACAAAATCCGATCGCGTCAATTACGACCGTGTGTGGCCTGTTCCGACGCACAAAGTGCCACGCATGCTCAGAAGAAATTCCAAGACGGAACAGCTCGTTCTGGTAAACTTAGCGTTCGCAATGGATACAGCACTTTCGTCACGCTGCAATGTCAAAAATGGTTTAATACAGCGCACTCTCTTCTTCTTTATAATGTGACAAGAATTAAGTAGTTTTGCTGCTCATATTCACACACACTTCTCACAAAGTTTTATTTTTTTTTTTATTGGGATTCCCTGAATATATTGTTATTGGTTGTCACATCTGACATAATTTTTTTTTTTTATTTAAATTTTTTGGGGATTTTAAGCCCTTTTTTTTTATTTAATGTTTGTATTTTTTCAAAGGCTGATCTCTGTTCAATGTTATTTTTATTTCTACTCCAGAATATTTTTGTGTGTGTTTTGTGTGTCAAGTTACCCCAACACCATTGATATCTTTTATTATTTAATCTCCAGGAGATTGTTTGGTGTTGGTGTCCCTTGTTCATTTCACATTGTATATTTGCAATGTACCTGAATCCTCACAAACAAACTGTCCTTTTTGAAGTAAAACACATAGGAGAGTATAATTTAAAACAAAAATCCTTTATTAAGGGATCAGAACCAAACAAAGAGGAAGGCAACACTGGATCAACATGAGAAATTAGTGAAGCCTTGCACCACCACGGCAGACATCAATTCTTGAACATCAAAATTGTTGGCCTGAGAAGTCCATATGTAAGGGAGGGCAGTCTGGTCCAGAATTCGCAGAGATCCGGATAGCAGCAGATGACATGTGTGTCCCCAGGCTGTGGTACCACAAGAGGCTGCATTTTTTGGCCGACCAGACTGGATCCAGGGTCCTCACTTTCTGGTCTTCCTTTCATGCTTCCTTACCAGCTGTGGCTGTGCAGTTGGAGATGTGGCAGGAGGAGGAGTAGGACCTGGAGGAGGACTGGGAGGACCTGGAGGAGAGGGAGGACGAGGAGGAGGACCTGCAGGAGGAGGAGGAGGACCATCACAAAGGTGTGTCTGAGCTGTAATTTGGCCCCTCATACCTTTGTTAAGAGCCTCCAATATGAGCGACTCACACATGGCTTGTTGTCCCTCCTCCATCCTCTGCATTTTATATGCAATGACGGCAGCAATGTCCTCCTCCACGGTCTGTGGTGCTCCCAGGACCTCTGTAGCCCTCCAAAAGAGTCCTCTGGTAGCCTCCTCTAGGGCACTCCTCCTCCTGCCACTTTCTCTTTCCAGGGGGAGTGGAGGAACCTGCAGATCAGCCAGCCGGCTCGGCCCGGCCACCTCCTGGCTGAGAATTCCCTGTGTATGAAAAAGGGACGTGGTTTTAGTTGTTGCATCATCAATCACAATCCTATATTAGTACAACTAACATCTAGTTACCATCATTGATTGGACAAGCAGAAATATTTAGAGGAATGCTATACCTGGCTCAATCTGGGCTCCTCCACATGTTGCCTGGAAGTCCCAGGTTGGGCGTCAGAAGCCTCAGCCGGGGGGGAAGGAAGCGTGGAAGGAAGACTGGAGAGGGATGGCCTGGGTTCAGTCTGGCCTGCCAGAAAATGCAGCCTGTCGTAGTACAACACCCTGGGGACATAGATGTAATCTGCTGCTCCGGATCTCTGTGAATCCAGGACCTTCTTGCGCTCCCTTAGATATGTACTCCTCAGGCCACCAATTAATTTCTTTAAATAGGTGATGTCTGCCGTGGGGATCATCTGCTTCACAATTTCACACAATTGCTCCAGTGCTGCCTTCCTCTTTGCTTGGTTCTTGAAATGGGGGTGTTTAATCTCCCACAGACAGGGCAGCTCCCTTAACATATCTACAAATACTGACATGAAGTCATTGTCTTTCAGTAGCATATCCATGTTCACTGCAAGACACAACACAAGACAAAGCCTAATGTCAGACAAAACTCTCTTCTCTTCTTACAATATAGGCCTCAATGTAGAAGCAGTATAGGCACAAGTTTGTCTCTTACCTTCGTTCTTACGATCGGCGCGTCCAATGCTCCTTCCTCCTCTCACAGATCGTACGTAATCCGCACGCGTGTTACGCTTTATACACACTGCGCATGCGTGTAACTCCGCCCGCCCCTGATGTTCTTTCTAGTCTATTCCCCGCCCCTTTTCGTTCAGCGCAGTGGGGGAAGAGCACATGGCGGAGTCACAGCAGGTGCGTGCTAATTGCAGGAACGAGGAGGAGGAGGAGGAAAGCCCAGATCCGGACAGGTCCCGATCCAGAAGGAGACGTTTAAGGCCACAAATATGTCCTTTGGGGAGATGTTGGAGATGGTCGACATCATGAAGAAGTCCGACTATGACGGAAAGTATGGGCCTTACCCCAACCCCAATATCAGAAAGGCCAAGATCATGGCGAAAGTGATCAAAAGTCTGCACAGGAATTTCGGGGTACGATGATCGAAAGATCAGCTCAGGAAGCGGTGGTCGGACCTGAAATTGAGAGAGCCAGAGCAGTACTGAAAGATCCGGAGAGTGCTGCAAAAAAGTAATTGGTTGTGCTGTGTTCCTATTCTTTCTGTCTTTATTCCGTTCGTGCTGCTCCATATGCTTTTATTAATTGTAACGTTTAAAAGGGCAACTTTAATGTTCATGTGCCCATTATTCATTCGTATCAAACATTTTTCTTTCGGCCTCTAAAACACCATTGTTTAGGCCATATGCATTTTCCCACATTTTTTTTGGGCCTACTTGGATGCCAAATATTTGTTTGTGTAGATGGGTTTGTTACTCGAATGAAATGCAAACTAGATTGTGTGTAAGGAGAAGACACTGAGCAGCTGTTTTCACATCTGGACACTGGAGCACTAGTGTGGGACACTAGAACACCATTTTTATTAGGAGGGCCACACAGGTGCTCCAGTGTATACTATAGGGGAGGCTACATCTGTGAAGCTTGTACCAAACAGGTAAAGTATTGCAGCTTGACAAAGGCCAATAAAAAAAATACATCTTGGAACTCTGCCAAAATAGACAATTATACCCCACTTCCAAGCAATGTTTCCTATTTCTAGTTCTGCCATCAAATATCTGTGTGCTAATTATACTATTTTTGTTTTACATAGGGGAGAAAAGACTCGGAGGACACCCCTCATCCGAGGAGACCACAGACCCCCCACCTCTGGAAGAAGAGGAACTAACACCAACCCAAGAAGAGCAGGAGGAAGAAGAAGATGTGGTGGAGATTGGCACCACAACAGGTGAGTGTCTGCGACCACAGGCTCAGGTATAAGAGATGGATATTGGCAGATTTTTGATACCTGTTTTTGTTTTCTTTCTCTCTTTTTAGGTGATCGTGATGTGAGCGATCGAGATCTTTTCACATCAGAAAGTGCCTAGATCCTGATCGGGGAGATCATGGGGTGTAATGTAGAACTGCAAAACATACAGCAAAAAATCAATGATGTGATTCAAAAAAATAATATTATTGATGTTTTGGGGTGATTTTAAAACCCCACAAAATCACTTTTGGGATTGTGGTCCCATCTTTTAAAACTTTTTGCAATGTTTTGAAAAGCCAAATTTGGAGGATGCACACAATGTGCCAACATGTGCTATCTGCCATCACGGGAGATCAATGGACGCGTTTTGGGGGGGCAACCCCTTCCTCAATTATAAAGTAGCGTTGAGGAAGGGCTTGCTCCCCCAAAACACGTCCCTTGATCCCCCCTGATGGCAGATAGCACATGTTGACATTCGTAAATTGGTGTGCATCTTCCAAATTTGGCTTTTCCAGGGGTGATTTCCCCCCATCTGAACGCTATATCAAACCCAGTTCCTAAATACTGATGTCTGATATAGCCTTCAGGTTTTACCTAATGTGAACTTTGTAAGTTCAAGTTTTTTGGCTTTCTTGCTGGTTTTACACAGGCCTGTTTTATCTGAAATGGACATTTCGATTTCTGATAATGCTACTCCAAAAATTGTTATACAACAAACATGTTGGTTTGTTTTAAAAACCTTTGGTAAATGCACATGTGATTGTGCAGGTATAAAAAAGTTGCTTACTTAAGAATGTGTGGATTATTGTCTCAACACTACAACACTTTTGGGGTGATGTAATTGCTGTTTTCAGCAAAAATGGGGGTTATTTCCTAAGGGAAAATTCTCTTTGCACTACAAGTGTAGTTTCAGTGCAGTTGCAAGTGCACTTGTAGTGAAATGTGTTTTTGCATTTAGGAAATAACAGCCAACAGTGCTTTGTATAATAAGGTTACACAATCACGACATTTTCTGGACTCAACACATTTCTGTCCGGGTCAGCTAAAACAAACACAAGCAGTAAATGTCCACAAAGAATTTTTTTTTTTTTTTATTATAAAAAGTCTTCACAGATTGTCTGGCATATTGATAGCCCCCCTACCCGCAAAGAACTCCAGGTAGTGTAACCGGACATCACGGGCACTCAGGGAGGGCAAGCCAGGACGGCTGCTTTCAAGCGCCGTCAGTGTGGTTTGATGTATGATTCCGGCCTCAGGCCCAACTGAGCCAGCATAGTTGGCCGAATGTTTCCTTAAAAAGTTATGGAGAACACAGCACGCAAGTATAATATGGTTCAGTTTATACTCCGCCATATGGATGTGTGTCAAAAATAGGCGGAACCGGCTGGCCAGGATTCCAAATGTGTTCTCCACCACTCTTCAGGCTCTGGCCAGCCGGTAATTAAAAACTCTCTGTTCCGGGGTGAGGGTCCTCATTGGGAATGGCCGCATCAGGTGGTCTCCCAGCGCAAACGCTTCATCAGCAACGAACACAAATGGGAGTCCTTCCACATTGTCCTCTGGAGCTGGCAAGTCCAAGCTGCCATTCTGGAGACGCCTGTAGAACTCCGTCTGGGCGATGACTCCACCATCGGACATCCTGCCATTCTTCCCCACGTCCACATACAAGAAGTCGTAATTAGCCGACACCACCGCCAACAACACTATACTATTGAACCCCTTGTAATTATAATAGTACGACCCCGAGTTGGGTGGTGGGATGATGTGGACGTGTTTCCCATCAATTGCCCCTCCGCAGTTAGGAAAGTCCCACCGCTCGGCAAAGTGGGAGGCCACAGTCTGCCATTCCTGTGGCGTGGAAGGAAACTGTTGAGGAAAAAACAATAAACATTACTATTTTTACTCTGAAACATGGCAAGCAGATTAGACACAAACATTATGGGGCAACCTCCAGATAGCATTTATTAAGGGGAATTTAACAACGCCAAAGTATAAGGTACACCTATCATATTCCCCCTCCCCCCCTCTCATGGGCCATTTCTAACATTATAGGGGGTGTGTGGAAATCTTGGACAGGTAACCCTCTTCACTTCATTGAGAGATGAATGCCTAAATAATGGGTATTACTTTGAACAGACCCTCCTTAGTTACACTATTGGCAGTCCACTGGACAGGTAAGAAGTGTCATAATACAAAGATATAAATACACATTGTACACATTTGAGGACATTTGGACATTCTGCTATTACCTATCAAGATAATAATAGGATCCCAAAATTTAAACAGTACCATTTGAAAGTATACAGGCAGGCCCTTGCACTACATGCTTTGGGGAATTCATCCATAAATCTGAGCACTAAAGAGGTGGTTATTGTGTGTATGGGTTTGGCAAAGTCAGCAGATAGATGATTGAGGATAGAGAATTGGGATCAGCTGACTTAGCAGTTGGGGGAGGGAGGGTTACTAAAAATTATTTGGGGACACCACAAAAAAAAGCCTCTGGCACTCTGCCTGAATTTAAAGCAAAAATAACATTTCTAAACATTTTAGGGGGTGTTTGGGGTAAAGCACTACTATGGAGCTGATAAAATACATTGTTAAGTGACTACATGAAGTGAATATAGGCCAGGAGACACCATGCTGGGGAGGTTAGTGAAGGGCAAATATGTATGAAGGACCTAAAATAATAATTACATAAAAATCCAGCATGCATGAGGACAAAGGGGACATTCACAGCATATTACAATCATGGTAATTAGGGAATGAGGAAAGAAATACAATATATTAGCAAACATTCAATGCAAAAAAATGTGATATAAAAGGATAAAAATCTTACCTTCATATACTCCTTCTGTAGGACCTGTATGATGGCAGAACAGGTCTCTGGGATAATGATCCCCAGAGCCTGGGGGGAGATGCCTGTTGAGAACTTTAAGTCCTGCAGACTTCTCCCTGTCGCCAAATACCGCAGGGTAGCGACCAGCCTCTGCTCCGGAGTGATGGCTTGCCTCATGCAGGTATCCTGCCTGCTGATATAGGGGGTCAGCGAAGCCAACAGACGGTGAAATATGGGGCCCGTCATCCTGAGAAAGTTCCTGAAATCATCAGGATTATTCTCACGGATCTCACGGAGCAAAGGCATATGAGAGAACTGATCACGCTGAAGCAACCAATTCTTGGTCCATGAACTCCTCCCCACCCTGTTCATGGACTGGACTTGTGTCAAGGTCAGGACCCCAACACCAAGCCCCCCGCACAGCACGAACTCTACGAGGAGTACGCATATGAAACATGGCTAGAAAACGGTCGGCTGCTCAGAACGAAGTAACAGAACGCACTGAAGAACAGCAAGGCCTGTGAAGAGTGACCTGGAAAACAGTAACGAACGAACAGGAATACAATGACTACTTAAAGTCACGCGGAACTTTCTGCACGCACTGAAGAGCAGATACAAACCCACAAGCACAAACTGAAAGGCAGAAAACGATCTGAAAGCCACGAGTCTGAAAAAGCAAAATCGTCTCTCACCAAACTTTTACTAACACGAGATTAGCAAAAGGAGCCCAAAGGGTGCCGCGCTTGGTTCTGAACCGGCCTTTTCTAGTCTTGTCGTACGTGGTGTACGTGACCGTGTGGTTGGCGATCGGAAATTCCGACAACTTTGTGCGACCGTGTGTAGACAAAAAAAGTTTGAGCCAACATCCGTCGGAAAAAATTCTAGGATTTTGTTGTCGGAATGTCCGAACAAAGTCCGACCGTGTGTACGCCCTATTAGGATTATCTAATTCTAACGTTATGCGAGTATGTTTTAATTTATTCTTTCTCTTTGGTTACAAAAAGGTCTTACCATTTTTTGTAAATCCTGGCTTCGGTCTATGCATCTACAATTAGTGTTTTATGAATACAAGAATCTGGTAGACATCCCTTTTCAGTTTATCATTATATATATTTGTCCTAGTGACATGCTATGTGATTTTATCTATGGCAAATTTTAAGCATATCCATTTACAATTGTTGCTTTCTTTATAGCTGGGATATGCAATTAGCGGACCTCCAGCTGTTGCAAAACTACAAGTCCCATCAAGCTCTGTCTCTGGGTGTCATGCTTGTGGCTGTCAGAGTCTTGCTAGGCCTCGTGGGACTTCAGTTCTGCAACAGCTGGAGGTTCGCTAATTGCATATCCCAGCTTTATAGTATATAATACTTCATACGACACTTCCAAAAACCAGGAGTTGTGCAGGAAAACTAGGAGCATGCCATACAGAGACAGTGCTTTATACAGCCAGGAGTATTACTGAATAACCAGAAGAAAGTACATTGCAGCATAAAGTTGTGCAATACAGCTTCCAACTTGTACTAAGCAGCCAGAAATCTAGCAGATCTCAAGTTCTACAGTTTCATAGTTTTGGGTATCACATGCTCTCTATCCCTATCCAAGTTCCTGTTCAATAAAAACCCTAAAAAGATCTGCAGATATCAAACTAAGTGTAGTAAAGCCAGGCTGTCATTGAGTGAAGGCAGCTCTGCAGGGGTGCAATGATTGTGACTGTATAATAATAATAATAATTGTGACCCTTCTGTGCTCATCCATTACACATCTGGCTTGCTTCAGGGCCAGTTTACACCAGATTGTGGTGCTGGCAAAGTGCGTGTCATGCACTACTTTTCACACCTCTCCAAATTGCATCATAATGCAGTACTATGCGATTTGCTGCCTGCAAATGCAATGGTACCTTTGCAATCTGTTGTGGGTGCCATGTAATGTTAACGGCACCCCAAATGCAGATCGCAAGCACAATGCATTTGCAGACACCAAATCATGTGGTACTACAGTACCATTCAATTTGGTGAGGCACATTTTTAAAAGTAGTGCATGCACTACTTCCTCCACGTTCCAGTGCAATTTTAGCCCATTCAAATGAATGGGTTGCAAAATCGCACTGAACGGAAATATGTTCCTGTGCAATCCCGATAGGAACCGGCCCTCAATTTCACCAGTTCAAATTGGCAAGCAAAGGGAGTGGGGGGCAGAGAGGAAGTTGTTCACTGTAAAGAATGCCCACCCCACTGTTATGTCTGGTCTCTCCGAGGCTCAGACATCTCCAGTAAAACAGGGGCTCTACACCAGGGGGTGGAGCTTGGGGAGGGGCAGAAAAAGCAGTGATAAGGCAGGAGGTGGAGCCTATTTAGCCTCTACCTGTCCTATTCAGCTATTCAAACAGAGATGAACATTGCTGGTCAGGCACTGTGAGAGAATGTCACAGACATTCAGCTTTAAGTGACAGCTTCAAGGGACTGTATAGTCACAAACAGGTTCTCCCAAGTCATCCATGGACTTATACAGATGGGAGAAAGTTGTGTTTTTTGTTTTTTTTAAAATGATCTGTCCATGAAAAAATTGATGGTGCAAATCCTGAATACAGCATGCACAGTGAGCACAACTGTTAGTGCAGTAAAACGTTTGTTTGGGCCAGCGTGGCCCAAATGAACTATTTAAACTGACATTAATTGTGGAGTAAAACTGGCCATAGATGGGTAGAATTTCAAATGAAAATTTCTGGGAAAAGAAGGTTCTTAGAAAATCCTTTTGTTTTTCTAATCATTAGTGGGTTACATTGATGTTTGTTTTTGACTGCAGTAATGAAAAAATAGGAAGGCGCAAGAACTTTTTTATTGAATGAGCACGTTTCTTACAGTGTGTTTTTTTGTTCAGTAAGTCCATTCACTCCAAAATCAAACTTCAAAAGGAAACTAAATCTCTCGAATGACAAATGTTCTGGGAATTTTCGTACAGCTTTTTTTATAAAAGATAACCATACACTAGTCAAAAAATCATTTGAATGTGTTTTCGAATAAAGCACACATGAGAGAACAAGTGATATTGCCATCATGTAATGATTGAATTTTGAACAATAAATCGTTCAATGGACGTAAATGAATCCGTTTTTTGTTCGTCTTTTGCACATAAAAAATGAAGTGATTATTGAAATTTGACCATTTCACCTGGCCTCCTGTGTTTTCCTGATACACCCAGAGCTGAAACTAGCGTTTGTCACAATGAACCCTGTGCATGAGCATTCTCTGTCCAGTATCTCATTTTCATCACCCACATCAGCACAACCTTCAGTATCGAGTCTGTGGATGGGAGGCCCGCTGCCATAGCAATGCTTAGCAATGCTTGGAGTTATGGCTATACAGCAAGCAGAGGAGACCAGAACAAAAAGTCAAAGGCGCTTCCTTATGATGTCAGATGAGGAAATGTATGTCGAGGCGTAATTTCCAGTCACGTCACTTCTGTGTCCCTGTCTTCCGGTTTTCATAAATCGGTCAGTGGAACGCACGCCGGCGCTAAAGAGCGAGCAGACATCTAATGCGGGCTTTTCCAGTGTTGGGGAAGGCACTCCATTTTGTAAGCAGCTTGTAAATGGTTTTAAACTTGTGTGCAATAAACGGGATTACACAATATTAGTTCCCTTTTTTTTATATGTGGTGTTATGGCAGAGTGGAGGAGCGCTGCTTAGGATTAAAGGAGACTCAGGAGATTTTTGAAACCCTTTTAGTTAAAGGGGTCATGGCTAGGGATGAGCTTGATGTGTGTGTGTATTTATATATATATATATATATATATATATATATATATATATATATATATATATATATATATACTCTGCATTCAGTGTAGCCCATATATACAGTGCATTCTGTGGTGTATAGTTTCTAACACACTTTAGGATGTGTACACAGTATCTAATACATTGTAGTATGGTGTTGCAAAACAAAAAATACATCATGTCCGTAAAGCCACCAAGTAGAGGCAAGCGCTCACAGGCCACTAAAAGAGGACAAGCAGCCTCTGTGTCTACAGTCAACAATGGTGGTTGTGGACATGGTGCATCCTCTGCAGGTGGCCACTGGGGCACTGTCCTGTCACCATTTGAGGAGGCCACAAGGATGGTGATCAGCGACAATGCATGCATCAGTGACACTGTCCCCCTAGTCTTCCTGCTGGAGCACATGCTTCGTGGAATCATGGACAGGGCACTTGAGGCAGAACAGTGGGAGGAAGAGGAGGACTTCCTTTCCTCTCAAGGCCCCCTTTATCCAGATAGCATTCCTGTGGGGCCTCCAAACACACAGGAGGAAGAGGAGGAGGAGGATTGTGTCAGCATGGATGTAGAGGATAACACTCAGCAGCAGTCTTCAAGGGATGGTTTTCAGTCCCCAGAAACCCAAGGAGTTGCATGTGGCTGGCAGGAGGTAGTTACAGATAATGTGATCCTTAGTGACCCAGAGGACTCAGAATTAAATGCCTCTGCAAACTTATGCTGCATGGCCTCCCTGATTCTGCAAAGCCTGCAATAGGACCCTAGGATTCCTGGTATCAAGGAGAGGGTCATTACTGGCTGGCAACCCTTCTTGATCCACGTTACAAGGGTAAAGTTGCAGAACTCATCCTGCCTTCGTAGAGGAAGCAGAGGATGACAAATCTTTAGGAGGCCTTGAAGAAAGGTTTGTGTAACGCATTTCCAGACACTGGGAAGTTACCATTTCCTGGTGCTGGACAACATGTTGCTGAGGCTTTGCTCAGTCAGAGGAAGAGCAGTAGAGAAGAGCAGTAGAGAAGGTGGCCGGCTAACCGATTTTCAGTCTTCAGCGCCAAGGTCTGATCAGTTCAAGCAACCATCGCCAGCATCTGCATTATATGGTGTAGGAATATCTAGGGGCAAGTGCAGACTTGGAGACCTTTCCAACAGAGCATCCACTGGGTTACTGGGTCTTGAGGATGGACCACTGGCCAGAACTTGCTCAATATGCAATTGAGCTCCTGGCCTGTCCTGCATCCAGTGTGCTTTCTGAAAGAACATTCAGTGCTGTTAGAGGGTTTGTAATGGATCAAAGGGGGTGCCTGTCCACAGACTCTGTTGATAGGCTCACATTCATAAAAATAAATCAGTTTTGGATCAGCAGCTATCAAGCACCTGATGCTGATGTAACTGATTGAATTTGCTATGGATCTGGGATCCTTTGTAGACTGCCTATGCTGACTATTCTATTCCTCCTCAATCTTGATGATGCTACAGTAGCTTCCAACAATATTTTTGGTTTAGGGTACCACCACCACCGCCCAAGGCCCAATTTTTCTGCCCCTGTTTAACAGGGGCATGTAATTACAATTTTTGATCTACTATTCCACAGAAGGGCCCGTTCCTGCGCCCAAAAAGATTAACTGTGAGGGCTTACAGTGTTTTGGCACCACCAAAACCAAAGGCTAAATTTTTCTGCCCCTGTTAAATAGGGGCATGTAATTACAATTTTTGATCTAATATTTTATGTCTATTAATACCCTAGAACTAGTGCAGGTCTGCTTACCTAAAGTTGCATTTTTTTTTTTTGGCTCGGTGGTGGCAACGGGCATCATGACTGACAATGGATCTACAACGGGGGATCATTTTTTTTACTTTTGTTTTTTAAATAACTAAATGTTACCAAGGCATTCTCAAACGAATGCCTTGGTAACAATGGGAACTGTTGACAGTTCCTGTCTTTTTTTTACACTGCACCTTTTTTGGTGAATGAGTAGGGGTATGATGTACCCCATACTCATTCACATAGGGGGGATCAAGATCTGGGGGCTCCCTTGTTAAAGGTGGCTTCCAGATACCATTAAGTCCCCCACCCGCAGACACCCACAACCACCAGCCAGGGTTGTGGGGAGGAGGCCCCTCCCCATCAACATGGGGACAAGGTGCTTTGGGGGGACAAATCCCTCCTTGCCCCAAAGCACCCCACATGTTGAGGGCATGTGGCCTGGTATAGTTCAGGAGCGGATAGACGCTAGCTCACCCCCCCTCTTTCCTGACCTGCCATGCTGCATGCTTGGATAAGGGTCTGGTTTGGATATTGGTGGGGACCCCACACCATTTTTTTCCAGGTTTTTTTATTTTTACATTAAACTGTCAGTGGGGAACTCTGCTGACAGCTGATGACTCATGAATCGGCCGCCCTCTCCTAAACAATGCATTATTTACTACCAGAAAAAAACATGTGGGCTGCCGCCAGGCATTATATTGCTGCATGTTTTTACTACTAAAATACCGCATGACTTCAAAGAATGTCCAAAAACTTTTTTAAAAACATGGAGTAGTATTTTACTGCACTTTTCTGTTGCGTTTGATATAAAATATAAAATTTTTCTATAAGATTGTGATAGAAGAGCAATCAGACTAGTTTGATTGCAGAGATCTGGTTTGTCTGAATGTTTCTCAAATGAATGCCTTGGTAACAATGGGAACTGTTGACAGTTGTCAGTTTGGTTGTTAAGGTAAATGAGTTTGTAACAATTGTCAACAAACTGGTAAACAAAAGCCCAAATAAAAGGAGCAGTCAAGACTGATAGGAGCCACTCATCATGGATTAACACCAGAGCAGGAGGAAGAATCTGTAATAAGTGAAGAAGAAGGTGCCTGGTCTCCAGGAGCAACGGAGATCATGATTACACAGTAACAGCAGTTAAGTAACTTTTATGTGTATTTCTACTGTTACAGACCCTTAAGCTGTTTATTTGCTAGGCATTTTGCTTGATATAGAGACCCGTCAGTCTTGAGTTGTATTCCTAATATTGTAATAGTTTTGTATGTACAGCATTTTTGTATAGTAAAAGCACATTTACACACTGCAGATGTCTCAGCCTCCTTACTTATACCACAAAGTAACCTTGCTAGATAGACGCAAGCAAAACAATTTGGGGCCCCTCTTGTGATCTGTGCTATAATTAAACTGAAGTAGACCTGTTTTCTTGTGCTAGGTAAAAATGCTGTGTAAGCTGTTTAGGAAAAGCAAGGCTGCAGAGGTTTCTGGTGGCCAGGAGGAAGTGTGCAGCTTACCTACAGTATATATATATTAATACACCATCTGAAGTGTAATGCCGCATACACACAATCGGACTTTACAGCATACTTGGTCCGGCGTACAGACAATTCGATCGTGTGTGGGCTCCAGCGAACTTTGTTTTCTCAAAAGTTTGACGGACTTAGATTTGAAACATGTTTCAAATCTATCCGACGGACTCGAGTCCGGTCGAAAAGTCCGCTCGTCTGTATGCTAGTCCAACGGACAAAAACCGACGCTAGGGCAGCTATTGGCTACTGGCTATGAACTTCCTTGTTTTAGTCCGGTCGTACGTCATCACGTACAAATCCGTCAGACTTTGGTTGATCGTGTGTAGGCAAGTCCATTCATTCGGAAAGTCCGTCGTAAAGTCCGTCGAAAAGTCCGCCGGGCAAAGTATGCCGTAAAGTCCGGTCGTGTGTACGCGGCATATTAGAAACAGTACACCACCAAATGCACTGTAGATATAGGCTACACTGGATTCAGAGTATATATATATATATATATATATATATATATATATATATATATATATACATACAGTGGGGACGGAAAGTATTCAGACCCCCTTAAATTTTTCACTCTTTGTTATATTGTAGCCATTTGCTAAAATCATTTAAGTTCATTTTTTTCCTCATTAATGTACACACAGCACCCCATATTGACAGAAAAACACAGAATTGTTGACATTTTTGCAGATTTATTAAAAAAGAAAAACTGAAATATCACATGGTCCTAAGTATTCAGACCTATTGCTCAGTATTTAGTAGAAGCACCCTTTTGATCTAATACAGCCATGAGTCTTTTTGGGAAAGATGCAACAAGTTTTTCACACCTGGATTTGAGGATCCTTTGCCATTCCTCCTTGCAGATCCTCTCCAGTTCTTGGATGGAAAACATTGGTGGACAGCCATTTTTAGGTCTCTCCAGAGATGCTCAATTGGGTTTAAGTCAGAGCTCTGGCTGGGCCATTCAAGAACAGTCACTGAGTTGTTGTGAAGCCACTCCTTCATTATTTTAGCTGTGTGCTTAGGGTCATTGTCTTGCTGGAAGGTAAACCTTCGGCCCAGTCTGAGGTCCTGAGCACTCTGGAGAAGGTTTTCTTACAGGATATCCCTGTACTCGGTTTTTCTGTCAATATGGGGTGCTGTGTGTACATTAATGAGGAAAAAAATGATATATATATATATATATATATATATATATATATATCAAATACACTGCCACTAACTGAACTGAATAACCTACCTGCTTAATCTAACTCAAGCTATCTCTCTGTCCATGCCAACAACACTACACATGGCCACTATGTAAGCAGCCTTATATAGTGTAGGGCGTGGACTTAGTCTCTTTCGAGCCATGATTGGCCAAAGGCATCCTGCCTTTGGCCAATTATGGCTCTCTCAGCAGAGTGCAATGTACTGCAATCTCACAGTGCATTATGGGGCGTTTTGCGGCGCTCGAAATTACATTTGACTCGAACCGCTAGCTCATCCCTAATCATTACTGCCCAACCATTTGCCTCTGAGGGGATCCTTTAGAAATACTCCTGGAAGACCCTGGCCTAGTTGTTTAGCCACATGCCCTGCTGACCTTTCTTTAATTAGAGGGTCTTTTGAAGCTGGTAAGCCTGCATTCTGCCCATAATGAGGTGGTGGTGTCACGGCTTGGATCTTTTTAAATGGCGATGGATGGCCACTGTATGTAAAGATCTTTTTGAGCATTTGAGAAGAGGATCCTCTCTACAGTTTCACAAACTTTATATTTGCACCTGGACTTTTTATTGTTTAGGTTTACCCTTTTGTTCAGTGTAAACTGTACATGTTATATACTGTATTTATTTCTTATGATTGTTATTATCACCAGTATCATGTAGCGTGAGTCTTTTATGTTAAATTTGAGTTGCACTATGCTAATATCTCACGGTAGAGTCGCTGCTTTTGCCACCATATTATTTTACTTTGTCACTATTGTTTTTAATCTATTTTATTTTTTATCTTAAGCACAGTTTCTTTCTTAATTTTAAAATAGGAAATACACTGTAGGTGGAGATGAGTGGTCCTTTCACATTACTCATTTTGTTGCCAATCTGCCGGCATCTAGGATTACTAACATGACATTACTGCTAAATAGCAAGGTATTTAGAATAAAATATTTTTCTCACATAACTTTAGGGGTTTGTTTACAGTACACGTTTGGTTTAATGCCCCCAAAAACAGATATGCAGTCGCTCAGAGCTGTACCCAAGCTGCAGCCACAATGCTATGCTTCACTGCAAAAATTAAACAGCATTGTGGCATTTGTTGGTATTGCCACCGCCGAACGCAAACCGTGCAAGTGTATGGACATGTGCAATGCATGAAATTGTGGTGCGGCACTCACAGGGTTAAATCAGGAGGTGAAGAGGCTACATATCTCCTCCTCACCACCTGTCAAACTCCTCTGCATTCCACCTTGAATTGCTTTTCTGAGGGGCAGCAAGGGCAGCCGCACATGTGAACGAGTCCTTAACCACTTCCCGACCGCCCGCCATACATATATTGCGGCAAGGTGGCTCTATTGTGCAAAATCGTGTATCTGTATATGATGTTGTCAATAGCCACTGGGGGGTGTGTGCATGCTGCCAGAGCCGAGTTTGCACGCTGATTGGCCACAGGGGGAGCCAATCAGTGGGCCCGCGATCGCTCCCCGCAGAGACAGAACAGCAGTCTGCCGATGTAAACAAGCAGACCGCCATGCTGTTAGGCATGGACACTCTGATCTAGTGTTCCTGCAAATCAGGAACACGGATCAGAGTGTCCATGCATTGAGCCCATTCCCCCACACAGTTAGAAACACACTGAGGGAACACAACCATTTAGGCATGGACACTCTGATCTAGTGTTCCTGCAAATCAGGAACACGGATCAGAGTGTCCATGCAGTGAGCCCATCCCCCCACACAGTTAGAAACACACTGAGGGAACACAACCATTTAATCGGCCCTAATGTTAACCCCTTCCCAGCCAGTGTCATTTATACAGTGTCAATGTATATATTTAGCACTGATCACCGTAATAATGTCACTGGTTCCCAAAAAAGTGTCAAAAGTGTCAGTTAGGTGTCCAATCTGTCTGTGGCAATGTTGTAGTCCCGCTAAAAATCGCTGGTCACCGCCATTACAAGTAAAAAATTAAAAATAAATAAAAACGCCATAACAATATCCCCCATTTTGTAGACGTTAGAACTTTTGCACAAACCAATATATACCGATATACGCTTATTGGGATTTTTTTTATGTTTTTTTATATGTAGCAGAATATATATTGGCCTAACTTGAAGAAATTAAATTTTTTAAATTTTTTTATTGGATATGTATTGTAGCAGAAAGTAAAAAATATAGTTTTTTTTTTTCAAAATTGTCATTCTTTTGTTGTTTATAGTGCAAAAAAAATAAAAACCGCATAGGTAATCAAATATCACCAAAAGAAAGCTCTATTTGTGGGAAAAAATGGACATCACTTTTATTTGGGTAAAGCTTTGCACGACCACACAATTGTCATTTAAAATAACGCAGTACCGTATTGCAAAAAATGGTCTGGTCATTAAGGGGTAAAACCTTCCGGGGTTGAAGTGGTTAATATACCAGGTTTGGAAACAGCTTCTGAGACTAAAGCAGAAATATATTGTTGAAACTACGTTTGGTCCCACAAAAGTTCAGCTTTTAATATGTGGCGTTTGTAGACAGTTTTTCAGCTCCTGGGACTTGGATAGTAACAAATTTTGTCAAAAGAAACCTTGGTTTTGCTCTCCTAGTAGTCCAGTTTTTAACACCCTGACCTTATAAATAGATTTCCAGTTCCTGGAATATAAAAGTAGTAGCCGATTCTTAGGTCAGAGGGGGTGTGTTGGGATTTTGTAGGAATGCCTGCAAAATATAACAACAAAAACACACGAGCGTCATAAAAATACAAAATATGAATTGCTTATTAGTTTAGTGCGATGACCACCTCCTGAAAAAAAAAAGGTCTTTCCTAACAGAAATATTGGTATTGCTATTGCTAACTAATATACAGACTTTAACCTCCTGCCAACCACTCACAGTAAATATACTGCGATAGGGTGACAGGCACAGGCATAGCAAGAGACTGTACATGTACTTTGTCAGCTTGCTTCCAGGTTTGGGATGTGCATGTGTCTGCCCCCTACTGATCTGTGCTGTAATTGGACATAACACGATTTTGGCAGCAGATTTCAGGCAATGATTTCGACTGAAACCTGCTGATCAGCTGTGTCTGATCACACACAGAGTTCTGTGTGTTACAAACACACAGAACTCTGTGTACAGTGAACATCAATCCCTGCTGAAAAGCAGGGAGAAGAAACAGCCAGATTAGTAAGTAAAAGCAGCACACATTGCACATATTACAAATGTTAGGCACACAGTTAAACCCTTGATTGCCCGTAGATATTAACCCTTTCTTAATCAGTGTCATTAGTACAGTGTACAGTATTATCACTGATCACTGTATTAGTGTCTTTAGTGTCACTTGTCAGTTAGTGACCCTCCCAGCCAGTGTCTGTTAGCTCCAGATTGCCTGCCAACCTATAACAGTCATACTATGAATATTTTCTACTTTCTTTTAAAAAACATATCCAATTAAAAATCAAATTTCTTCATAAATTTAGGCCAAAGAAATGTATTTTGCTACATGTCTTTGGTGAAAAAAAATCCCAATAAGTGTATATTAATTGGTTTGCGAGAAAGGTATAGTGTCTACAAACTATAGTATATATACTGGAATTTACACAGCTATAGATGCTATACTGTATATACTGTATATGCTTTACTGCGCAGCCGATAGCATTCTAGCTAGCTGATCATGATTGTTCTGATCATGCACTGGGGACGGACTGTCCACGGTATGGACACTTCAGCCTCAGCCCCCCTCCATGCAACAGGTTCACATAGTGGCTAGAGGAAGGGCCCAGCACATGAGTAATAGCTGACTGCCTACTCCCTGAAGAGGCAGCCAGCTGAAGAAAACCAAGATGGTGACACAGGATCCCTGATATGCCACCTGAACAATGGATCTCAATGGGACAACACTGGATTCGCTGTGTGGATGATTATGTGTTTTGAAGAGAACTCAGCAGTACAGGTAAGAGGGAAAAAACATATTCGGGGAGTTAAGCACCACTTTAAGCAGATAGGTTGGAGTAACTGTAGCATAATACAGAGCTCCCTCTGGTGGTTACAAATGCACAAATGTAATAAATTAACAAAAAAGTGGAGTATGTGAAAAAAACTCCTTAATAAACGAAACAATCCCAACTCCGCACTGTGTGTCCAACATAAAACACTAATACCACTTCTGCTGTATAGGGTCACACCTCTGCAATAATTAAATCAATAAAAATTATGTCAATCTTAAATATAGCGCTGTAGTGATACATCTTACAAAAAAATTACACACAGAAATACATATATATTGTATATATATATAGATATATACTGTATATCTATATATATCTATATATATATAGATATATATATATATACACAGTATAAAGCAAAAAATAGGAATATATATACAGGAAATGTATATATGGAAATGTGTAAATTAGTGTCTGCACTGTGCAAAGTAATGAACCAAAGTCTCTGCAATCAAATGTGATAGTTACTTCTTCAAAAAGGCACTAACACCAGTGAAAAAATCCAATCCATCCAAAATCCAAATTCACCCAAATCTAATATCCAAAGTGCTTCTTCGTGCAACACCTTAATATCTTTGTGTAAATCTTAAAATCCTGTGTCCCTCCACCACTCTGATAGACAGACACTCACCAGCTTAAAATACCTCTCTTTTTACAAAGTTTGGCTGATAAAGCTTTTTATCAGGTGTTTGGCTAGACTATCAGCGCCCTAATCTGGAACTGCAGAGAAGATGTGAGGACTTGCATGGTGAGTTTTCCCAGTGTGGGTCATTGCTGTTGGTGACCAGGGGGGAGAGCAAATAGGAGTTTTATAACTCACCATCTGTGTACATAGAGGAGAATGTGTTTTATGTGGGCTGTCGACTGAAAATGGGCAGAGACGTTAGATAGAGTAATCAGCCCTGTTCCGTAGCATGCCCCCCTAGTAGAGTTTGTGGCCATGCAGTTGCCTGTGGACCTGCCTACATTTCTTATCATAGACAACAGGATCAACATCCTGATAGAAGATGGCACTAGTAGGAGGTAGGAAAGATCCTGGAAGAGTCTCAAATGTTCCAGAAGTTTCTAGAAGCCTCAGGACAAAGGGCTGGAGCTCAGCAAGGAGGGGGTGCTATGCACATATATGGCAGAGAAGGTGGCACGTAGCGCACTCACATGTGTTGAGAGCAACATAGCAGTAAACCTGATAGAGGATGCTTAATTCTGGCCTATTACTGCTAGATTTTAAAAAAGCTAGTGTCACAGAAGGACTATCTAAAAAGATTTTTCTTTTAACTTGAAATTAATTAGATAGGGGTGCTGCTACCATTTGTAAGCCAAGGAATAATGTAAATACATTATAATTACAAATTATGCATTTATAGAATAAAGTATTGCTGAAGCTGTATTCTAGGGTAAATGCTACAGAGTTAGAAACGAAAAATTATTCAATTGGTGGGTACCATCATCCTTTGAGTGTTATTAGTAAAGGGAATTGTGGGGAGGGAGTAGGAAGGACTTCTCCAATTAAGTCCTACCTCACCCTAGGGACATGATGTGGACTATTACGGTACCTCTTAAAGACATACACTATGAGTAAAATTTATAGTTTATTCAAAAATATAAACACTAAAAAATCTATATATACACAATACAGATTGACAATAATACAGTTGGGACATATTACAACACAATATTTGTTTAAATAACAATTTGTGGAGCCCGCATGGGTGAAATGAAGGCAGGTTTTTAAATACTTAAGGACGAAAGCTTCGACAGTTTCGCGGCAAGGCCGCTTCCTCAGGAGGCGGCCCAGTAAAAAATCTAAAATATCTACAAAGTAAAACAGTCAAAATTACATATACAAAATGAAAAAGAGTAATATAGAGTATACAGCATGATATTGGAGTAATTAATCATATTTGTAGATACACTCACCAACCACTGCCCCATAGGGCTTAGATGGCACTTGTGAGATGCCCACTTCGGGTTTCCCCCCGGGGGCGGACAAGGGTTTTTTTTTTTTGGCAAATTGAGCTATTATATAACAAAATTATATTAGGATATGATAAGTGTTGGTGTGGGATAAAACCAAATAGTGTAGTGACTAGCACCCTAGTGGATAGAGTGAGGGAATAAAAGGGGGGAAAAAGGGGGGGGGGGGAAGGGGGGAGGGGAAAGGGGGGGCGAGGGGGGAAGAAAGGAGGGGGGGAAGAAGGGGGGGGCAAAGGGGAGGAGATGGGGAGGAGAGAGAGGGGAGATGAACGGGAGAAAACGAAAGGAAGGAGGGGGGAGGGGAGGAGGGGGAAGGGAGGAAAGAGAAAGAAGGGGAGGAGGAGAGGGAGAAAAAAGGGGGGAAAAATGGGGGGGGAAAGGGAGAGGAAGAAAAGCAGGAGGGGGATGGTGGCCAGAAAGGGTAAAAAGTAGAGATAGAAATATCCCTCCACAATAAGTGAAACTTGCAAAAAGTAATATAAATGATGAAACGTAACCCACCAGCAATTAGGTGGGAAGTAAATACATGTATTTGTTGTTTTTGGCACCCAGGGATAAAAGTTGATTCCCAGCAACCACTTGGAGGAGCACTACCGCATAAGTAGACCGGAGGGTCCTTGGGATGAACAAAGTATAATGTTAAAAACACTTGTTTGCTGGGAGATGATGCACCCATAGGGTCCTCCTAAGGGAGAGGTCTGCTATGGTTGTTGCATCATCTAGCCAGGAGGATGGATAAGGAGAGGCAGAGAGGCTGCCGAACAGGCTGGCCGTCTAAAAAACACTTACCAGGGGTCTGCTGGTTAATCAAATAGCCACCGGCTGTCCGCCGTCCACATTAAGGCAACCTGGATGGCTGCCTTCAGTAACCCCTAACCCAGAAGACGTACGGCGCTGTGTACGTCCAGCGCCATCGTCACCGGGTCCGCCTTTCCTCTATAGCGCATGCGCGGCTCATAGCCACACGTGTGTATAGCCCTAACATTGATGACGCTGTGTGCGTCTTCTCAGGGAAGCAGGGGGAGAGGCCAGACCACTGTTGGAAAGCTGCATGCCCGCCACTAGGGGGAGAATGAACTCCTCACACTGTTGTAGTGGTGGAAGAGTGTAGTACATGAAAGAGCTTTAATAAATAATAATAATAGTTGAATGTCAGGGGAGCAATGCTTCCGGCCAGAAGAAGAGGAATTTCCTATTCACCTGCACAGATGCTTGCATCCTGATTTAAGGTACAGAAAGTAAACAAAGCATTACATCAATAATGCAGCAATAAAGAAATGAATACAAACACTTAAAGAGCCAACATTAGAGTATGCAAATATGTAGAACAAAAGGGGAAAAAAGAAGGGATTCTTTGCAAATAAAATGGGGACCTGTCACGTCTGTCACAGAATCTACAGAGCATGTGGAAGAAATCCATCAAGCGGGAAGAGAGTGGGGGGATGCCCTGCTCATGGGGGATGCTCGAGTAAAGAGCCTCGACATCGATAGCCACAAGGAGGGCGTCTGGAGGGACCTGAACTCCCTCTATGTGTTTCAGTAGATCAGTGGTGTCACGAATGTAGGAGGGTAAACTTAGTACATGCGGTATCAAAAACGCATTCCACCAGTTTACTCGCGTTCTCTGTTAGGGATCCCTTGCCCGATACAATAGGACGACCGGGTGGTAATGTTAGGTTTTTATGGGTTTTTGGCAACGCATAAAACGTTGGTGTTCGTGGCATTTGGGTATTGATGAATTTAAGGGTATCTTCGTCGATGAGGCCCTCCCAGAAGGCCTCAACCACGAGTTTTCTAAATTCATCAATGGTTGTTTGAATAAAGGAAAAATTACCAGTTGGGGTTTAGTAATATCTTAAGGCACATGGTTTGATACTGTTGATCAGTCATAAGCACCAAATTGCCACCTTTATCTGACTGTTTAATAATTAAGTCAGGGTTTTTTTGAAGTTTCCTAACCACCTTATTTTCTTTCAGGGTTAAGTTAGATGGTAGGGCTGACCATTGCTCTTTTTTGAGAGATAGGATACATTCGTGTAAGAAGGCCCAAACAGATGGGCATGTCATTAAGTCAGGAAAGGATCGGGATTTCAGTTTTAGGTTCTTGGTGGGGTTAGTCTGTAGTGAGGTGGAATTAATGCTACCTTTATTGGTTGCAGTAGAGTCATTGTTAGTTTCGGGGTCTTGTGACACCACTGCTCCTTCATCATAAAGGAGCATTAGGTCCACATCATGTCCCTAGGGTGAGGTAGGACTTAATTGGGGAAGTCCTTACTACTCCCTCCCCACAATTCTCTTTACTAATTGCTGAAGCAGAGTCGGAGAATTAGGCTGTTCTGTAAGATTGGATATAGCGTAAAGGCATTTCCTAAGCATGTTGTTAAAAGAATTGGTGTTGTTTTAATTTTGCCCTCATAGCCACATATAACGGTGTGCTCTTTTCCTACTGAATGGTAATTTGTGATTTTACAATGAGTTCAAGGAATGGCCCATAAAACAAACCAAAGTACATTCACCCGATCACTATTTCTCAATATCACAGCAACCTCCTAAGGCCACCATGTCTATGAAAGTATTGTATGCACGGTCTTGTTAAGCCGCTTTTCTTTACAGCTTGCATGTGTATTTTTGTTGATGCCACATCTCCTTAAAAAGCAAATGTGGCCAGACTATGGTTATTCAAATATATGCATATTTTCAAAGTAGCAAAAAATTTATGAATTAACATCCCAATAAAAGCTTAATTAAAAATCAGCTTTTTATTTTGTAATCCAGAGCGGTCTTCTGCAGTTCTTTTGTGCACTCTCTTCTAGATTGAAAGATGTCAGCAAAATTCAAATTGCTTCTTCTGAGACCAGGCAGTCATGTACCTGCCCCCTGCCTGCTATTGGACAGTGATGGAAAAACAGTTGAGGAATAAGCTTAACACTCAGTCACTTAGCAGATTAGATGATTCTTGTACTGCTTCTTCCCCTCACACTCCAGCTCTGCTATATAAGAACTGCAGGAGGCTGATACCAAGTCATATTCAGATACCTGCATTACAAATACATTTAATGATGTAATAATGATTACAGAACTGAAATAATCTATGCCTTTTACATGTATCTAGAGAATTCAGCTACTACTACTAATACATGACAAGCCTTCAAGGACCTTAGTAGTTGTTAAAGCTTACAAGAATCACTTTTATTTTCACTTTCGACTGCTCAGTTTACCTGGATCTCCCCACCCAGCAGTGTCATGGTAGCCTGTCAGCTGCTAACACCTAATGAAGAGTAGATGCATAGGAAGAGAGGGAAAGCAAGGTCCTGAGACCCGACTTGTAGGACACTATTTCTTCTCTTGAGAACTTTAAGGATGAATTTTTATAAAGTGCCCTTACCTACAGTGATCAGTGAGGGCTTAAAGTCCATGGCTACAACAAGTTTACTTTAAATTTTCAATTCCCATGAATAACACAGGTGTCTGTCTGAAACAGCCAAATTGCAGAATGAGCAAAAACAAACTGAGAGCACTTATTATGTAGTGATTGCAAACGCTGAAACCTAGGTAAGTGACGTTCAATATTAATATGCTAGTTACTGACCTCCAACTAAAACTGAAAATGATATCCCTTAATCATGATTACCAGCCAGACATATCTGACAGTAGAGTTCAGCACAGGGCATTTTAATCGCTTGAATTTAACCTAATTCACCTTAATGCAACATATGATCTAATATGCTTAGTAAATGAAAATCATCAATCATTAGTAATGATAATTACATTGTTGGACCTGTCTAATGTAGGCACATTTCTGTCATGTCATACCTGGCACAAGCAGTTTTTGGATTCATTAATTTTTAATTTACTGACACACCAAATTAAAATTGATCATTTGGTTTTTAGCATACCAATAATTTTATGCCATAAAGTGATAACATTTTGCAATAAACTCATATTACCAATACATTGAGTGAGGATAATATTTTAAAGCAGTTTTCAACAAGCTAATATGTTTTTTATTGACATTTAAAAATTAATTTGCCATTTCGTATATTTCTGTTTTTCATCAGCTTAGTTTTCACAGTGGGGGACACGTTTGGCAAAGTCAGCACTTACTGCAACATCACTCTTTATGTTCACAATTTAACTCCTCATTCAACAAATAGCAAGCAGATTCACAGATACACAGTATTTATTCTTCATGGCAACATTTTCCTAAAAAAAGGAAAATTTAAAAAAACAACAATTGCTCAGTAATGGAAAATAAATCCAAGCTAGTGAATGTGTAGATCTCTCATTTAATTAGTTCTGTGGAATGAGATTGCAAACTGATAGCTTTGCATAATAATTGTATTAGTGCATTATATTTATTATTATTATTATTATTATTATTATTATTATTATTATTATTATTATTATTACAGTATAATAGCATAGAATACTGATAATAGCATGAAATACTCCCAAAGTCCATCTTAGGTGCACAGTAAAAATCTTCAGACCTCAGCGCAGGTTATAAACAAAAAGCAGCTCTATCTGCTATACTCACTCCTCCTCTGTGTTTAGTAATGCTGGGCACCCTAGACATGGCACTGCTTTCTGCAGCATTGAGGATATATTTATCATAGAAGAGTAAAAATGATCATAGAAGAAAGTGAAGAGGACCTGTGTTTTTTTGGACCAGGCTGACGACAAATGGAAAAAAGTTAGCATGTGTTTGTTTTTTTTTGTTACTGCTGCTAGGGTAGGATGTGTAGGACATACACTATATTACCAAAAGTGTTGGGATGCCTGCCTTTGCACACACATGAACTTTAATGGCATCCCAGTCGTAGTCCGTAGGGTTCACTATTGAGTTGGCCCACCCTTTGCAGCTGTAACAGCTTCAACTCTTCTGGGAAGGCTGTCCACAAGGTTTAGGAGTGTGTCTATGGGAATGTTCGACCATTCTTCCAGAAGCACATTTGTGAGGTCAGGCACTTATGTTGGAAGAGAAGGCCTGGCTCACAGTCTCCGCTCTAATTTATCCCAAAGGTGTTCTATCGGATTGCGGTCAGGACTCTGTGCAGGCCAGTCAAGCTCCTTCACTCCAAACTCACTCATGTATGTCATGTATGTCACCCTTCCTCCCCCCACACGTGACCTCTGTGCCTGCTAGACACAGTGAATTGGGGATCCCAGTACTCGGGGCTGTACGATCACATGATCACAATGTCAACAAAGCTGTGATTGGCCCACAGCTATCACATGGTACCTGGGCCAATCACAGCACCCTGTGCCATGTGATTAGCTTAGCAAATCACAGATCACTAGTGATCACAGCTGTCATGAATGGTTAACCACAAAAAAATTTTTAAAAATAAATTAAAAAATTATTTAAATTATAATTTATTTTTGACATACTGCCACCAGTCAATGTCCCTGATCACCGCCACATAAGTTATATGATGATGCTGTACTGTACTGGTGACAGTTTGTAAAAAAAAAATATTGTGAAAAAAATTTTTTAATCAATTTCTTCATTTTTAAACAAATTGTGACAACAAAAATACAACTTCAAAAAGCTCACTGTGCCTCTTACTAAAGGCCTCAGACTACTTTCCAAAAAGGAGCTGCTCTTTACAGTTTATATAATAAAGTAAAGCTGTTATTTTGTTGACCACAAACCCACCTTAAGTCATATGTTGCATATCTGCAACTATTCTAATGAAAGACAAAATTAAAATTTCAGGCTAAAACAACCCCTCATTTATTTACATTTATTTTTTTTTTAATGCTTTAGTATACACACCTTTAGATTTGTAGGGTCAGCTTCCTCTTCTCTGCAGCTATGCTCTGCAATCCCAGACCAATGAGATTATTCAGGGAGGGTGGTCATGAAGTCCTGGGCTCACAGGAATGGGTTGAATGATGCTAAGTGCGATTCAACCTTCAAAAGAACTGACACTAGTGAGTTTTTTTTTTTGGGGGGGGGGATAGTAATGGGGAGAGTATTGCTGCGAAAGCACCATTTTCAATGTTTTTTATTTTTTTATTTTAAGCTTACCTGGGCTATTTTTTTTAAAAATCTGGAGTTGTGTTTTATATTCATATAAATAATATTTCCCTGAAGTTAGTTCAAAAAACAACATATTTTAGTATGCAGTGAAAAGGTAATATGCAAAAGTGTAATAATAACCTGTGGTATCCAATCAGAAATCATGTAAAGTAAACATTGATATTTGCGTAATTAAGTATCCCCTATTTCAGGGCTCTCAACAAACTGAAGCAGCAATTAAAACCTATGTATGCGCCTTCTATCAACTCCTAAGGGCAGGTTTATACTTTTAATTACACTTTAGTGTAGGACATACTAAACTAAAATATGATGGCATTGGCCTGCAATCGCACTTTGAATCTTATTACAGGTTGTTTGCTGAACCGATAGTGTATTAAACCTACAGCACAACTGTAGAAATATTGAATATAATTCTTTGTAGAATAGGATCATCTTTATTAAACAACTAACTCCCTTAACAACTAATTAGTTCTTGGAATTCTTTTTCTATTTTAAGTATGCTGCAAGGGTTAGAACTAAGGCATGCTTAAGAATATCTGTTAAAATATATATAGATGTATATATTAGAACATTATGAGCAAATACCTTGTTAAGTACACATAAGTTAATGAACATTTTGTACAATGTAATATTCACTTGGCAATACTTTGTTAAACAAGAAATGTAAGTGTTCACAAGTAACAACTATTCGATAACGGTGAAATTGAGGATGTTCTAAAAGCTCCACATCAAAGTAATAATGTCTGTCTAGCTTTTTTTTAAGCTTATTCTCATGGTTTAGATGAAAAATTATACAGCACACACTTCCAAAATACTTGCTTACTTTTTTAATTATTATTGGTACTTTAACCAGTTCTCATCTGGCCTACAGCAGATGGGGACTCTCCTCTTTCCGGGTGGATGTCACATGATGTCCTCCCAGTCACGCCACTCGTGCATGCCCCTGGGGTGCGCAGCATGATGATCAGTGGTGAGCTGGTGTCCCTCAGACATAGCGCATCACCGATCAGGGTAATGAGCCAATGACATTGGCTCTTTACCATGTGATCAGCTGAGTCCAATCACAGCTGATCCCATGTAAATAAATTAAATTACTAGCATTTTCTTTCCTCAGTGCTGTCACTGTGTGAGGAAAGGAAAGCAGATAACTGGCTTTCCTGTGACAGAAGACATTTACGCTGATAGCCAGGGCACTGATCATCAGTGCCCTGATTATCAGTGCAGCTCCATCAGCGCCAATCAGTGTCCATCAGTGCAGCATATCAGTGCCCATCAGTGAAGCATATCAGTGCCCATCAGTGCAGCATATTAGTACCCATTAGTACTACCTATCAGTGCCACCTTATCAGTGCCCATCAGTGCCAATCAGTGCCGCTTATCTGTACTCATCAGTGCCCATCAGTGCAGCCTATCAGTACCCATCAATGCAGCCTATCAGTGCCCATCAGTGCAGCAGAAAAATTACTTATTTGCAAAATTTTATAACAGAAAGAAAGAAAAAGTTTTTTTTTTTCAAAATATTTGGTCATTTTTTGTTTGTTTAGCAAAAAAATAAAAAACCTAGTGGTGATCAAATACCACCAAAAACAGCTCTATATGTCTCAAAAAAATGATAAAAATTGTATTTGGGTACAGAGTGGCAAGACCGTGCAATCGTAATTCAAAGTGAAAAAGTGCCCAGTAGGCAAGTAGTTAAAGAAATGATACATGCATTACAAGGGCAAAACCAGCAAGGATAATTACCCACTAAAGAAAATTTTACGTACTTCATAAGGACCTGCTTGTCAACCTCAAGACCTTTTTCTACTTTTTTTTTTCTTTTGAACAACCAAACTATAATCATTTTAAACCATGGCAAACACAGTGAAAGTAATACTTATTTCACATCAGTTTCTAAATCTCCTGGTGTGCCACCCCTAAGTTTTGTGGACACATCACTTCTATGCATTATTGCACAAATGCTATAAAGTGAATGTCTGCGCCAAATAAAAAAATATGCAATACATTGTTTACAACACACACAATTTCTCCTAGTTTTATCCCTTTAAAAACACAGCAAGTGTAGAAAAATACCATTTGATCCTGACAGTGTTGTGAGCACTACACATGTTGTCCTGCTAGACTGTAGAACACCTTCCCTTGATGTTATGGAGATAAGATGTTTTGTAATCTAGCAGGGAAGAAGTCAGATGATAACTCTGCCTAGAATTTCAGTGCAGCAGAGGCAGCGTTGTCAGCTCACAGATGTTAGGAGCTCACTGGATTCCTGGCAAGGTCAACATGTATTTTTCTGTACTTTCAGCACTTTTATGGTGGCAAACAACACTTTGTCAAAACTGAATAAGATCAGAAATACACTGTACTGCTGTCAGGATTCAACAGCAGGGATGACCCGATCTCATTTTCTTCATAAATGTAGGCCAGTATGTATGTATATAGCATATATTGATTGGTTTGAGCAAAAGTTTTAGCGTCTACAAACTATGGTATATAAACCGGAATTTTTTTTTTATATATATAATAATAATGGCGGTGATCGATGACTTATAGAGAGAGAACACAAAAATACAAGTGACCCACAACTATATAACCAAAATGTTTAACTAAGTAACCGAAACCTAACTATATACAATATGAACAATATATATACAAGATGGAGAGCACAGTTCACAGGGAATACCAGAGATGCAAGGAAATAGGTATCAGGACTGGGTACAGGAACAAGGGAAGCAGATGTAAGGCACGAGGGCACAGGGTACCTGATGCAGGGCTAGATTAAGAGTAGGGATGAGCTTCGTGTTCAAATCGAACGCATGTTCGACTCGAAAATCGCCTGTTCAGTCGTTCGCCGAATTACGAATGATATGAGCCGTTCGCGCCAAATTTGAGTGGCGCATCACGGCCCATAATTCACTGCGGCATCGCAGTGCATTGCTGCTAATGGTTGGCCAAGCAGGCACTATGACCCTCATGCTTGGCCAATCACAGAGCCGTCTGTACAGAGAGCCGTAATTGGCCAAAGCTAGGGTGGCTTTGGCCAATTATGGCTCAGGGGGTTTAGTACACGCCCCACACTATATAAGGCCGCCTGCAGGGTGGCCCTGTGTAGTGTTTTCCGGCGTTGAGAGAGAGATAGATAGACAGAGAGACAGTGTCATTTGATTTAAGTTAGATAGAGTAGGCAGGCGAGTCAGTTAGCAGCACTTACAGTGTATTGTGTGTATATATATATATATATATATATATATATATGTATACATCCTAGGTGTTTTATATATATATATATATATATATATATATATATATATATATATATATATATATATATATATATATATATATATATATATATATATATATATATATACACTGTATTCAGTTAAGCTAAATCCGTTCCTGTTATTCTCTTCCTACTACTGACAGGCAGGCAGGTGTTTTTACAGTATTTACAGCTACCTGAAGAAAATTGCTGCCGTTCTTCTGATCCTATTAGTCCTATTAGCTACAGTATTTACAGTTATGCCCTGTACACACGGTCAGATTTTCCGATGGAAAATGTCTGATCGAAGCGTGTTGTCAGAAATTCCGACCGTGTGTGGGCTCCATCGGACATTTTCCATCGGATTTTCCGACACACAAAGTTTGAGAGCAGGCTATAAAATTTTCCGATAACAACATAATCTGATTGCGTCAATTCCGACCGTGTGTGTCCAGTTTTGACGCACAAGGTGCCACACATGCTCAGAAGAAATTCCGAGACGGAACAGCTCGGTCTGGTAAAATTAGCATTCACAATGGATACAACACTTTCGTCACGGTGCAATGTTAAAAATGGTTTAATATAGCGCACTCTCTTCTTCTTTATAATGTGAGAAGAATGAAGTAGTTTTGCTGCTCATATTCACACAGACTTCTCACAAACTTCTTTCTTTATTATTTATCAGGATTCCCTCAATATATTTTGATTTGTCACATCTGACAAAATTATTTTTGTAACAGAAGAAATAGGGAGTCCGCGCTAATGGGTGTAATTAGAAGCCTAGGTGGGAAGTATATTCCTGAATTGATAGACTGCTGCCCTCACATACGCTGACTCCACAGGGGGTGGAATAAGCAGAAAAAGTGAAAAAAGAAAAGTGTGTGAGTGTGGCGCTGTCCCAAAGTTGTAAAAGAAATGTCTGCATATATGCAATTTTATCCAAAGTTTCACGTGTGTATTCCCTTAAGTGAAATATGTGTGGGAGTTATTACCACTCCTGTGGGTTAAAGTGACTGGTGATTTAAACATAAGAAACATAATGAGTGCAATAAATCACATCCAAGGTGTCTAGTGCTATATTCCCTCAAAAAGGAAAAAACAGTATTAACCACTGCTAAGAGCATGAAGTGGTCAATGTCTAAATACTAGAAAACACAAAGTTGCAATAAATACATCACACGTGACATGCAAAAAATTCTAAAGTGTCTAGTGCTAAATAAATAAATATTAAAATATTGCTCTACAAATGTTGCAAATAGCAAAGTGACAAGTGCCCTATAAAGAGGTCACTCTGAAAAGTACTAAACACACGTGCCATGCAAATGGTTCTATGATAATAAACAGTTCATATGGGTATGTGCCCGGTGCACTATAAGTGAAAAAAGGCGTCCGTTGTGGGATTCCTCAAAGCACACAACAGGTGTTAATCCAGTGCTGGTGTCTCGCGTTGTGATTGTGCAGAGACTCACCAGCTGTATATCCCCTGCAGGGGTAACGAGTAGTCACAGTATGTGCCACTGTGCAGCAGTACTTGGCAAGACCAGGACCAGGATGATATCATAAGGACATAAGAAGAAAGGATTCCATAGTGTGAAACCATTTAAAACCACTATTTATTAGGTCAGATAAAAAGGGTACTCACATTGTAATGGAAAAAATGAGCGGTGTACAATGCTTACAAAGATGTTCCTAAGCGTCAGCTTTGCAGGGAGATGTCAGCAAGGCGTTCAGTCAAAGGCCACGCCTTGCTGACATCTCCCTGCAAAGCTGACACTTAGGAACATCTTTGTAAGCATTGTACACCGCTCATTTTTTCCTTTTTGAGGGAATATAGCACTAGACACCTTGGATGCGATTTATTGCACTCATTATGTTTCTTATGTTTAAATCACCAGTCACCCACAGGAGTGGTAATAAATGCCACACATATTTCACTTAAGGGAATACACACGTGACACTTTGGATAAAATTGTTTATATGCAGACATTTCTTTTACAACTTTGGGACAGCGCCACACTCACACACTTTTCTTTTTTCAAAATTATTTTTGTGTTGTTTTCTTTCTTTTTTTTTTTTTAAGGCAGATTTTTTTTTTTTTTTAGGTTTGTATTTTTTTCAACGATGATCTTTGTTTTATTTTATTTTTAGGTGTCAAGTTACCACAACACCATTATTATCTTGTATTATTTAATCTCAAGGAGATTGTTTGGTATTGGTGTCCCTTGTGAATTTCACATTGTACTTGTACCTGAATCTCCACAAACAAACTGTCCTTTTTGAAGGAAAACACACATAGGCAAGTATAATTGAAACAAAAATTCCTTTATTAAGGGCTCAGAACCAAACAAAGAGGGAGGCAACACTGGAGAAACAGCTGAAATTAGCGAAGCCTTGGACCCCCAGGGCAGACATCAATTCTTTAACATCAAAATTGGTGGCCTGAGGAGTCCTTATCTAAGGGAGTGCAGTCTGGCCCAGAAGTCCCAGAGATCCGGAAAGCAGCAGATGACATCTGTGTCCCCAGGCTGTGGTACTACAAGAGGCTGCATCTTTTGCCAGACCAGACGGAACCCAGGGTCATCACTTTCTGGTCTTCTTTCCACGCTTCCTTCCTGGCTGTGGCTCTGCTGTTGGAGATGTGGCAGGAGGAGGAGTAGGACCTGGAGGAGGAGGACTAGTAGGACCTGGAGAAGGAGGAGGAGGAGGAGTAGGACCTGGAGGAGGAGGAGGACCATGTGCTAGGTCACAAATGTGGGTAGCAGATGTTATTTGGCCCCTCAACCCCTTATTGAGAGCTTCCAACATTAAGGACTCACACATGAGTTGTTGGTCCTCCTCCATCCGCTGCATTTTGCAGGCAATTATGCCAGCAAAGTCCTCCTCCACAGTGTGGGGGGCTCTCAGGGCCTCTGTAGCCTTCCAAAAGAGGCCTATGGCAGCCTCCTCCAGGGCACTCCTCTTCCTGCCACTTTCTCTTTGCAGGTGTAGGGAAGGGACCTGGATATCAGGCAGCCTGCTCGGCCCGGCCACCTCCTGGCTGAAACTTCCCTGTGTATGAAAAAGGGACATGGTTTTAGTTTTTGCATCATCAATCACAATCATAAATTAGTACTCCAAACTAACATCTAGTTAACATCATTGATTGGACAAACAGAAATATTTAGAGAAATGCTATACCTGGCATCAGAAGCCTCAGCTGGGGGGGAGGAAGCGTGGAAGGAAGACTTGAGAGTGCTGGCCTGGGTTCAGTCTGACCTGCCAGAAAATGCAGCCTGTCATAGTACCACATCCTGGGGACATAAACGTCATCTGCTGCTCCGGATCTCTGGGAATCCTGGACCTTCTTGTGCTCCCTTAGATAAGTGCTCCTCAGGCTACCAATTAGGATCTTCAAATAGGTGATGTCTGCCGTGGGGATCACCGTCTTCTCAAATTCAAGCAATTTATCCAGTGCTGCCTTCCTCTTTGTTTGGTTCTTATAATGTTGGTGGTTTATCTCCCAAAGACAAGGCAGCTCCCTGAACATATCTATGAAGATTGCCATAAAGTCGGTATCTTTCAAGATATCCGTTTTCACTGCAAGACACAACACAAGACAAACCCTAATGTCAGGCCAAACTCTCCTAATCTTGTTACAATATAGGCCTCAATCTAGAAGCAGTATAGGCCCAAGTTTGGCTCTTACTTTCGTTATCACGATCGGCGCCTCCGATACTCCTTCCTCCGCTCACAGATCGTACGTACTACACACGCGTGTTACGCTTTATACACACTGCACATGCGTGTAACTCCGCCTGCCCCTGACGTTCTTTCTAGTCTATTCCCCGCCCCTTTTCGTTCGGCAGAGTGGGGGAAGAGCACATGGCGGAGACACAGCAGCAACGAGGAGGAGGAGGAGGATAGCCCGGATCCGGAAACGTCCCGATCCAGAAGGAGAGGATTTAAGGCCTCAAATATGTCCTTTGGGGAGATGTTGGAGATGATCGACATCCTGAAGAAGGCTGACTATGATGGGAAGTATGGACCTTACCCCAACCCCAATGTCCGAAAGGCCAAGATCATGGCGAAAGTGGTCAAAAGTCTGCACCG
This sequence comes from Lithobates clamitans, assembly GCA_037952925.1. Taxonomy (NCBI): domain Eukaryota; kingdom Metazoa; phylum Chordata; class Amphibia; order Anura; family Ranidae; genus Lithobates; species Lithobates clamitans. Next base: position 237,334 of record JBBGZY010000900.1, read on the forward strand.
GAATTTCGGGGTATGACGATCGAAGGATCAGCTCAGGAAGCGGTGGTTGGACCTGAAATTACGAGAACATGAGCAGTACAGAAAGATCCGGAGAGTGCTGCAAAAAAGTAAGTGGTTGTGCTGTGTTCCTATTCTTTTTGTCTTTATTACGTTCGTGCTGCTCCATGTGCTTTTCTTAAGTGTTGTACAGTTTAAAATGGCAACTTTCATGTTCATGGGCACATTATTCATTCGTATCAAACATTTTTCTTTCGGCCTATAAAACACCGTTGTTTTGGCCATATGCATTTGCCCACATTTTTTAGGGCCTACTTGTATGAAAATAATTTGGTTGTGTAAATGGGTTTGTTACTAGAATGAAATGCAAACTAGATTCTGTGTAAGGAGAGGACACTCAGCAGCTGTTTACACATCTGGACGCTGGAGCACTAGTGTGGGACACAAGAACACCATCTTTATTAGGGGGGCCACACAGGTGCTCCAGTGTATACTATAGGGGGGTCTCCATCTGTGAAGCTTGTACCAAACAGGTAAAGTAATGAAGCTTGACAAAGGTCACTCAAAATTCTACATCTTGGAACTCTGCCAAAATAGACAATTGTACCCCACTTCCAAGCAATGTTTCATATTTATAGTTCTGCCATCAAATATCTGTGTGCTAAATATACCATTTTTGTTTTACATAGGGGAGAAAAGATTCGGAGGACACCCCTCATCCGAGGAGACCAGAGACCCCCCACCTCTGGAAGAAGGGGAAATCCCACAAACACAAGAAGAGCAGGAGGAGGAAGACGTGGTGGAACTAGTCACCACAACAGGTGAGTGTCTGTGACCACAGGCTCAGGTAAGAGATGGATGCCGGCATATTTATAATACCTGTTTTTTTTTTGGTTTCTATCTTTTTAGGTGATCGTGATCTTGTGGATCCAGATCCTTTCACCTCGGAAAGTGCCCAGATCCTAATCAGGGAGATCATGGGGTGTAATGTTGCATTGGAAACCTCAAGAAAAACATCAATGATGTTATTAAAAAAAAAAAGAACATCATTGATGTTTTGGGGAGAGTTTAAAACCCCTCCAAATACCTTTGTTTTTTGTGTGCTACAATGTTAAAAATGTTTTAGCCATTTTAGAAAAGCCAAATTTTGAAGATGCACACAGTGTGTCAATATGTGCTATCTGCCATCACGGGAGATCAATGGACGCGTTTTGGGGGTGCAACCCCTTCCTCAAAAATAAAGTAGCTGAGAGGAAGGTATTGCTCCCCCAAAACACGTCCCTTGATCCCCCATGATGGCAGATAGCACATGTTGACATTCGTAAATTGGTGTGCATCTTCAAAATTTGGCTTTTACTGGAGTGACTTCACCCCATCTGAACGCAATATCAATTGATTGTGCAGGCATTAAAAAGATTGTTAATCAAGAATGTGTGGATTATTGTCTTATTGTCTCGCTACAACACTTTTGTGGTGCTCCAATTGCTGCTTTATGTGCAGTTTCAGTGCATTTTCAAGTGCACTTGTAGTGCAAATTGTCTTTGCCTTTAGTAAATAACATCCAACAGTGCTTTGTAAGGTTACTCATTCACGCCATTTTCAGGACTCACCACATTTCGGTCAGGGTCAGCTAAAACAAACACAAGCAGTAAATGTCACCAAAGCTTTGCTTAATTTTTTTTTTTTGGATCAAGGTTTCACAAATTGTCTGGCATATTGATGGCCCCCCTACCCGCAAAGAACTCAAGGTATCTTAGCCAGACATCACGGGCACTCAGGAAGGGCAAGCCAGGACGGCCACTTTCAAGCGCCGTCAGGGTTGTTTCATTTATAATTCTGGCCTCATGCCCAACTGAGCCAGCATAGATGGCAGAATGTTGCCGTAAAAAGTTATGTAGAACACAGCACGCTAGGATTATATTATTCAGTTTATACTCCGCCATATGGATGGGTGTAAGAAATAGGCGGAACCGGCTGGCCATGATTCCAAATGTGTTCTCCACCACTCTTCTGGCTCTGGCCAGCCGGTAATTAAAAACCCTCTGGTCCGGGGTGAGGGTCCTCATCGGGAATGGCCACATAAGGTGATCCCCAAGTGCAAAGGCTTCATCCGCAACGAAGACGAATGGGAGTCCTTCCACATTGTCTTCTGGAGGTGGCAAGTCCAAGCTGCCATTCTGTAGACGCCTGTAAAACTCCGTCTGGGCGATGACTCCACCATCGGACATCCGGCCATTCTTCCCCACGTCCACATACAGGAACTTATAATTAGCCGACACCACCGCCAACATCACAATACTATTGAACCCTTTATAATTATAATAGTATGACCCCGAGTTGGGTGGTGGGATGATGTGGATGTGTTTCCCATCAATTGCCCCTCCGCAGTTAGGAAAGTCCCACCACCGGGTAAAGTGGGAGGCCACAGTCTGCCATTCCTGTGGCATAGAAGGAAACTGTGGAGGAAAAAAAATTAGTCTTTTTGCACATTAAAACATGGAAAGCAGATTAGACACAAACATTCTTGGCCAACATCAAGATAACATTTATTCATGGGAATTTTACAACACTAAAGTATAAGGTACACCTATCATATTCCACCTCCTCCCCCCTCTCCTGCGCCATTTTTAACATTATAGGGAGGGGGGACTCTTGGACAGGTAACCCTCTCCACTTCATTGAGAGATAAATGCCTAAATAATGGGTATTACTTTGGCCAGCCCCTCCTTAGTTACACTATTGGCAGCCCACTGGACAGGTAAGAGGTGTCATAATACAAAGATATAAATACACATTGTACACATTTGTGCACATTTGGACATTCTGCTATTACCTATCAAGATAATAATAGAATACAAAAACTTGAAACAGTACCATTTGAAAGTATACAGGCAGGCCCTTGCACTACATGCTTTGGGGAATTCATCCATAAATCTGACCACAAAATAGATGGGTATAGTGTGTATGGGCTTGGCAAAGTCATCAGATAGATGATTGAGGATAGATAGAGAATTGTTATCAGCTGACTTAGCAGTTGGGGGGAGGGAGGGTTAAAAATGATTTGGGGACACCCCAAAAAAAGCCTCTGGCACTCTGCCTGAATTTAAAGCACCAATCACATTTTAAAACATTTTAGGGGGTGTTTGGGGTAATGCACTACTATGGAGCTGACAAAATACATTGTTAAGTGACTACATGAGGTGAATATAGGGCCTGTAGACCATGCTGGGTAAGTGAAGGCAAATATGTATGAAGGAGCAAAATAATAATTACATAAAAATCCAGCATGAATGAGGACAAAGGGGACATTCACAGCATATTACAATCATGGTAATTAGGGAATGAGGAAAGAAATACAATATATTATCAAACATTAAATACAATAAAATGTGATATTAAAGGATAAAATCTTACCTTCATATACTCCTTCTGCAGGACCTGGATAATGGCAGAACAGGTCTCTGGGATAATGATCCCCAGAGCCTGGGGGGAGATGCCTGTCGAGAACTTCAAGTCCTGCAGACTTCTCCCCGTCGCCAAGTACCGCACGGTAGCAACCAACCTCTGCTCCAGAGTGATGGCTTGCCTCATGCAGGTATCCTGCCTGCTAATATAAGGGTTCAGCAAAGTCAACAAATGGTGAAATACGGTGTCCGTCATCCGGAGAAAGTTCCTGAAATCATCAGGATTATTCTCACGGATCTCACGGAGCAAAGGCATATGAGAGAACTGGTCACGCTGAAGCAACCAATTCTTGGTCCATGAACTCCTCCCCACCCTGTTCATGGACTGGACTTGTGTCAAGGTCAGGACCCCAACACCAAGCCCCCGCACAGCACGAACTCTACGAGGAGTACGTATACGCAACATGGCTAGAAAACGGTCGGCTGCTCAGAACGAAGTAACAGAACGCACTGAAGAACAGCAAGGCCTGTGAAGAGCGACCTGAAAAACAGCAACGAACGAACAAGAACACAATGACTAATGAAAGTCACGCGTAGCTTGCTTGCACGCACTGAAGAGCAGATACAAACCCACAAGCACAAACTGAACCACAGAAAACGATCTGAAAGCCACGGGTCTGAAAAAGTGCGAATCGTCTCTCACCAAACTTTTACTAACACGAGATTAGAAAAAGGAGCCCAAAGGGTTCCCTCGCTTGGTTCTAAAATGGCCTTTTCTAGTCTTGTCGTACGTGGTTGACGTCACTGCGTGGTTGGCGATCGGAAATTCCGACAACTTTGTGCGACCGTGTGCATGCAAAACAAGTTTGAGCCAACATCCGTCTGAAAAAATCCTAGGATTTTGTTGTCGGAATGTCCGATTAATGTCCGACCGTGTGTACGGGGCATTAGTGTAGTGCGTTCTCTGCACAGTGTGCACCTAAAGCTACCTGAAGAAAATTAGTGGTGTTCTTCTGATCTTATTAGTACAGTACCGCAGGCAGCTGCAGTATTTACAAGTTGTGTAGTGCGTTCTCTGCACAGTGTGCACCTAAAGATACCTGAAGAAAATGAGTGGTGTTCTTCTGATCCTATTACAGTACCGCAGGCAGCTGCAGTATTCACAAGTCAGTGTAGTGCGTCCTCTGCACAGTGTGCACCTAAAGCTACCTGAAGAAAATTAGTGATGTTCTTCTGATCCTATTAGTACAGTACCACAGGCAGCTGCAGTATTTACAAGTTAGTTTAGTGCGTCCTCTGCAAAGTGTGCACCTAAAGCTACCTAAACAAAATTAGTGGTATTCTTCTGATCCTATTAGTACAGTACCGCAGGCAGCTGCAGTATTTACAAGTTAGTGTAGTGCGTCCTCTGCACAGTATGCACCTAAAGCTAGCTGAAGAAAGTTAGTGGTGTTCTTCTGATCCTATTAGTATAGTACCGCAGGCAGCTGCAGTATTTACAATTTAGTGTAGTGCGTCCCCTGCACAGTGTGCACCTAAAGCTACCTGGAGACAATTGCTGTTGTTCTGCTCCTATTAATACCACAGGCAGGCAGCTACAGTATTTACAGTTAGTGTAGTGCTTCCTCTGCACAGTGTGCACCTAAAGCTACCTGAAGAAAATTGGTGGTGTTCTTTTGATCCTATTAATACCACAGGCAGGCAGCTACAGTATTTACAGTTAGTGTAGTGCGTCCTCTGCACAGTGTGTACCTAAAGCTACCTGGAGACAATTGCTGTTGTTCTGCTCCCATTAATACCACAGGCAGGCAGCTACAGTATATACAGTTAGTGTACTGCATCCTCTGCACAGTGTGCATCTAAACCTACCTGAATAAAAGTGGTGGTGTTCTTCTGATCCTATATTAATACCACAGGCAGGCAGCTACAGTATTTACAGTTAGTGTACTGTGTCCTCTGCACAATGTGCACCTAAAGCTGCCTGAAGACAATTGCTGTTGTTCTGCTCCTATTAATACCACAGGCAGGCAGTTACAGTATTTACAGTTAGTGTACTGCGTCATTTGCACAGTGTGCACCTAAAGCTACCTGAAGACAATTGCTGGTGTTCTCATACTAATAATACTACATGCAGGCAGTTGATTCTGCTAGCTGCAGTATCAGTATATATATATATACATCCCAGCTTTGTGCAGCTACAGCTCACTGTAGGCCATTAGTATGTCTGGAAGGCCAACAAGGAGAGGCAGACAGTCACAAGCCAATAAAAGAGGGCAAGCAGGCTCTGTGTCTAGAGGCAACAGTGCTGGTTGTGGAGATGGTGCATCCTCATCAGCACGTGGCCATGGGACACGCTTGTCCTTTTTTTCGGCAGCTGGCCGTGTTGAGCCGCAACATGCGGAAGACTTGGTAGAGTGAATGACCTAGCCGTCCTCATCCCCTCTCACCCAGGCTCAGGGTACTTTGTCTGGCAAAGCAGCTGCCAACGCGGCCTCTTCCCTCGGCTTAATGGCATCAGTCACTCCTTCCCTAGCCCCACCATGTCCTCCTGAAGAGTCCCCCGAACTGTTTGACCACAGTGTTGGGTACATGCTCCAGGAGGATGCCCAGCGCTTTGAAGGTTCTGATCATGGTACCCAGCTAGAGGAAGGCAGTAACGTGAGCTCAGAGAGAGGGGGTGCCCAAGAAGGACAGCAATCTGGCAGTCATGTTCCCCCAGCTGCAGCATACTGCCAGCTTTGCTCCAGTGATGAGGAGGGAGGGGATGATGAGGTCACTGACTCCACGTGGGTGCCTGATAGGAGAGAGGAGGAGGAGGCACATCAATAACGAGGCAGGATGCCCTCCAGGGGCCAGCTTAAGGGTAGCACACTGACTGCATCCCACCGCAGAGCTCCGCATGTGCAGGGCGCTGTTGTCTCTGCACGTTATTCCAAAAGTTCTTTGGTGTGGGCCTTTTTTTAGCCGAGTGCATCAGATCCCACCGCTGCTATTTGTGTGGCCAAAACATCTCCCACTTGGGCACCACATGCTTGACCAGACATATTTCGACCTACCATGCAGTTTGTTGGCAAGCGTACCTAAAACACCCACATCAAAGAACAAAGCGGACCTCTCCTTGCTCCTCATTATCTGGGATCTCCAACATCACTATGTCTTCAGTCCTCTCTGAAACCTGCACTGAGAGGAATGAAGGTGTAGAATTAGCTGTGTCACAGCCAAGTATTTGCGGGCAATCTGCTAGCGGTATACTGACATCAGATTGTACCAGGCAAATTTCCCTGCCCCAGCTGCTGCACCGCCGAAAGAAGATCGCTCTCAGCCATCCACATGCCCAGCGGTTGAATGCTAGCTTGGCTAAATTGCTAGCACTTCAACTGCTGCCTTTTCAGTTGGTAGACTCTGCCCCCTTCCTCAGTGGCAGGTTCCCAAACACCACTTTTTCTCACGGAATGCTATTCCGGCTCTCTACTGGCATGTGAAAGGCAATGTCTTGGCCTCGCTGGACAGGGTGGTCAGTGGTAAGGTGCATATTACCGCTGACTCATGGTCCAGCAGGCATGGACAGGGACGTTACTTATCTTTCACCATGGGTGACTCTTCTGGCAGCTGGGAAGGATGCAGGACAGGGTGCAGTAGTGTTGGAGGTTGTTCCGCCAACACGCCTCCAAAATTCTACTAGTGGTGATTCTGCCACACCTCTCTCCTCCACCCCCTCCTCTTCTTCTTCCTCCATAGCCTCTTCCTGTGCTGATTTGTCCTCGGAACCAGCGGTGCTCCATAGACGTTCAAGAGGCTACGCAAGCATGCAGGCAAAAAGATGCCATGCGGTGCTTGAGCTGGTGTGCTTGGGGGACAGGAGCCACACTGGGGCAGAGATTCTGTCAGCTCTGCAGGGGCAGGTTAATAGGTGGTTGATGCCACGCCAGCTTAAGGCAGGTATGGTGGTTTGCCACAATGGCACCAACCTCCTCTCCGCCCTCCGACAGGGACAACTGACCCATGTGCCCTGTTTGGCTCACGTCCTTAACTTGGTGGTGCAGCGGTTCTTGGGCAGGTACCCAGGCTTACAGGATGTCCTGAGGCAAGCCAGGAAAGTCTGTGTGCATTTCCGCAGGTCAGGTCATATAATGCCAGTTCTCGGCTGGCTGACCTCCAAAAGGAATTTAACCTACCCAAGAACCGCCTAATCTGTGACATGCCCACCAGGTGGAACTCAACGTTGGCCATGCTGCAGCAGCTGCACATGCGGCAGAGGGCCATCAATGAGTATCTATGCACATACAGCACCAGGACAGGGTCAGGGGACCTTGTTTTTTTTTCCCCACCCCAGTGGGCTATGATCAGGGATGCATGAACTGTCCTGTCACCATTTGAGGAGGCCACGAAGATTGTGAGCAGTGACAGTGCATGCATCAGTGACACTGTCCCTCTTGTCTACCTGTTGGAGCACACGCTGCATGGAATAATGGACAGGGCACTTGAGGCAGAACAGAGGGAGGAAGAGGAGGACTTCCTTACCTCTCAAGGCCCCCTTTATTCAGACAGTGTTCCTGCGTGCCCGCCGATCACACAGGAGGAGGAAGAGGACTGTGTCAGCATGGAGGTGGAGCCTGGCACTCAGCATCAGCAGTAGTCTTCAACGGATCATTTACAGTCCGAAGAAACCCATGGACTTGTACGTGGCTGGGAGGAGGCTGCGGATCATGTCATCCTTAGTGACCCAGTGGACTCTGGACCAAATGCCTCAGCAAACCTACGCTGCATGGCCTCCCTGATCCTGCAAAGCCTGTGGAAGGATCCTCGTATTTGTGGTATCAAGGGGGGGATGATTACTGACTGGCAACCCTCCTTGATCCAAGTTACAAGGGTAAGGTTGCGGACCTTATCTTGCCATTGCAGAGGGAGCTGAGGATGAAACATCTTCGGGAGGCCTTGCAGAAAGGTTTCTGCAAGGCGTTTCCAGAGCCTGGGAGGTTACAATTTCCTGGTCCTCCTGGACAACGTGTTGCTGAGGCTTCAGTCAGTCACAGAAGGAGCGGTGGAGAAGGAGGCCATCTGACCGATGTGTTCAGACAATTTTTTAGTGCGCAGCCCCAAGGTCTGATCGGTTCCAGCAACCATCGCCAGCTTCTGATTCACATGGTGCAGGATTACCTAGGGGCAAGATCAGACTTGGACACCTTTCCCACCGAAAATCCTCTGGGTTACTGGGTCTTGAGGATGAATCACTGGCCAGAGCTTGCACAGTATTCAATTGAGCTACTGGCCTGTCCTGCATCCAGTGCTCTTTCGGAACGCACATTCAGTGTTGCTGGAGGCTTTGTAACCGATCACAGGGTGTGCCTGTCCACCGAATCGGTCAATCAGGAGACCTTCATAAAAATGAATCAGTCTTGGATCACCAGCTATGAAGCACCTGATGCTGATGTAACCGATTGATTTTTTTTTTAATGTGGGGTCCCTTCAAGACTGCATATGCTGATGCTGAGTGATTATCCTGTTATGCTGAGTCACAATCCTCTTCCTCCTTAATTTTCATTCTGATAGCTTATAAGATCATTTTTGGTTCTGGGCACCGCCACCAGTGGCCAAGGCCCAATTTTGCTGCCCGTTTAACAGGGGCGTGTAATTACAATTTTTGATGCAATACTTTGCAGCAGGGCTCATTCCTGTGCTTCAACTAGAGTATCTGTGAGGGGTTGCAGTGTTGTGGCACCAGCACCCAATGCCCAATTTTTCAGCCCCTGTTTAACAGGGGCGTGTCATTACAATTTTTGATGCACTACTTTGCAGCAGGGCTCATTCCTGTGCTCCAACTATAGCATCTGTGAGGGGTTTCAGTGTTGTGGCACCAGCACCAGTGCCAAGGCCCAATTTTACTGCCCCTGTTCAACAATGGCATGTAACTACAATTCTTGATATAATATTTCACAGCAGGGCCGATTCCTGCGCCCACCAAGAGTAACTGTGAGGGCTTACAGTGTTGTGGCAACACCAACACCTAAGGCCCCAATTTCTGCAGAGTATATAGGGCAGGACCCTACTTTCAAAAATCCAACTTACAAACGACTCTTACTTGCAAACGGAAGGAGACAACAGGAAGTGAGATGAAATCTACCCCTAGGAAGGGAAATTCTCTCCTGTAAGTGTTAATATGGGAAAAACATGTCTCCTCTTTACTGATGCTTTATCACCAATCCTTGTTTCACAAAAAAAATGAAAATTTTCAAAAAACATTTGTCATTGGGACAGAAAGTGAGGTGAAATCTTCTGAAGAGGTGCACAAACAGCAAAACAAATGTTACAGGGGTGATAACCTATGTTTTCCAAAAAGCTTAAAAGTAGATTTTTTGGCTGGAGCTACACTTTAAAAATATACCAGTTCAAAATTACAAACAGATTCTACTTAACAACAAACCCACAGACCCTGTCTTGTTTGCACCGCCTGTATACTGCTGTTCAGAGTATATAGGGCCTGGGGCCCCCACACATTTCCTTTTTTTAATTTGGGTGCGGGGTTCCCCTTAATATCCATACAAGACCCAAAGGGCCTGGTAATGGACTGGGGGGTGGGGGGTACCCATGCGATGGGGTGGGGGTACCCATGCCATTTGTCTCACTGATTTTCATCCATATTGCCGGGACCCGACATTACATTAAAGCCGCAAGCAGTTTTAAATGACTTTTTTTCTTTAAAAATGTAATTTTGTGCAGGGACTGTCCTAAGCACGGGAAACATGCACCACTTTACAGGCATACTATAGACACCCCCCAGGTACAATATTTAAAGGAATATTTCACTTTTATTTTTTCACTTTAAGCATCATTAAAATCCCTGCTCCCCAAAAAATGGCCATTTTTAAAACTTTTTTTTGCATTGATACATGTCCCCTGGGGCAGGACCCGGGTCCCCAAACCCTTTTTAGGACAATACCATGCATATTAGCCTTTAAAATTAGCACTTTTTATTTTGAACGTTCGAGTCCCATAGACTTTAATGGGGTTCTAAAGTTCGCGAGAACTTTCGGTCCGTTCGCAGGTTCTGGTGTGAACCGAACCAGGTGGTATTCGGCTCATCCCTACTCATCAGCAAGCAGCATAGAAGCGGACTGGACCCCATCAGAAGGCAGCATGGCATCTGGAATTGACTGACTAGTGGTTGAGGCAGCAGTGGATAATGGCAGAGTTGTATAAGCAGGAAAAAAAACCTTTGTTTCTTTTTTTAAATAGATGCTGGAGTCCTGCAAGTGATTGCAGGGTGCTGACCAGATTGTGCTGCTGGTGGAAAGGTAGTTACAGTATTGGGAAACATGGAATAAACAGCAGAAGCAAAGAAGGTGTCTGAGTGATGGCTATGTAACAGAACTGCAGGGGTTGTCTTCAGTGGGTTAATTGCAGGGGAAGTGATGGGGTGTAAGTATGTTCTAAAAGCAAGTGAACCCTCATATGATATCCTGCCTAGAGTGTTCCTTCAAACCCATTCAGATCTGGAGACCATTCCAATAAAAATTTATGACACACAGTCAGTACATGCAGTTCAGAATGGTCTGGTCATTTTATTTCTGGGTTTCACTTATATAGCCAAAATGACATCACAACAAAAGTCCAACCCTTTCATTAATATATGGTAAAGATACAGAATGTTTCATTTAGCAAAATAGAATATTAATAACTCGTATAGAAACTAACAAAAGGAAAAGGCTTTGCACATCATTTCGGGGAAATCAAACCATTTATAAGAAATTGAAACTTAACTGCTCATAAACGTCACATATACATATTATTCTAAAATGGATACAGTCTTTTAAAATGGTGGACAGCAAGCTAAAATATCCTTACAGGAAGTGTGGTTAATGAAAGCAGGGTGCTGTTATATAGAAGGTAAGGAACACTCAGTAGCAGCTGTGCTGGCTAAAGGCAATGAAGGAAGGGTTTCTTGATGTTTAGAGGCAGACCTGAATTGGTGTGAATCAACTGAAACTGGGGACAGAATCTCTGACCAGCCTTGGTTGCACAGGTTTAATGAAATTTACTTTACAGCTCCCTTGTCTCACTAGCAAAGGCACATTCACAATACAAACAGTGCCTGTTGTGAACAGGCTGAGCACTGGTGCATACTAAAGGAAGGAGTGAAAACATCATGGCCATGAAATGCAGCAGGCAAAGCTAATTCAGAACAAACCTGAAACCAGAGGCTGTTATTTCTCCCAAAGACAATCTGCCCTTAAAATTGAGGTATGTTGTACCTGAATGCATTCCAACAGTTTTTCACCAGTGAATCCTACAAAATCTGATGGCAAAGATCTTTACTACCTAATGCCAATTTCACATGAGCAATAACATCCCCTAAAAGCATATTGACATTAGGGACAGCAAATACAGTGTTAAGTCAGTATTCAATGGCAGAGATGACTAGATCTGTGTAGTTACACAAGGAAACTGAGATCAAAGGATATATAGTTAAGTAAATGCATTAATAGCAAAGAAAAGACATGCACATACCAGCAAACAGCGAACATAAAAATACAAGTGACCCACAACCATATAACCAAATGGCCTATCTAAGTAACAGAAACCTAACAAACTAACTATAAAAAATATGTACAGTATATATACAAGATGGGGAGCACAGGTCATAGGGAATACCGAAGATACAAGGATAGAGGAATCAGGACTGGGTACAGGAACAAGGGAAGCAGATGTAAGGCAGCAGGGCACAGAGTACACGATGCAGGGCTAGATCAGGAGCAGGAAAAAACAGCATGCAGTAACCTGATACTTTAACCAGACCACGGAAGATACAAGCACGAATTTCCAAGCAAAGCAATTACGAATAAAACCGAATCCAAACTAAATTATATCATAAATAGCGAATGCCTTTGGCATAATTCGTTAATGCGTTAATGCGGCCTAATGCAACAGCAAGTCGACTTGTGATCATAATCGCATAACTAATAATTCAAATTTTTTCGAATCGATTCGTTTTATTCCCTAGTGAGCTACTAAAAAACAACTGGAAAGAAATTGATTCATCTGAATGTCCACTAAATTTAACAAATAGTGAAATTAAATCATTAGTTATGCAAAACCATGAGTGGACTTGTTGTTGCATTAGGCCGCGTTAACGCATCAACAAATTACGCCAAAGCCATTCGCTATTTGCGATATAATTTATTTTGGGTTCAGTTTTATTTGTAATCACTTTGCACGGGAATTCGAATGCATCCGAATGTCTGAAAGTTGCATAATTCAGACGAATTTAAATTTCAATGCGAATTCATTCATTATTCTGGATAATAGAGAATTATAGTTTTTTAAGCCAATCAGTTGATTCCTTGGGGGCTGGATTACTGGCATGGAGTAATTTACAGTCCAATCAGCTGCTTTATTTTGTGCTGGAGGTTGGATTAAAGGCAAAAGTTCACTGTATTCGTGGTACCTGAGTGAGAAAGGAAGTTTGAGCAGAGGAGGGGAGACAATATTTGAGAAGCAGCAGACGAGAGTCCAGTCTAGTAAAGTTTTTGTCAAGATGGATTCAAGCTCTCAACATGAGGTTCCTCCTCCTGGTACCAGCAGCAGCAGTGGCACAGCAACAACAACCACTACCAACAACTGTGAGTTTGTACCATCATTGTCTGTGTCATGTATGTCAGCATCTGTATTGCCAGGCCCAGACAGTCGTACTTCCACCACCAGTACTACACAATGTTCCAGTAGTCGTGTTGTTAGGTCTCACAGGAGTGGCTTTTCATAGGGGAGGCAAATGAAGCAGCAGAGGCAGCTTGCCTGTCCTGTTTCAGTGCCTCAGCCAAAGCATTCAGGCAGATCTAGCAGCTGCAAAAGGCCAAGCTCTGATCCTTTAACTAGCATTGGTTTTATACTAAGGCCACCCTCCAAACAGAAAAGGTCAGAGAGGGAAACTGTTGGTTCAACATCCCCTGCTAGCAGGGCTGAGAGGTCCTGCTCTGAGACCAGGAAGCAGTCGGCATCTATTGCATGTCGTCGCCTTTTTCAGGATCTTCCCCCAATAACAACCTGCACAATTACTACTAGTGCCAGTTGTGTCACCACCACCTCTGCTATGGGCACTTTGAGAAATGTAGTGACAGAGTCTTTTTTACAGGAAAGGCCTCACAGTACCACCAACACAAGCTTTTGATTCTGAACATCCATTTAAGCAGCCTAAAAGTGAAATATTAGAATATGAGCAAGACATTTTGCGCGCTCATAGTTCCACCACCAGCACTCCCATTGGCACCATCATCACCACTGAAAAAATTACATCTGCAGGTAATAGAAGTAATGAGGGAGATTTTTTTGTCACATTTCACATTAGCTATCCTACAGAAAAGGGATTCAGCAGGACCCCCCAACATCTGATGGTGATAAATCCTCCTTCGCAAACATGGAAGATTTAGATTATACCTTACCTTTTAATCTCGATCAGGAACCAAATATTTATGAGATAGAATATTCTCCTTCTCATATTAAATTTCATTCCCCACTGTTGTATTCCCCTGAAAGAACAGCACCGGTGGCACCTGCCTCTCCTGTTCCGGTTGAGTCTCCCATAAACATTAGAGCTGCCAGCACAACTGTTAGTCAAGTAACCTCCTTCACTATCCCTGAGATGAGGCCACCTCCCGTTTTATCACAAAAACACAGCAGCATAGCAGAGTGCACAGGCCAGGCTATAACCAAAATTAAGCAACTTGCTCTAGCATCTGCGGCTGAAGAGGAAACTCTCTCTAAAAAATCTTCACCACACAGTGGCAGCACCCGTCATTCTAAAATTTGGCAACATTTTGTGACAGTTGGTGATGGCTGCCCAGCTTCATGTAAAATATGCAGCAGAGAAGTCAGCCGTGGGAGACTGTTGGGTCATCTCACGAACGCTGGGATGAAGCAACACATGCTTAGCCACCATAGGCCAGTGTTGCTGAGGAAGGAAATGGGTGCGGCTCCCCCATCTACCACCACTATTACCAGCAGCAGTGTCAAAGTCACAGCCACTTCTGAAGCTGCAGGTCATACTAAACTGCTAAATAAATCCATACAGCCCACTATTGAACATTTTTTTGGGGTACATTATCAGGGTATGTCAAAACAGCAGTCCGGTAAACTTACGCGCCTCATTGGACAACTTATAGCTGTTGGGGGGCTTCTTTCAGTTTTGTGGAAGAGGAGCCCTTCAAGCAGCTGATGCAGGCTGTGGCACCACAATACCAGGTCCCCTCATGCACCACATTCAGTAGAACTGTAGTGCCCTCGCTGTACCAGTCATGTGTTGGGGTTTTGAAGGATTTGCTGGGGAAGGCTGCTGGCCAATCAGTTCACTTTACAACTGATTTATAGAGTGTTCCAAGTGGCCAGCATGCCTTCCTGTCTTCCCATTGGTGGCAGCCCAATGAGTCGCAAGATATACAACCACCACCACCAACAATTGCAAGGTCAAGAAAACCTTAAGTGCTGTGGCCGCTACCACAGTGCACAAGACAGGATTGCACTCTTTCCTCCTCCATGCTGAGGTGATGGATCAGCAGCACACATTACAGAATATTCTAAATGCACTTCAGAAAATGATAAGGAAGTGGCTAGGGGAACAGGCAGGCACTAATGTCAAAATGGGATTTGTTGTCAGTGATGGTGGAGTTAACATGACAAAGGTTATCAGTGATGGAAGATTTGTTGGTGTGCGCTGCTGTGCACACATCCTGCATCTAGTCGTTAGGTCTGCTCTCAATGATAACACTAATGCCCCGTACACACGGTCGGATTTTCCGATGGAAAATGTCCGATCGGAGCGTGTTGTCGGAAATTCCGACCGTCTGTGGGCTCCATCGGACATTTTCCATCGGATTTTCCGACACACAAAGTTGGAGAGCAAGAGATAAAATTTTCCGACAACAAAATCCGATCGCGTCAATTCCAACCGTGTGTGGCCTGTTCCGACGCACAAAGTGCCACGCATGCTCAGAAGAAATTCCAAGACGGAACAGCTCGTTCTGGTAAACTTAGCGTTCGCAATGGATACAGCACTTTCGTCACGCTGCAATGTTAAAAATGGTTTAATACAGCGCACTCTCTTCTTCTTTATAATGTGACAAGAATTAAGTAGTTTTGCTGCTCATATTCACACACACTTCTCACAAAGTTTTATTTTTGTTTTTTTATTGGGATTCCCTGAATATATTGTTATTAGTTGTCACATCTGACATAATTTTTTTTTTATTAAATTTTTTTGGGGATTTTAAGCCTTTTTTTTTTTTATTAATGTATGTATTTTTTCAAAGGCTGATCTATGTTCAATGTTATTTTTATTTTTACTCCAGAGGAAGGCAACACTGGATCAACAGGAGAAATTAGCGAAACCTTGGACCCCCACGGCAGACATCAATTCTTGAACATCAAAATTGGTGGCCTGAGGAGTCCATATCTAAGGGAGGGCAGTCTGATCCAGAATTCGCAGAGATCCGGATAGCAGCAGATGACATGTGTGTCCCCAGGCTGTGGTACCACAAGAGGCTGCATCTTTTGGCCGACCAGACTGGATCCAGGGTCCTCACTTTCTGGTCTTCCTTCCACGCTTCCCTCCAGGCTGTGGCTGTGCAGTTGGAGATGTGGCAGGAGGAGGAGTAGGACCTGGAGGAGGACTGGGAGGACCTGGAGGAGAGGGAGGACGAGGAGGAGGACCTGCAGGAGGAGGAGGAGGACCATCGCAAAGGTGTGTCTGAGCTGTAATTTGGCCCCTCATACCTTTGTTAAGAGCCTCCAATATGAGCGACTCACACATGACTTGTTGTCCCTCCTCCATCCTCTGCTTTTTTAGGCAATGACGGCAGCAATGTCCTCCTCCACAGTCTGTCGTGCTCCCAGGACCTCTGTAGCCCTCCAAAAGAGTCCTCTGGCAGCCTCCTCTAGGGCACTCCTCCTACTGCCACTTTCTCTTTTCAGGGGGGGTGGAGCGACCTGCAGATCAGCCAGCCAGCTCGGCCCGACCACCTCCTGGCTGAGACTTCCCTGTGTATGAAAAAGGGACATGGTTGTAATGTTTTGCATCATCAATCACAATTATAAATTAGTACTCCCAACTAACATCTAGTTAACATCATTGATTGTACAAGCAGAAATATTTAGAGGAATGCTATACCTGGCTCAATCTGGGCTCCTCCACATGTGGCCTGGAAGGCCCAGGTTGGGCGTCAGAAGCCTCAGCCGGGGGGGAAGGAAGCGTGGAAGGAAGACTGGAGAGGGATGGCCTGGGTTCAGTCTGGCCTGCCAGAAAATGCAGCCTGTCATAGTACAACATCCTGGGGACATAGATGTCATCTGCTGCTCCTGGTCTCTGTGAATCCAGGACTTTCTTGTGCTCCCTTAGATATGTACTCTTCAGGCCACCAATTAATATCTTTAAATAGGTGATGTCTGCCGTGGGGATCACCTGCTTCACAATTTCACACAATTGCACCAGTGCTGCCTTCCTCTTTGCTTGGTTCTTGAAATGGGGGTGTTTAATCTCCCAAAGACAGGGCAGCTCCCTTAACATATCTACGAATACTGACATGAAGTCATTGTCTTTCAGTAGCATATCCATGTTCACTGCAAGACACAACACAAGACAAAGCCTAATGTCAGACAAAACTCTCCTAATCTTCTTACAATATAAGCCTCAATGTAGAAGCAGTATAGGCACAAGTTTGTCTCTTACCTTCGTTCTTACGATCTGCGCGTCCAATGCTCCTTCCTCTGCTCACAGATCGTACGTAATACGCACGTGTGTTACGCTTTATATACACTGCGCATGCGTGTAACTCCGCCCGCCCCTGACGTTCTTTCTATTCTATTCCCCGCCCCTTTTTGTTCGGCGCAGTGGGGGAAGAGCACATGGCGGAGTCACAGCAGGTGCGTGCTAATTACAGGAACGAGGAGGAGGAAAGCACGGATCCGGACACGTCCCGATCCAGAAGGAGACGTTTTAAGGCCACAAATATGTCCTTTGGGGAGATGTTGGAGATGGTCGACATCATGAAGAAGTCCGACTATGACGGAAAGTATGGGCCTTACCCCAACCCCAATATCAGAAAGGCCAAGATCATGGCAAAAGTGGTCAAAAGTATTCACAAGAATTTCGGGGTACGAAGATTGAAACATCAGCTCAGGAAGTGGTGGTCGGACCTGAAATTAAGAGAGCCAGAGCAGTACTGAAAGATCCGGAGAGTGCTGCAAAAAAGTAAGTAGTTGTGCTGTGTTCCTATTCTTTCTGTCTTTATTCCGTTCGTGCTGCTCCATATGCTTTTCTTAATTGTAACGTTTAAAAGAGCAACTTTAATATTCATGGGCCCATTATTCGTTCGTATCAAACATTTTTCTTTCGGCCTCTAAAACACCATTGTTTAGGCCATATGCATTTTCCCACATTTTTTTGGGGCCTACTTGGATGCCAAATATTTGTTTGTGTAGATGGGTTTGTTACTCAAATGAAATGCAAACTAGATTGTGTGTAAGGAGAGGACACTGAGCAGCTGTTTTCACATCTGGACACTGGAGCACTAGTGTGGGACACAAGAACACCATTTTTATTAGGGGGCAACACAGGTGCTCCAGTGTATACTATAGGGGGGTCTCCATCTGTGAAGCTTGTACAAAACAGGTAAAGTATTGCAGCTTGACAAAGGGCAATAAAAAAATACATCTTGGAACTCGCCTAAAATAGACAATTGTACCCCACTTCCAAGCAATGTTTCCTATTTCTAGTTCTGCCATCAAATATCTGTGTGCTAATTATAACATTTTTGTTTTACATAGGGGAGAAAAGACTCGGAGGACACCCCTCATCCGAGGAGACCACAGATCCCCCACCTATGGAAGAAGGGGAAATAACACCAACCCAAGAAGAGCAGGAGGAAGAAGAAGATGTGGTGGAAATTGGCACCACAACAGGTGAGTGTGTGCGACCACAGACTCAGGTAAAAGATGGATGGTGGCAGATTTTTGAGACCTGTTTTTGTTTTGTTTTTGTTTTGTCTCTTTTTAGGTGATCGTGATCCAGATCTTTTCACATCAGAAAGTGCCCAGATCCTGATCGGGGAGATCATGGGGTGTAATGTCGAATTGCAAAACTTACAGCAAAAAATCAATGATGTGATTCAAAAAAATAATAACATCATTGATGTTTTGAGGCGAATTTAAAACCCCACAAAATCACTTTTTGGATTGTGGTCCAATCTTTTAAATATTTTTGCAATGTTTTGAAAAGCCAAATTTGGAGGATGCACACAGTGTGCCAACATGTGCTATCTGCCATCACGGGAGATCAATGGACGCATTTTGGGGGTGCAACCCCTTCCTCAATTATAAAGTAGCGGTGAGGAAGGGCTTGCTCCCCCAAAACACGTCCCTTGATCCCCCGTGATGGCAGATAGCACATGTTGACATTCGTAAATTGGTGTGCATCTTCCAAATTTGGCTTTTCCAGGGGTGATTCCCCCCCATCTGAACGCTATATCAAACCCAGTTCCTAAATACTGATGTCTGATATAGCCTTCAGGTTTTACCTAATGTGAACTTTGTAAGTTCAAGTTTTTTGGCTTTCTTGTTGGTTTTACACAGGCCTGTTTTATCTTAAATGGACATTTTGATTTTTGATAATGCTACTCCAAAAATTGTTATACAACAAACATGTTGGTTTGTTTTAAAAACCTTTGGTAAATGCACATGTGATTGTGCAGGTATAAAAAAGTTGCTTACTCAAGAATGTGTGGATTATTGTCTCAACACTACAACACTTTTGGGGTGATGTAATTGCTGTTTTCTGAGAAAATGGGGGTTATTTCCTAAGGGCAAATCCACTTTGCACTACAAGTGCAGGTTCAGTGCAGTTGCAAGTGCACTTGTAGTGAAATGTGTTTTTGCATTTAGTAAATAACAGCCAACAGTGCTTTGTATAATAAGGTTACACAATCACAACATTTTCATGACTCAACACATTTCTGTCCGGGTCAGCTAAAACAAACACAAGCAGTAAATGTCCACAAAGAATTTCTTTTTTTTTTAATTATAAAAAGGCTTCACAGATTTGCTGGCATATTGATAGCCCCCCTACCCGCAAAGAACTCCAGGTAGCGTAACCGGACATCACGGGCACTCAGGGAGGGCAAGCCAGGACGGCCACTTTCAAGCGCCATCAGTGTGGTTTGATGTATCATTCTGGCCTCAGGCCCAACTGAGCCAGCATAGTTGGCCGAATGTTTCCTTAAAAAGTTATGGAGAACACAGCACGCAAGTATAATATGGCTCAGTTTATACTCCGCCATATGGATGGGTGTCATAAATAGGCGGAACCGGCTGGCCAGGATTCCAAATGTGTTCTCCACCACTCTTCGGGCTCTGGCCAGCCGGTAATTAAAAACCCTCTGTTCCGGGGTGAGGGTCCTCATTGGGAATGGCCATATCAGGTGGTCCCCCTGCGCAAACACTTCATCAGCAACAAACACAAATGGGAGTCCTTCAACATTGTCCTCTGGAGCTGGCAAGTCCAAGCTGCCATTCTGGAGACGCCTGTAGAACTCCGTCTGGGCGATGACTCCACCATCGGACATCCGGCCATTCTTCCCCACGTCCACATACAAGAAGTCGTAATTAGCCGACACCACCGCCAACATCACAATACTATTGAACCCCTTGTAATTATAATAGTACGACCCCGAGTTGGGTGGTGGGACGATGTGGACGTGTTTCCCATCAATTGCCCCTCCGCAGTTAGGAAAGTCCCACCGCTCGGCAAAGTGGGAGGCCACAGTCTGCCATTCCTGTGGTGTGGAAGGAAACTGTTGAGGAAAAAACAATAAACATTACTATTTTTACTCAGAAACATGGCAAGCAGATTAGACACAAACATTATGGGGCAACCTCCAGATAGCATTTATTAAGGGGAATTTAACAACGCCAAAGTATAAGGTACACCTATCATATCCCCCCCCCTCTCATGGGCCATTTTTAACATTATAGGGGGTGTGTGGAAATCTTGGACAGGTAACCCTCTTCACTTCATTGAGAGATGAATGCCTAAATAATGGGTATTACTTGGAACAGCCCCTCCTTAGTTACACTATTGGCAGCCCACTGGACAGGTAAGAAGTGTCATAATACAAAGATAGAAATACACACTGTACACATTTGAGGACATTTGGACATTCTGCTATTACCTATCAAGATAATAATAGGATCCCAAAACTTTAAACAGTACCATTTGAAAGTATACAGGCAGGCCCTTGCACTACATGCTTTGGGGAATTCATCCATAAATCTGACCACAAAAGAGGTGGGTATAGTGTGTATGGGTTTGGCAAAGTCAGCAGATAGATGATTGAGGATAGATAGAGAATTGGGATCAGCTGACTTAGCAGTTGGGGGAGGGAGGGTTACTAAAAATTATTTGGGGACACCACAAAAAAAAGCCTCTGGCACTCTGCCAGAATTTAAAGCAAAAATAACATTTCCAAACATTTTAGGGGGTGTTTGGGGTAAAACACTACTATGGAGCTGAAAAAATACTTTGTTAAGTGACTACATGAGGTGAATATAGGCCAGGAGACACCATGCCGGGGAGGTTATTGAAGGGCAAATATGTATGAAGGACCTAAAATAATAATTACATAAAAATCCAGCATGCATGAGAACAAAGGGGGCATTCACAGCATATTACAATCATGGTAATTAGGGAATGAGGAAAGAAATACAATATATTAGCAAACATTCAATACAATAAAATGTGATATTAAAGGATAAAAATCTTACCTTCATATACTCCTTCTGCAGGACCTGGATGATGGCAGAACAGGTCTCTGGGATAATGATCCCCAGAGCCTGGGGGGAGATGCCTGTCGAGAACTTTAAGTCCTGCAGGCTTCTCCCTGTCCCCAAATACCGCAGGGTAGTGACCAGCCTCTGCTCCGGAGTGATGGCTTGCCTCATGCAGGTATCCTGCCTGCTAATATAAGGGTCAGCGAAGCCAACAGACGGTGAAACACGGGGTCCATCATCCTCAGAAAGTTCCTGAAATCATCAGGATTATTCTCACGGATATCACGGAGCAAAGGCATATGACAGAACTGGTCACGCTGAAGCAACCAATTCTTGGTCCATGAACTCCTCCCCACCCTGTTCATGGACTGGACTTGTGTCAAGGTCAGGACCCCAACACCAAGCCCCCGCACAGCACGAACTCTACGAGGAGTACGCATACGCAACATGGCTAGAAAACGGTCGACTGCTCAGAACGAAGTAACAGAACGCACTGAAGAACAGCAAGGCCTGTGAAGAGCGACCTGAAAAACAGCAATGAGCGGACAAGATCACACAGAAAACTCCAATACGAACTGACTGCACGCACTGAAGAGCAGATACAAACCCACAAGCACAAACTGAACAGCAGAAAACGATCTGAAAACCACGAGTCTGAAAAAGCGCGAATCGTCTCTCACCAAACTTTTACTAACACGAGATTAGCAAAAGGAGCCCAAAGGGTGCCGCGCTTGGTTCTGAACCGGCCTTTTCTAGTCTCGTCGTACGTGGTGTACGTGACCGCATGGTTGGCGATCGGAAATTCCGATAACTTTGTGCATCTGTGTGTAGACAAAACAAGTTTGAGCCAACATCCGTCGGAAAAAATCCTAGGATTTTGTTGTCGGAATGTCTGAACAAAGTCCGACCGTGTGTACGCCCTATAACAGTGGAAGGTTAGAAGCACTTTTAGAGTCGTGCTGCAAAATTGCTGGTCACTTCCACCGTAGTGTGAAGGATAGCCAGCCTTGTGGAGCACTGCCTCAAACAGGATGTTGGAACGAGGTGGAACTCCACCTTGCATATGCTAGAGCGTATACTTGAGCAACAGAGGGCTATTCACGCAATGGCATGTGAACATTTTATTGGTATTGCCAGACCACTAGGCAGGAAGGACTGGGTCATGATTGACCAAGTTGTCACAGTGCTCAGGCCTTTTGAGGATGTCACTGACAATTTAAGCCAAGAGAGTGCTAGCCTGGCACAAGTGGTTCCCCTCTTTGCACACCTTTCAAATAAAATTGATTCCTTCCTTTACAATAGGGAACGATTGCCTGGTGGCAATATACTTGCTGAAATTGATGCCCTTCTGGCTGATGATTGGCCAAGCATGCACTATGACCCGCATGCTTGGCCAATCACAGCGCCGTCTGAACAGAGAGCCGTAATTGGCCAAAGCCAAGGAGGCTTTGGCCAATTATGGCTCAGGGGATTTAGTACACGCCCCACACTAGTGCATTAGAACCTCTAGCTCCTGAAGAAGCGTTCTCTGTCAACGTGAAACATGTAGAGCAATTGGAGAATGCACCACTTTGGAATACCAGACCTGCAGTGCTCCTTCAATCTCAAACTCTCTAGGGGAAGTCTACCCTTTTCCTTTATCTGGAATTTAATTCACTGTTATGAGTATTAGAATAACTTAGGAGACTGCAGGATAGGATTGACTAAGTCCACCTTGTGAATACATCTTTTCCTTCTTTATATTCAATCAGTAAGCCATTTTGGTTCATAAATCTTGCTAATTCAGTCACCCTCTCTGC
Source organism: Lithobates clamitans (assembly GCA_037952925.1). Lineage (NCBI taxonomy): Eukaryota > Metazoa > Chordata > Amphibia > Anura > Ranidae > Lithobates > Lithobates clamitans. Next base: position 260,339 of record JBBGZY010000900.1, read on the forward strand.
ATCTCCCTTCTCCTTCCCTTCTTCCTTTTCCCAATCCCCCTCCCTTTCCCTCCCTCCCTTCCTCCCTCTTTTCTTTCCCCTTTTTCTTTTCTCCCTCCCTCCCCCCTGCTTTCTTTTTCTTTTTTTCTTTCTTTGTCTTTTTCTTTTTTCTTCCCCCTCCCCCCCTGTTTGTATGTATGTTCTTTCCCTCCTTGTTCCTTAGCCCTGCGTTCAAGTACTTAATTCGCAAACTATGCACTACTGTCATCCCTTGCCTACCCACCAACCTGCCCAATTCTAATCATCAATGTTAATTATGATATCTAATGTTTCTGTAGACCTCCTGCTGTATGGGTTGTCCTGGACTGCCGGTCTGTGCTGTCCTTCCATCTGAGACCTTAATCTTTCATAGGGCCCTTGCCATGCCTCGCCACTAGGGGGTGGATTCTTCTATTTTCTCTAATTAAGTGGTTATTCGCACTTTTCCTACAGTACACCTACTGAGAACAACCTCCAATCTTTTGTGATTTTGACATATGTTTTTCTTTGTTTGTATGTATTTTTTTATTAGAACCTCTAGCTCCTGAAGAAGCGTTCTCTGTCAACGTGAAACATGTAGAGCAATTGGAGAATACACCACTTTGGAATACCAGACCTGCAGTGCTCCTTCAATCTCAAACTCTCTAGGGGAAGTCTACCCTTTTCCTTTATCTGGAATTTAATTCACTGTTATGAGTATTAGAATAACTTAGGAGACTGCAGGATAGGATCCTCAATGGTGTTACTACACGTGTTGTATGCCTATATCTGATGTGTTGTTTTTAAATGTCCATTCCCCATGTTTTTGTATGTTATTAATAAAATTTAAACTTTTTATATACCTTTTGTAGTCCATTACAGTTGTGCCTTAAAAGTCCCATTTTTTAGTCCTTTGATGCATCTAAAGCTAAAAGTTAGTGTAGTGCGTCCTCTGAACAGTGTTCAGCTAAAACTACAAGTTAGTGTAGTGCGACCTCTGCACAGTGTTCAGCTAAAGCTACAAGTTAGTGTAGTGCGTCCTCTGAACAGTGTTTAGCTAAAACTACAAGTTAGTGTAGTGCGACCTCTGCACAGTGTTTAGCTAAAGCTACAAGTTAGTGTGGTGCGTCCTCTGAACAGTGTTCAGCTAAAACTACAAGTTAGTGTAGTGCGACCTCTGCACAGTGTTCAGCTAAAGCTACCTGTAGAAGGTTGGTGGTGTTTTTCTGATCCTATCACCACCACAGGCAGCTAAATAAGCTACAAGTTATTTTTTTGCGAGCTCTGCACAGTGTTCACCTAAAGCTACAAGTTAGTGTAGTGCGTCCTCTGAACAGTGTTCAGCTAAAACTACAAGTTAGTGTAGTGCGACCTCTGCACAGTGTTCAGCTAAAGCTACAAGTTACTGTAGTACGTCTTCCTCACAGTGTTCAGCTAAAACTACAAGTTAGTGTAGTGCGAGCTCTGCACGGTGTTCAGCTAAAGCTACCTGTAGAAGGTTGGTGGTGTTTTTCTGATCCTATCACCACCACAGGCAGCTAAATAAGCTACAAGTTATTTTTTTGCGAGCTCTGCACAGTGTTCACCTAAAGCTACCTGTAGAAGGTTGGTGGTGTTTTCCTGATCCTATCACTACCGCAGGCAGCTAAATAAGCTACAAGTTAGTTTTTTGCGAGCTCTGCACAGTGTTCAGCTAAAGCTACCTGTAGAAGGTTGGTGGTGTTCTCGCATGCGCGGGCGGAGGTGACGCCTAAGGTAGCCGGAACTCGCCGGTGGAGCACAATCGTACCCGCACTTCCGGGTCCTCAAGGCGGCGTGCGTTCCACCGGCGATTGAAGTCCTCTGAAGGTTCCCTGATGCTCCCTCCGGTATGTACTGTCCACATTACATCTCCTATTATGCTGTTATTGCAAGGGTGGCACAGATGGTATTGTTGCCCGGCCACCCCCGCCTGTGTACAACTGCATTTGCATTTGTGCTTGTGGTGTGGCCAGATCGTTGCCCCTGGATGGTCTCCGGCGGCTTGCGGGTGGGGTCCATTCTTGTGCACTGTGGTTGGGTGCATCGATTGCGTCAATGATCGTCAATGATGGTGATTGACTGGTGTGTGCATTCCTTTCGTGTGTGGGATTGCTGTAACCATGGTGTTACTATGAGGATATGGTGACATCAGAGAGGGTCCTTTCAGCTGAGAGGGTTGTGCTTTCAGTACAAGGGGGAGTGGCCACGGTGGGCTGGTGCTGGTGATTACTGGGAGGCTTGGTCATATGCATACACACATATATAGAGGAGCTCCTACTTGTGAGCAGTCACCACCCGCTTAGACTCTGAGGAAAGGGGCTCGCCCCCGAAACGCGTTAGTCATTGCCGTATGTCCGGTCCCGTTTTCATTCTGATGTCTGTTACTGCATACCTGCAGTCTATGTCCATGCCTGGTCATGGAGTGGTAATGCGCTAGGTCGGTCCGCCCTCTCTTCCTTTTGTTTCTCATACTACAGGCAGGCAGTTGATTTTGCTAGCTGCAGTATATATATATATATATATATATATATATATATATATATATATATCTCCCAGCTTAGTGCAGCTACAGGCCATTAGTATGTCTGGAAGGCCAACAAGGAGAGGCAGACAGTCACAAGCCAATAAAAGAGGGCAAGCAGGCTCTGTGTTTAGAGGCAACAGTGCTGGTCGTGGAGACGGTGCATTATCATCAGCAAGTGGCCGTGGGACACACTTGGCCTTTTTTTCGGCAGCTGGCCGTGTTGAGCCGCAACATGCGGAAGACTTGGTCGGGTGGATGACCAAGCCGTCCTCATCCTCCTCATCCTCTCTCACCCATGTTCAGGGTACTTTGTCTGGCAAAGCAGCTGCCAACGCAGCCTCTTCCCTCGGCTCAATGGCATCAGTGACTCCTTCCCTAGCCCCACCATGTCCTCCTGAGGAGTCCCTCGAACTGTTTGACCACAGTGTTGGGTACATGCTCCAGAAGGATGCCCAGCATTTAGAAGGCTCTGATGATGATACTGAGCTAGATGAAGGCAGTAACATGAGCACGGACAGAGGGGGTGCCCAAGAAGGACAGCAATCTGGCAGTCATGCTCCCCCTGCTGCAGCATACTGCTAGGTTTGCTCCAGTGATTAGGAGGGAGGGGATGATGAGGTCACTGACTCAACGTGGGTGCCTGATAGGAGAAAAGAGGAGGAGGAGGCACATCACCAACAAGGCAGGATGCCCTCCAGGGGCCAGCCTAAGGGCAGCACACTGACTGCATCACACCCCAAAGCTCTGCATGTGCAGGGCGCTGCTGTCTCTGTGTGTTATTCCAAAAGTTCTTTGGTGTGGGCTTTTTTGAGACGGGTGCATCTGATCGCACCGCTGCTATTTGCAACATATGTCTCAAGCGTATCTCGCGTGGCCAAAACATCTCCTGCTTGGGCACCACATGCTTGACCAGACATATGTTGACCTACCATGCAGTTCATTGGCAAGCGTTTCTAAAAGACACACACCAAAGAAAAAAGAGGACCTCTCCTTGCTCCTCATCAGCTGAGATCTCCAACCCCACTATACCTTCAGTCCTCTCTGAGACCTGCACTGAGAGTAATGAAGGTGTAGAATTAGGTGTGTCACAGCCAAGTACTTGTGGGCAATCTGCTTTCGGTACACTGACGTCAGATTGTACCAGGCAAATTTCCCTGCCCCAGCTGCTGCACCACCGAAAGAAGTTCACTCCCTGCCATCCACATGCCCAGCGGTTGAATGCTAGCTTGGCAAAATTGCTAGCACTTCAACTGCTGCCTTTTCAGTTGGAAGACTCTGCCCCCTTCCGTGAGTTTGTGGAATGTGTGGTTCCTCAGTAGCAGGTACCCAAACGCCACTTTTTCTCATGGAAGGCGATTCCGGCTCTCTACCGGCATGTGGAAGGCAATGTCCATGCCTCGCTGGACAGGGTGGTCAGCGGTAAGGTGCATATTACCGCTGACTCATGGTCCAGCAGGCATGGACAGGGACATTACCTAAGTTTCACCGCGCATTGGGTGACTCTTCTGGCAACTGGGAAGGATGCAGGACAGGGTGCAGTAGTGTTGGAGGTTGTTCCGCCACCACGCCTCCAAAATGCCACTACTAATGATTGTGACACACCTCTCTCCTCCACCCCCTCCTCTTCTTCTTCCTCCTCCATGGTCTCTTCCTGTGCTTTGTCCTCGGAACCAGCGGTGCTCCATAGCCGTTCAAGGGGCTATGCAAGAATGCAGGCCAAAAAATGCCATGCGGTGCTTGAGCTGGTGTGCTTGGGGGACAGGAGCCACACTGGGACAGAGGTTCTGTCAGCTCTGCAGGGGCAGGTTCAGAGGTGGTTGACACCATGCCAACTTAAGGCAGGAATGGCACTAACTACCTCTATGCCCTCCGACAGGGACAAATGACCCATGTGCCCTGTTTGGCTCACGTCTTTAACTTGGTGGTTCAGCGGTTCTTGAGCAGGTACCCGGGCTTACACGATGTCCTGAGGCAGGCCAGGAAAGTCTGTGTGCATTTCCGCCGGTCATATAATGCCAGTGCTCGGCTGGCAGACCTCCAAAAGGAGTTTAACCTGCCCAAGAACCGCCTAATCTGTGACATGCACACCAGGTGGAACTCAACGTTGGCCATGCTGCAGCGGCTGCACACGCAGCAGAGGGCCATCAATGAGTATCTGTGCGACTATGGCACCAGGACAGGGTCAGGGGAGCTTGTTTTTTTTTCCCCACGCCAGTGGGCCATGATCAGGGATGCATGCACTGTCCTGTCACCATTTGAGGAGGCCACGAGGATGGTGAGCAGTGACAGTGCATGCATCAGTGACACTGTCCCCCTTGTCCACCTGTTGGAGCACACACTGCATTGAATAACAGACAGGGCACTTTGAGGCAGAACAGAGGGAGGAAGAGGAGGACTTCCTTAGCTCTCAAGGCCCCCTTTATCCAGACAGTGTTCCTGCGTGCCCGCCGATCACACAGGAAGAGGACGAGGAGGAGGAGGAGGATTGTGTCAGTATGGAGGTGGAGCCTAGCACTCAGCATCAGCAGCAGTCTTTAAGGGATCAGTCCCAAGAAACACATGGACTTGTACGTGGCTGAGAGGAGGTGGCTGCAGACCATGTCGTCCTTAGTGACCCAGAGGACTCTGGACCGAATGCCTCAGCAAACCTACACTGCATGGCCTCCCTGATCCTGCAAAGCCTGCGTAAGGATTCTCTTATTCGTGGTTTTAAGGAGAAGGACCAATACTGGCTGGCAACCCTCCTTGATCCACATTACAAGGGTAAGGTTGCGGACCTTATCTTGCTGTCACAAATGGAGCAGAGGAGGAAACATCTTCCGGAGGCCTTGCAGAAAGGTCTGTGCTACGTGTTCCTAGAGACTGGGAGGTTACAAACTCCTGTTTCTGGACAACGTGTTGCTGAGGCTTCGGTCAGTCAAAGAACCCCATCGAAAATCCTCTGGGTTACTGGGTCTTGAGGATGGATCACTGGCCAGAGCTTGCACAGTATGCAATTGAGCTATTGGCCTGTCCTGCATCCAGCGTTCTTTCAGAACGCACATTCAGTGCTGCTGGAGGCTTTGTAACCGATCACAGGGTTCGTCTGTCCACCAACTCGGTCGATCGACTGACCTTCATAAAAATGAATCAGTCTTGGATCACCACCAGCTACCAAGCACCTTATGCTGATGTAACCGAATAATTTTTTTTGAAATCTGAGATCCCTTCAAAGACTGCCTATGCTGATGCTGAGTGACTATCCTGACTAATTATCCTCTTCCTCCTCAATGATCACGCTGATAGCTTGTAAGAACATTTTTGGTTCTAGGCACCACCACCAGTGCCTAAGGCCCAATTTTTCAGCCCTTAAATAGTTGTCCTTTTGAGACAACTATGTCATTTGGTAGCATAATAAATAAATGGGACAGCTGTATCATTTGTACATTTGAATTTAAAATTTTAAACCATTCAGTTTGTGAAACTTACCTGCTGCAATAGTCCTGCTATTTCCACTCCCCCTGCCTTCTTCTCAAATCTCGAATACCTAGGACACTGGAACACAAACGCATTCCCTTTAAGTTCGGTATAAGCAGCACCATGAAGGTGAAAGTCAGTGCGACTGTGCACATGGTCATGAAATATATAAGGAAAGCACAGACCATGCATGAGTGCAAACAGCACCTTGGAGGATTGCCTCCTGTCAGGGTTTCACTACCTGAACAGGTGTCAAAACTGGCTCAAGCTGCTGTATTTATGTACTTATAAGAAAGAATGTTATAAAATTATTCTAGTCATTTTCATAATTTAAACGGCGCACTTTAAACATAATACCATTGGAATTTCTCCTATTTAGTAGTTAGTTAAACCATTATTTGTATTTTTTAAGTTAAATCTGTTGTTGTTTTGGATGTTTTGTTATGCAGCTTGCCAACCATGCTGCTTGCTTGCTTACTCCTATACTTGTAGTACTGATGGTGGAAATAGTGGTGATACTGAGTCTGCTGCTAATATACATACAGACACATAAAAATTAAGGCCTACAATGGTACTACAAGTCTCCTATACTCCCACCACCAAAATGTTTTTTCTTTCCACCCTCTGATGGCACCTACATCGTGGCAAGGAGATTTTGCTGCTAATATCCAGTCCACCAAGATATTCATGTAATCTCCAGGCCACAGTGTTGGCAACATGGCACTCGTAAGTTGGCACTCTGGAAAGTCATCACCCACGACAAGGAAGGAAAGACTGTAATAGTGTTGCCGTGAGTCAGAAATAGGTGAGTACCTGCTCAACTGCCCACTTACTCCCCCATCCATCATTGATTTCCATTCATTTATGTAACTCTAGTTTTATTTGCCAATTTAGAGAAAGTACCACTGGAATGAGTGGATGAGGCTTCATCATGACAGACACATACAAGTCGAAGACTTCACAGGTAAGTATTAACCATACACATCTTTTAAGATGTATGAATAACGGAAAACTTGTATGTAGGGATGCACAATAGCAGTATTGGATATGAGTAATTTTTTATCTGTACTCGTCGTCAATACCAAAGACCATTCAGATGCATCCAGGTGGTGTTAGAGAGCGTGACGCCTGCTTCAAAGCATATCAGGAAGCCAGGCCTCCCTGATTCTTGATTGTCAGGGAAGCCGGCGCCAAGCTCCCTCACGGCACCTGGACACGGGTAATGGTATTTGGTATTGACAAGTACAGATAAAAAATTACTCATATCCAATACCGGTATCAGACGTATCCATACTTAGAGGGTAACTCAAGCGATGCATGTTTCTTTCAAACATAAACTCAAGACAGCTGTTTAGAACACTTATACACTTTTCTAGATCATTATATGTTGTAGTCCAAAGTTTCAGTAACAGAAATGGAAATAGTATTAGTCATCACGACTAATACTATTTCCATTTCTGTTACTGCAAATTTGAACTACAACATATAATGATGCCGAAAAATAAAGAGAATACTAAGGTCAGCGAGGCAGTATAATACCTAGCTAAATCTAAATGAAGTTGTTGGTGACAACTGGCAAGGATTTTCTTTTAACTGATTAAGTTGATTACCATGTGTGATAGCAACCAAATATGTAATAAAGTGTAAAATATCACATAGTAATCACTATATAACCACTAAAGTATGCTTTTATTAGACAAAAATGATTTGCATTCATTTATTTGCACAAACAAACGTAGAAAAAAAATCATATATGTTAACACGTATACATATATACAACTAATAACAAGTGCCTAGCAACCAATCACCTGCTGGTTAACTTGGAAAGTTATCTTCAGAAGCTTTGTTCTTGCCCAATATTCAGAGCTGCTGTGTCTCCCGCTGTGTCTCTGGCTCTGTGTGCAGGACGGTTCTGCCTCCTGCTATCTGCTCAAATGTGATAGTGACAGCGGCGGAGGCAGGGAGACAGAACCGGCACCTAAATGGCTGGACTGTGGTGGTCCGGATGGCAAAGTGTCTCGGTCTGCATTTAGCCCACAGTCCACCATTTAGTGATGTCTGCTTTAAATGTTAAATAGATGTTTGTTATTATGTTTATTATTATGTTTGCTTTGTGTTTATGTTAGGTACTCACCACTGCTAGAATATTGAGGGCACTCACTATCCATCCCTAACTTAACAGCGGAAGCCAGGGAAGAATTGGAGAAGGATATCTCGCTAGAGGAGATTCAGGTCGCTATGGGACATCTCAAGGGGGGGAAGGCTCCTGGGGCAGATGGCCTACCATCTGAAGTCTATTCCAACTTCAGCGAAATTCTAGCTCCTAAATTAACCTCGCTATTATCTAATTTTATGGCCCTAGAATCTTTACCAGAGTCCATGAACGAGGCAGTAATTGTATTGATTCCCAAGCCGGGTAAGGATCCCCTAGAGTGTGCCTCGTACAGGCCGATATCGCTACTTAATGTAGACGCCAAGATCTTTGCGAAAGTTCTGGCTATCCGCTTATCTCACGTCATAGAAGACCTGATCGGTATAGATCAGACCGGATTTATGCCTGGCAAGGGAACCGATATCAATCTGAGGCGTCTCTTTCTTAATCTTACCATTCCACATGACAATGTAGGGACCAGAGTTGTAGCCTCTCTCGACGCCGAAAAGGCGTTTGACTCTGTGGAGTGGAACTATTTGTGGCTGGTATTACAGAGATTTGGGTTTGGCCCTAAGTTTATACATGGCATTCGATTGTTGTATCAGGCCCCCAAAGCTAGGGTCCGTACAAATAATTGGGTCTCGGAGCCCTTTGATTTATTCCGCGGCACGAGACAGGGCTGCCCGCTCTCCCCCAGCCTGTTCGCTCTGGCATTGGAGCCACTGGCAATCTCAGTCAGGAGTGCTCCGGATGTCCTGGGCTTGCGGGTGGGTCTGTTGGAAGAGCGGCTGTCTCTGTACGCGGACGACGCGCTTCTATACCTGAATGATGCGGGCCCGTCCCTCCTTGCGGCCTTGAAAATCTTTGACAACTTTGGGGGGTTATCTGGTATAAAGATCAACTGGACCAAATCAGTACTGTTCCCTCTGGACGTCGCAGCTGCCTCTGGGCCATCATCCTCCCCACTACAGTGGGTGACGGAGTTTAAATATTTAGGGATAGTGATCACGAAAAACCCATCAGACTTTATAATTAAAAATTTGAGCCCTATCGTGAGTACGTTGCGTGCGAAGTGTTTGGCCTGGGCTGACTTGCCCTTAAATCTATTGGGACGCATCAACCTCCTTAAGATGATGATACTTCCTAAATTCAATTATGTTTTTAGAAATTCCCCGGTATGGGTCCCTGCTTTGTTTTTTTAGGAGGTTGGTGGTCTGGTGGGAACCTTTATTTGGAGGGGTGGGAACCCCAGATTGGCGCGCTCCATTCTGTGGCTGCCTGCCTGTTTTGGAGGATTAGCACTCCCCAACTTTCAGGTCTACTACTGGGCGGCTATGTTGGTGTCGGTTTACTGGTGGTTTCAAGGTTCTAAAATGAATGCGGCAGTCTGCCTTGAGGCAAACCCACTCGGGCAACGTGGAGGGTGTGGGTGGCTGCAAGACGTAGATTCCTCTCTCCGGGTCAGTTATCGCCAGCGAACCCGCTATGGGGAAATCCAGCTCTTAAACACTTCCGAACTGTGCCTGACCCACAGCTTTGGGCCAGGTTCGGCATTACAACTATAGAACAAATTATGCCCAGAGGGGAATTGCTCTCTATCACGGAAATAATGACTAAATTCCAGCTGCCCAGAGGGATGAGGTTTAGATGTTTTCAACTAAGACATGCGGCACGGGCTCAGTTCCCTCAGACACCTTTGCTTCAGGCAGATCCCATTGAGGAGCTATTGGCGTCTGGAGATGTCTCTAAGCCCCTTTCCACCTTGTATGCTGTACTCCTGGGTAAGGACTCTCCTAAAATAGCAAAACTATGGGACAGTTGGCACACCGACATTCCATCATTAGACAGAGAGGATTGGGAGGAATGTCTAGATAATGGCCCTAAACTGGTGATTGCATCCAAGGATAAATTAATCCAGGTCAAATTTATACATAGGACTTACTACACCCCACAGAGACTCCATCGCATATTCCCTGACAGAGACCCTATGTGTAACAAATGTAAGTGTCAAATTGGAACCTTTTTCCACATGTTCTGGGAATGCCCATTGATAGCAACATATTGGTGTGCAATATTTGCAGAGATAAATTCCAGGTTGCAAATATCCATACCAATCACTCCGGAGTTGGCCCTTCTCGGGATTCATGACAATGAACAAAGAGCCTATCATTTAAAATTGCTTGTTTCCTTTCTACTTTATCATGCCAAGAAGGAGATACTGATGAAGTGGACAGACCCCTCACCCCCGACCGTGTCGGCCTGGGAGGCACAGATTGAGGCAGCTATACCTATGTACAGAATCACATATATCAATCGAGGTTGTCCATGGAAATTTGAGAAAGTGTGGACACCTTGGCTCTCATCTTAGGGAACCACAGTGGATTTATGTATTATGTGGGGGGGAGGGGTAGTCCCCGGATACATGAGGTACTTTTCTCTGTGATCATCTTGTCTAAAATATTAATATATACTGATGTTTCACCTCCTACATATGTATGACACTGCTATGCGATTGCTCATGCTTATCTGTCATGTAATGTTCTGAATTATGTCAAGAGGTATTCTGTAACCTTCTTCCTTGTGATACAATAAAGCACAAAAAAAAAGAATATTGGGGGCAGGAACTTGGAACTGATCCCTCCACAGATGACATTGCTCGATCTGGAAAACATGAATGTAAAGCAAAAAGTAAGTTTCACATGCATAGTCATAAAAAAATGTATAGTGAGCTGGAAAAAAACATATAACTGCAATATATAATGATATATTTTATTTTACTCACCAGCTCTCTGATGCTTGGGTGGACCCTTTCTGCTGACCCCAGGGACATCCTCATTTGCAAGCAGGCCATCTCTCAGCTCTGCCTCCCACTGTCTTAAGACCACAGCCTCTCCTCCAGTAGACTGGGTCAGTAGATGCTTCTCTATCTTTTTATTAACTGACGCTCGACAATCATAAAACCTGCAAATGAAAAAAAGATACAGTATAGTTAATGCACGTTACAACAATATTATTTATATTTTACATGTTACTTTTCTTTATGTGTCTGTGCCAAATAAGTATTTGTGTTACGTTCAACTCAGTTTATTGACTAGACTACTATACTGTGTATTTTTCACATATATGTGGTGTGTTCTAAGAGTGATATAATATTTGAATAATTACCTGTGCCTGACACCAGTGATGGACATGCGAACCTTGAAGACTGCATTCACTAAGTCCCGGACTCGTTCCCAGGCTGCTCTCTTCACAGAGGTTGAGACATTTAGGCTGAAGAGTCTCACTTTGTCTCTGTTCACTGCAGCAACCAATGCAGAATTCTCCTCTGGGGTAAATATGGGCCCCCTTGATCTTCTCTGTCTCTTGGTTCGCTGGTGCTGCAGCAGGTCGGCATCAGCAATCTCTTCTGATGTAGGGGGGGACACATGTCTCCTTTTTTGGTAATGCTCCCGCTCCACTCCACGCCCATGGGCAGGCTTTCTTCCATGCCTTGGCTCCACTCCATGCCTCTGTTCACCTCCACTCCTCCTCTCCTCTCCCCTCCACACCTCCTCTTCCCTCCTCTCCCCTCTACGACTCCTCTTCCCTCCTCAACCCCCCACTCCTCCTCTCCCCTCCACTCCTCTCCTCTCCATGCCTCCTCTCCCCTTCACGCCCCTCCTCCCCTACACTCCTCCTCTCCCCTCCATGCCTCTCCTCCGCTACACTCCTCCTCTCCCCTGAGTCCCCTCCTCCACTCCTCCGCTCCCCTCCACTCCTCCACTCCCCTCAACTCCTCCGCTCCCCTCCACTCTCACTCACACCAACTCTCATACCAACACCAACATTCTCCCTTACAAGACTCACACCTCCATTCTCACTCCCAGACACTCTAATTTCACCAAAAGCACTAAACCACACAAAAACAACCACAAATCCAACAATACCACTCTCTGCTCTGCTCTCTGCTCCTCCCTTACCACACCACTATACCTCGCATACAGGGGCGGAGGCTATAACCATATGTCAAAAACTAAGGTAAAAAAAATTGAGATTTCGAATTGTTTCGATTAACTGCAATATATTTGAAAAGTACGAATCCATTCGAAGCACGTTAAGCAGCGCCACAGCGCCATTGTCAGACATGTAAATTTATGGATCAACAAACAAAAAAAAGTTACGAATGTACTAATCCATTCCAAGCACGTTAGACAGAGCCATTGTGAGAGAGACATGTAAAATTATGAATCAACAAACAAAAAAAAGTAACAAATGTACGAATCCATTCGAAGTATGTTAGGCAGCGCCATTGTAAGAGAGACACGGAAAATTATGAATCAACAAACAAAAAAAAAAGTTATGAATGTACGAATCCATTTGAAGCACGTTAGGCAGCACCATTGTAAGAGAGACACAGGAATTTACGAATCAACAAACAAAAAAAAAGTTACGAAAGTAGGAGAATCCAGAATCCAGAATCAACGAAAAACAATATACTCTACCATAATTACGAACTATAAATCAACTAAAAATAAGCCTTTCAGAAATACGACTCATTCCAATTCAACGAAAAATGACGCTTGGGAAAATACGAATTAGCCCGAACACGAAAATTCAGTTTTACGAAATTACGAATGATTACGAATCAACGACACCGAAAAGAAATGAAACTAAACTAAACAAATATTTTAGTTGTGCACAAGTCTACAATATATGGATAAAGTGCATTGTGTTTCATGCTTGAATGTACTGTTTGTTTTTTGAGCAATAAAAACCTTTTGATTTAAAAAAAAAAATGCATGATGACAGAGGATGTAAACTGACCACACTAGCATCAGCTTTAATGCTAGTGTGTTCATTTTGTTACCGGGAAACAGGATCAACCAGGTAATAAAGAATCACTGCTGGCAGAAAAACCATAGTGTTATTATTAAACGAATAGCAATCATTAAAAAGACAGAACCATGATTTTTTATTTTAAGGTAACAAACACTTTAAGCATACCTCCCAACAGTCCCGTATTGCGCGGGACATTCCCGCATCTGCACCCTTGTCCCGTGGTCCCGCTGTGAAGGAGGTATGTCCTGCATAATTGTTTTCAGCCTGGGTTAGCTGCAGGGATACCGGGATATTTCCCTGCCCCATGACCGCTTTAAACCGCAGCTGCAGCGGGGCTGCTTACAGGTGCGGAAGTTAACATGGCGCAGAGTCCTCTTCTCCCTCCCTTCTCCTCTCCTTCCCTGCTGCTCTCCTCTCCAGTGGTGATATCCCTCACACTATCATGTAGCTTTGCTCTGAATTGTTCAGCGGCACTGTATTAAGGTCCCGCCTCCTAGACTGACGGCTCCTATGACAGATGTCACACTGTGACAGTCCTTATATAACCCGTTGATGTACCCGGATGACCCCAACCCCCTCTGACGCCATGGGGACTTCCCCATGGCTTGCCCGCAGCATCAGAGGGGGCTGGGGTCACTGTTTACATAACCGGATGGCCCCGCCCCCCTCTGACACCACGGTGAAGCCATGTGGGAGTTCCCGTGGTGTCAGAGGGGGCAGGGTCACCTGGGTACATCACTGGGTGGCCCCGCCCTCAGTTATATGAGAACTGTCATAAGCAAAGAAGCGCCACATGGCGGGAGCCTCCCATGGAGGAGGGTCGGTTGCAGATTTTTTTTTCTTTTTCAATTCATCGCGGCAAGATAGAAGAAGATGAATGGACATCAGGGGACATTTTTACTTTTAATAAATGACTTGTCCCCAAGCTGTGTCTTGTCGTTTTTAACATTTTGACACTTTTTTGTGAAATGGTAAGGGTACATTTGTACCCCTTACCATTTCACACAGGGGGGAGGCCTGGATCTGGGGGTCCCCCTGTTAAAGGGGGCTTCCAGATTTAGATAAGCCCCCGTCCGCAGATCCCCACAACCACCGGGCAAGGGTTGTGGGGATGAAGCCCTTCTCCCCATCAACATGGGGGCAAGGTGCTTTGGGGGTTACCCCAAAGCACCCTCCCCATGTTGAGGGCATGTGGCCTGGTACAGTTAAGGAGGGGGGGTGCTCTCTCGTCCCTCTTTTCCTGCGGCCTGCCAGGTTGCGTGCTCAGATAAGGGTCTGGTAGGGATTTTGCGGGGGGCCCCTACACCATTTTTTTCAAAATTTTGCGCAGGGTTCCCCTTAGTTTCCATATCAGACCCGAAGGGCCTGGTATGGATTTTGAGGGGGACCCCCACGCAATTTTTAAAAAAAAATTTGGTTCAGGGTTCCTCTTAATATTTATACCAGACCCAAACAGCCGCGATCAGTTTTAAATGACAATTTTTCCTTTAGAAATGTAATTTTGCTGTGGTACTGTTCTAAACACGGGAAAAATTCACCACTTTTCAGGCATTCTATAGACACCCACCAGGCGCAATATTTAAAGTAATATTTTATTTTTATTGTCTCACTTTAAGCATTAAAAAATCACTGCTCCCAAAAAAAACGGCCCTTTTTAAAAAAAAAATTTGCATTGATACATGTTCCCTGGGGCAGGACCCAGGTCCCCAAACACTTTTTATGACAATAACTTGCATATAAGCCTTTAAAATGAACACTTTTGATTTTTCACGTTAGTGTCCCATAGACTTTAACTGTGATTTTTATGACAATAACTTGCATATAAGCCTTTAAAATGAGCACTTGATTATTCATGTTCGTGTCCCATAGACTTAACGTTGTTCCGGCAGCTTTCAAAGACTTTAACGATGTTCGTGTGTTCTGCCAAAGTTTTTGCCTGTTCGCATGTTCTACTGCGAGCCGAACAGGAGGGTGTTCGGCTCTTTCCTACTGAAGAGGCTGCATTTGATGGGTACTGGTAGGCTGCATTGATGGGCACTGATGGGGCTGCATTTGATGGGCACTGGTAGGATGCATTTTATGGGCACTGGTGAGGCTGCACTCCATATGTAGCTCATCCCAGAACCCTGCACACTGTATGTAGCTCATCCCAGATGGGCACTGGTAGGCTGCATTGATGAGCACTGATGGGGTTGCATTTGATGGACACTGGTAGGATGCATTTTATGGGCACTGGTGAGGCTGCACTCCATACGTAGCTCATCCCAGAACCCTGCACACTGTACGTGGCTCATTACAGAACACTGCACCCTGTAGGCAGCTCATCCCAGAACCCTGCACTCTTTAGGTAGCTCATCCCAGAATTCTGCACTCTGTAGGCAGCTCATCCCAGAACCCTGCACCCTGTAGGCAGCTCATCCCAGAACCCTGCACTCTTTAGGTAGCTCATCCCAGAACCCTGCACACTGTAGGCAGCTCATCCCAGAACCCTGCACCCTGTAGGCAGCTCATCCCAGAACCCTGCACCTGTAGGCAGCTCATCCCAGACCCCTGCACTCTTTAGGTAGCTCATCCCAGAACCCTGCACTCTGTAGGCAGCTCATCCCAGAACCCTGCACCTGTAGGCAGCTCATCCCAGAACCCTGCACTCTTTAGGTAGCTCAACCCAGAACCCTGCACCCTGTAGGCAGCTCATCCCAGAACCCTGCAGTCTGTATGTAGCTCATCCCAGAACCCTGCACTCTGTACCTAGCTCATCCCAGAACCCTGCACTCTGTACCTAGCTCATCCCAGAACCCTGCACCCTGTACCTAGCTCATCCCAGAACCCTGCACCCTGTAGCAGCTCATCCCAGAACCCTGCACCCTATAGGCAGCTCATCTCAGAACCCTGTAGGCAGCTCAATCCCAGAACCCTGTACCCTGTAGGCAGCTCATCCTAGAACCCTGCACTCTGTACGCAGCTCACCCCAGAACCGTGCACTCTGTACATAATGCACTCCAAAACCAAAACGCCAAAAATTAATGTCCTGGCGTATGTATGTATCCACGAAACTTTTTCTTGCGGAACAATAATAAAAGCTAATTTTATAGATACAAGGAAGCCCGAGTTTTAACGCCCCTTAAGCGCTTCCCACTGTCAAGAGTTTGATCACACCCACATTTTCCGCAGCGCGCTATGCAAGGTTACTTCTTTCCTCAAGTGTCCCTCATTCTGAAGTTCAAAAGTTGGGAGGTATGCTTTAAGTACCCTCCCAGCAGCTGGGGCCAGGTGGACCTGATTACTGGAATCTGTTGGCTGCTAGGAGACACCCGCAGGTGGACAATGAAACTACAGCTTTCCTCCCAGGGAACAACAGTACCACCAGCAGATGAACCAGGTCTTGGCAATTGACTGTTTTTAATTTAATTTGTCAAGTTTACACCCTATAGGAGATTTACTATTATGCAGGTATACACATTAGGGAACATCTATCTGTAATATAAATTAACTTTATGACTTCATAATCACTCATGGAAGACTGACCCTTGAACGGCAAAGCTTTGGGGATTTAGCCTTTAAAAGCTAAATCAGAAACTGTGCACTACTAAGGTGCCCACTGTACACAGCGTTACCACATCCAGTGGCGGCCTGTGCATTAAGGGCACACGGGCACCACCCCCTCTCTCCTGCCACCCCCTCTATCACCAATAGCTAGATTCATACATTGCATTACAATCTATCTATCGCTGCCACCCCTTTTCTGGCACCCGGCCCCTTTTTTCGGCGCAGGGCGCCTGAATTACAGTAAACGGGTTTTTTTGAAGCACCTGCTTTAATAGGCGTCAAAAAAGGTGACCTGCGAGCGCCATGCTGGGCGCTCGCAGGTCACTCAGCTGTGTGTTAGAAAAGCAAATGAATATATGCTTTCCTAACACTAAACCGCCTCTTTCCGTCAGTCAGGTGCTCGGGTCTGTTACCTGTCACCTGATTGGCTGAAATGACAGGCGCCACTATTGGACACCCAGTAGGAGGAGAGGACGGGAGATGAGGATGGCAGGAGACACATGGAGGACCCCGCTCGTCGCCGTCACCCGCTGCCCCACCAAGACAGGGTAAGTTCCGGGCAGATGGCGAGCGGGTGGGGGTCACACTGGGGGCATTCAAGTGCACACTGGCAGCATTTGATGGGCACACTGGCATTTGATGGGCACACTGGCAGCATATGATGGGCACACTGGCAACGTTTGGGCACACTAGCAGCTTTTGATGGGCACGGTGGTAGCGTTTTGGCACAGTGGCTGCGTTTGATGACACAGTGGCAGCATTTAATGGGCACAGTGGCAGCATTTGAGGGCACAGTGGCAGTGTTTTATGACACAGTGGCAGCGTTTGATGGCACAGTGGCAGCATTTGATGGCACAGTGGCAGCGTTTGATGGCACAGTGGCTGCAATTGAGGGCACAGTGGCAGCATTTGAGGGCACAGTGGCAGCATTTGAGGGCACAGTGGCAGCATTTGAGGGCACAGTGGCAGCATTTAAGGGCACAGTGGCATGGTTTGATGGGCACAGTGGCAGCATTTGATAGCACAGTGGCTGCAATTGATGGCACAGTGGCTGCAATTGATGGCACAGTGGCAGCATTTGAGGGCACAGTGGCAGCATTTGAGGGCACAGTGGCACTGGCTACAATTGATGATTTTGTTTCAAAAAATGTTTGCGCCCCGCCAAAAATTTTGAGCACCAGCCGCCACTGACTACATCATGCAACATTTCAAATACAAAAATGAAAGAAAAGTGTCAAAAGTGTCATTTAGTGTCTGATTAAGTGTTCCAACATCACAGAACCGCTATAAGTCGCTGATCGCCACCATTACTAGTATAAAAAAAAAAAGACGTAAAAATTTCAGTCTTTATCTCATAGTTTGTAGATGCTATAACTTTTGTGCAAACCAAACAATATACGCCTCCTGGAATTTTTTACCAAAAAAATATATAGCAGAATACATATAGGCCTAAATTTATGAAGAAATTCAATTTTTTTCATTTTTTTTTTATTGGATATGTTTTATAGCAGAAAGAAAACAATATATACATATTTTGTTTTCAAAATTGTCTGGGATTTTTGTTTATAGCTCAAAAAAATAAAAAAAAACAAATACCACCAAAAGAAAGCTCTATTTGTTGGAAAAAAAATAGCATAAATTTAATTTGGGTACAGCGTTACATAACCACACAATTATCAGTAAAAGTAACGCAGTGCCGTATCAGAAAAAATGGCCTGGTCAAGAAGGGGGAGGTCAAGTGGTTAACCTGCACATATTGTGTTTTCCATGTTCCCATCTAGGCTGTGCATAAACCAGTATACAGTGCCTTGCAAAAGTATTCACCCCCTTGGCATTTTTCTTGTTTTGTTGCCTCACAGCCTGGAATTAACATGGATTGTTTGAGGATTTGCTTCATTTAATTTACAGAACATGCCCGCAACTTTGAAGATGTTTTTTTTTTTATTGTGAAGCAAACAAAAAATAGGACAAAATAACAGAAAAAGTTAATGTGCATAACTATTCACCCCCCTAAAGTCAATACTTTGTAGAGCCACATTTTGCGGCTATCACAGCTCCAAGTCACTTTGGATAAGTATCTATGAGCTTGCCACATCTTACTACTGGGATTTTTGCCCATTCCTCCTTGCAAAACTGCTCCAGCTCCCTCAAGTTGGATGGTTTGTGCTTGTGAATAACAATCTTTAAGTCTTACCACAGATTTTCTATTGGTTTGAGGTCTGGGCTTTGACTAGGCCATTCCAACACATTTACATGTTTCCCCTTAAACCAAGTGTTGCTGTAGCAGTGTGTTTGGGGTCATTGTCCTGCTGGAAGGTAAACCTCCATCCTAGCCTCAAATTACACACAGAGCGGTACAGGTTTTGCTCAAGAATATCCCTGTATTTAGCACCATCCATCTTTCCCTCAACTCTGACCAGTTTCCCAGTCCCGACTGCTGAAAAACATCCCCAGAGCATGATACTGCCACCACATGTTTCACTGTGGGGATGGTGTTCTTTGAGTGATGTGATGTGTTTGGTTTGCGCCAAACATAGCGTTTACTTTGATGGCCAAAAAGTTCAATTTTAGTCTCATCAGACCAGAGCACCTTCCTCCATACATTTTGGGAGTCTCCCACATGCCTTTTCGCAAACTCAAAACAAGCCATTTTGTTTTTTGCTGGAAGTAATGGCTTTCTTCTGGCCACTCTGCCATAAAGCCCAACTGTATGGAGCGTACGGCTTATTGTCGTCCTATGTACGCATACTCCAGTCTCTGCTGTGGAACTGTGCAGCTCCTTCAGGGTTACCTTAGGTCTCTGTGCTGCCTCTCTGATTAATGCCCTCCTTACCCAGTCCGTGAGTTTTGGTGTGTGACCGTCTCTTGGCAGGTTTGCTGTTGTGCCGTGTTCTTTCCATTTGGTTATGATAGATTTGATGGTGCTCCTAGGGTTCATCAAATATTTGGATATTTTTTATAACCTAACCCTGACTTTTACTTCTCAACAACATTGCCCCTCACTTATTTGGAGAATGCCTTGGTCTTCATGGCAGTGTTTGGTTAGTGGTGCCTCTTGCTTAGGTGTTGCAGACTCTGTGGCCTTTTAAAAAGGTGTGTATATGTAATGACAGATCATGTGACACTTAGATTGCACACAGGTGGACATCATTTCACTAATTATGTGGCTTCTGAAGGTAATTGGTTGCACCAGAGCTTTTTATGGGCTTTATAACAAAGAGGGTAAATACATACGCACATGCCAATTATCATTTTTTTTATTTCTGAAAAATAGTTTTATGTATATATTTTTCTAATTTGACTTCACCAACTTAGACTATTGTGTTCTGATCCATCACATATAATTCAGATTAAAAAAAACATTGAACTAAAGGCTGTAATGTAACAAAATAGGTAAAAAACCAATGGGGGGTGAATACTTTTGCAAGGTACCGTATCTTTCCTGTTGCTAACAAACCAGTTTTGCACTTTCTAAATCATTCTAAGCAATTTAAATTAAATTGCTTAGATTGTTTAGTTGATTTTAACTCAGGAAGTGCCTCAGTTTGGGTTTCTGATTAGATTCTTGTTTTCAGTTAGCCTTTCATAATCCTCATTGGTAGCAATCAAAGACTAAATGGCCTCATTTTATTTGATGCTTGCATGAATCAAAGGCAAATTTAAAGTTCAAATGTACCTAAATCATTTTTTCCAGCAATCTATCCAGTCTGTATTTATTTTGCATGTGCTATAATAAAAAATAATTTGTAAGAAAAGCATAATGAATAGCATTGATGATTCGCAGTCTATACACCATTCTAATTCAATCTAAAAAAATAGGGGGTGTTAGAAAAATAATTGTGAATATAACCACGACAAGAAGAGCAGTGTATTCTGTAACCATCCTAATAATTTTACATGCTATTTTACTTGTTTCTTTTTTAGTAAAGTTTATTAAAACTCATAATATTGTACTTACAGAAAAGGGTAAAAGTGGAAGAATAATTTGAGTTGATGTATTATGGCATTACCTACCTATTTTTCAGTATGGAGAGGGTTATTTTCATAGGTATTTAAGGAAAAATTGACAGAAAATCAACACAGGAACATGGTGCCTTGGCAAGGTACTTGCAGACATGTGGCCTGGTATGGTTCAGAATGGGAGGCACACACTAGCTGCTTTTCACTTTCTGGCAAGCCAAGCTACATGACTGGTATGGATTTGGGGAGGACCCTACACTTTTTTTGTCTTTTTTTCTTGGGGTCCTCCATAAAATTAATACCAGGCCACTATCAAGGGTAAGAGTATGATATGGATTGTTTCTTCTTTTTTTGTGCTTTCCTTCAGGATATGTGGCCTGGTATGGTTTGGAGGTAAAGCTGGTAAAGATTTTTTTGTAGGGGGGATGCAAAAAAAGGTGTGAGATCCCCCCTAAAAAATCAATACCAGACCAGAATGGGTCTGTTGTTGTTTTTTTTTACTCCCCCCCCCAAAAAAAGAAGAAATTGGGTTCCCTCAAAATCCATACCAGGACCTTTTCTGGGCATCCCTCACAAACCCCCACATTCCTGATCTTAAGGATGGAGAGGAATTATTGAAATCTAGAGGCCCCCTTTAGAACAAGAGCCCCCAGATATCGACCACCCCCCCGCCCCCACATGAATGAGTGTGGAGTACATAGTGTCCCTTTTTGCACATTCTCAGAAAGAAAAAGAAAAAATACTAAATAGATACATGGACACTGTCAACTTCAATTATATAGTTTAGCAATGAAGATTCATCTTCAGTCATGGTGAGACACAGACCATGTTAAACCTGTTACAAATCCCTGACCTGGTGGCAAATGTCAACAACCGGCCAGAGATGCTGGCTGACATCATGAGCCATATATATAATGTTTCAGTGACTGGTGACTGGTGGGAAGCTGTCATTTAGCAGTGGTAGTGATACCACCACTAAATGAATGACTTCTGGACATTTAGTTCGCCTGATCGGTGAACTGAGAACAGCCAGAAGTACTGAAAAAGTAATCCTTTAAACTAGCTCAGTCAACTTTGCTTCCTTCCCCAGGGCCGCTGATAGGGAACCTTGTCAGCTGGAAATATCAGTGAAAAACTTTAGGCTATGTTTCCACTAGTGCGTCCCCAAAGTCGCGCGATTTTTAACTGCGATTTTACCGTGATTTGAAGCAATGCCTGTATCTATGAACCTCAAGTCGCATCAAAGTGGGACCAAAGTAGTGCAGGGACTACTTTGAAGTCGCTGCGACTTGAAGTCGCACAGATATGAACGGTACTCATTGGAAATCATGGGATACAATTTGTCATGCGACTTTTCAGTCCCAAGTCGCATGAAAAGTCGCACTAGTGGAAACATAGCCTTAGTTTTATAGCTTTTACATACCACGTTTATGTGAGTTTAGCAGCAGTTATGAGCATTTAAGGTTAGAAACATTTTTTAAAGATAACCTCAGGAGACCCTCCCAAATGCACACAATTCATGAAAAACAGGTCAATTATTAACTATTTCAGCCAATCTGTGAGAGAAGAGAGAGCAGCAGAGAGAGCAGTGTGCTTGTAGATCGCTGTCTTATTTTTTGTGTTTTCTCTATGGATCCCATCATGAGCGTGTGATGAAATGCTCCTGATGTTGTTGAGGCTCCAAAGACGTAGGAAATTGCGTGAGAAGACCAGAGTTCATTGCTACTGGATTCATCCATTGATGCAGGCAACAGCATGTGGTGAAATTTGTGTTTTTTCAACATTTTTATATGTTCAAAAACTGTCAGAAATGTTTTCCCCCTTTAAAAATGCTTATAAATGCAGTTTACTGCGGTTACACACATTTTGGGTTTGAAATGCCGGTAAACTACAGTCCTAAATGTGATTTTTCTGGTTCCAAAAAAATGCCTGTAACCTCAACTGCCTACAAACTACTATAAATGACTGCGTGCATGTACACATAAGATAACATTGAGAAGAGTTCAGGGGCTGCTGAAAAAATGCCCAACTGCTCCTAAACTTCAATTTAGCTGCTGCAGTGTACATGAGGCCTTATTTTGTATCTCTCTGTCTCTCTGATTCCGGAACTTCAACTGCCCAGCCTGTATATTTTTTTCATCTCATCTTCATTTTTATTTATCAACTCAGTTTTATCTTTTACATTTAGCAGGAATTCTGTGAGTTATGTTGTATTTGTGTCTGCTAATAATGATTTTATTGTATTTTTAGGGAAATATAGCTTTAATATTTTCTTGGGGGGGCCTTATCAGGTAGTCTGTCAGCAGCCCTGGCCCTCCCATCAGAGGTGTCTGAAGCTTTCTAATCTGTAATGTGCTCTGCTTAGAGGATGGAATTAAACAACTAAAGTGCTTCCGCTGTGAAGTTTGAGGATGAATTGCTACCTGGTGGCTGCAGCTACAAAAGTCAATCAGGTTTTCTGATTTTCTTTTTGTTAAGAATATGTGAATACTTGTGAATACTTTGTGAAAAAATGTCCAAAGCCCAGCCACAGGTTTACTTTCAATTATATTTATGATTTATAATATAATAATATATATATATATATATATATATATATATATATATATATATATATATATATATATATATATATATATATATGATTATTCAGGACCTATGCAACTAGTGAAGTCAAACCTTGGGTGGTTTGCATGCTTAACAGAAACATAGGGTCTTTGCAGGTGAAGTCTAATAGGTTGAAACAGCACTTTCCACAGGTATTCTGTTGATATTCTGGTTCCTTAGAAGCTGTGAAAATTTAAAATATATGTGAACCCTTACCCTGCAAAACAACCCATTCAGTATAAAACAGAAATGAAAGGCAAAACATTTGTCTGTGTATATGTGTGTGTGTATATATATATATATATAGATATAGATATATATATCTATATCTATATATATATATATATACACACAGTGGAACCTTGGATTGCGAGTAACGCGGTTTATGAGCATTTCGCAATACACGCTATTTTTAATCGCTTTGCGGTCGTTGTGTCGCAAGATGAGCAGGATTCAAGCTGCTGGGGTGGACGGTACTGCATTTGGCCAGAGGTGCCGGGGTGCCAGTGACGCTCAGAGACACTCGGAAAAACTCGGAGACACTTCGTTCCCTAGTGTCTCCGAGTGTTTCTGAGCTTCTCCAAGTGTTTTCAAGTGTCTCTGGCGCCCCCGCCCCTGCTCTGGCCACATGGGATACTGCATGGACAAGCAGTAGCTGTGGAATGGATTATCTGAGTTTCCATTATTTCCTATGGGGTAACTCGCTTTGATATACAAGTGCTTTGGATTACAAGCATTAGGAAACAAATCTTCTGGAACAAATTATGCTTGTAATCCATGATATTACTGTATATATATATATATATATATATATATATATATATATATATATATATATATACACACCCTTTTTTGTTTTTTATAAGTGATAACATAATCTCTGTTCTCAGCTGCATAAAGAGTTTAGAGAAATAGGGGTGGAGAAGCAGTAATACACTGATCTTCCTAGTGAATGGCTGTGTAAGGGTGCCTGTCGGCAAAAGTCTTGGCCTTTGGAGGACAGGCAGACTGTTCTGCCAACACAGCCAGAAAGCTGACCACGTTGGGATGGATGTGCTCTCATGTTTAGACTGGACAGTTTGAAATATGAAAGCAGGGGGTCTGCAGGAATACCAGGTATTTCACTCAAAGGAAGAAATGCAAAAAGAACAGGGTACTTTTCAACACAAATAGAACACAACATGAAGAGCTTAAGTAGGGCTTAAGTTCATTGGCATTTGTCTCCATTCAAATTGCTTTTACCAACATGCAAGTGAAAAATAAAGTAAAAGCAGTTTAGAAGAAGGTCAAATGCAGTGCAGAGGGAGGTTAGAAGGAATACAGAAACACCTGGATCAGTGTTGCCAACCGCCAGTATTTCAGTATTTTTATTGGCAGACAGTAAAAAATGGGCACCAGTAAATGCCAGTGACAGGAAAAGGTTGCCAGTAAAAAACATTTCTGTGACACTCGGCTCGGAACTGCCGAGGCCATCCGAGTGCCTACTACAGTGTGTTCGGGTGGCGCTGGCAGGTGACGGGTCTGGCGGAGGTGGTGCCTGAGCATGTCATCTGATGTCATGGTGCGAAAGAGCCCAGCGGAGCAGTCAGAGCCTCGTGTGCGGGATTGCAGAATGGGATCAAGGTAAGCCGGGAGCAGGACTGTCAGTGCTGTTTGGACTGGAGTGGACTGAATGAACCACCTGGCGTGCAGAGAGACTATCACTGTGACCTAGGTGGAGATGTAGAACCGGCTCCCATCCTACCGAGCAGTCCACTTTTGAGAAGCCTCTCATTCTTCTCAGGCACTACAGCTACAAGCTCTGTTCCGTACCTATGGACGCCTGATGCTATTTACTCTTGAGAGGTCTCCAACTTTTGGCCGTTATTGTTTTTGACCCAAGTCTACCTTCGATCGAAGTGCGATCATATGTACACAGGGTCTCATTATTAGCTTTTTACTTTCACCATATCTAATTAAATCTCTAGCTCCTGAGGAAGCGTTCTGTGCAACGTGAAACATGTAGAGCAACTAGAGAGCATCTCACCTCGGATCACCATACCTGGAGTATCTCGTTTATCAGAGCCTTACGATTGTTTACTATTCAATGTTCGGGGAAGTATATTCTCCTTCAGTCTGTATCAATGTGCTCTGTTTATAGACTTACATCTACTTTAAATTTTATATAAACTTGCAGGGTGGGATCCTTATGGTGTACCCATACCAGGTTCTATGTCTAGCCTGACTTGTTTTTAAATGTCCATGTTTGTTCATTGTCCTTTTATACTTTATTAATAAAAATCCCAAACATATCTATTCTTTTGTAGTCTAATACTGTTGTGCCCCCAAAGTCCCATTTCTAGATTTTATGTGTCTTCAAATTGATTGTTCGGGATGTTGGCACAAATTGCTATTGAGTACCTACAGTAGTCACTCTGTTTTTTGAGGTACTTGAGCATTAGGTTTTGTTTTGATACCTAGGTGGAGACGTGTTGAATCGTTGGGGTGTCATCATCATCACTGCTGTGCTGTCAGTGTCACTGTGAACGTAAATTTCATGTGTGTGTGCTGCCCATTCTAATTCCCAGCCCTCCTGAGTCCTGTCCCTGAGCTACTTACTTACTATATCGAAAATAAAATAAAAAATATGGTATTTTCCTTAATATCCACTGTACCTTAAATCACATTGCTAGTTGCATATTGTACTTGTTTGCCTAAATACTGAAATTTGCACAAAACTGGAATTTTGTAACTTTTGAAAATGCGAAAAACTTGGCCGCGCCAGTAAATTTTGGGTGTTGTGTAAGTAAATTTCAACCTGGTAGGTTGGCAACACTGACCTGGATACTTTTTAAAAGCATCTGAAACTGATCTCATATACAAGCGGAATATATATGTAAGCATGCTGCATCTGTCCATCAGTCCCTACCCTGAAGGAGCTTACAATTTAAGGTCCCTGTCTCAGATGCATAAACATATTGACACCATTTTTGACAGGAGCCACTTAACCTATCAGCATGTCCAACTGAAATTAATATTTGGATGGAGTTGGCTTATAAGATGAATTATAAAAGGGCTTAAAAAAAATGTTCCTCAAGTTTGAGAAACATTCATGCAGCAACATATTATAGATTGGGTCTCTCTTCCTGGAGAGGAACACTGTTACACCATGTTAACTTTAAAATGGTTATGATGAGTCTTGTCTATTAGGGATTGGCTTTATGTTCGGGTCGTTTACGTAACTGGGTGACCCCGCCCCCCTCTGACAACACTGGGAAAGCCATAGGGGAGTCCCCGTGAAGTCCCCGTGCGTCAGAGGAGGAGGGGGTCACCGGGTGGCCCCACCCTCACTTATAAAAGAAGTGTCAGAAGAACCAGAGCGTCACACAGCGGAAGACTCTCACTGAGGCGGATCTTGCAGAAGGAGTGGAGAACAAGCCGGAGGAAGATGCGGGACGAGAAGAGCGGAGGAAGAAGAAGATGGAGAAGAAGAAGATGGAGGAAGAAGAAGAACACGGAAGGAAGACCAGAAGAAAGAATATGGAAGAAGAAGCGGAAAGAAGAAGAAATTAATAAAGGACTTTTCAAAAATCGTCTCTTGTGTTTTTTAACCTTTTTGTGAAATGGTAGGGGTACATTTGTACCCCATTACCAATTCACACAGGGGGCCGGATCTGGGGGTCCCTTTGTTAAAGGGGGCTTTCAGATTCCGATAAGGCAGACCCCCACAACCACCAGGCAAGGGTTGTGGGGATGAGGCCCTTCTCCCCATCAACATGGGGACAAGGTGCTTTGGGAGGCTACCCCAAAGCACACTCCCAATGTTGAGGGCATGTGGCCTGGTACGGT
The DNA here is from genome assembly GCA_037952925.1 of Lithobates clamitans. NCBI lineage: Eukaryota > Metazoa > Chordata > Amphibia > Anura > Ranidae > Lithobates > Lithobates clamitans. Next base: position 287,248 of record JBBGZY010000900.1, read on the forward strand.
TCAGGAGGGGGTGCTCTCTTGTCCCCCCTCTTTTCCTGTGGCCTGCCAGGTTGCGTGCTCGGATAATGGTCTGGTGTGGATTTTTGGGGGGACCCCCATGCCATTTTTGGCACGGGGTTCCCCTTAATATACATACCAGACCTGAAGGGCCTGGTATGAAATTTAGGGGGACCCCCACGGATTTTTTTTTTAATTTTGGTTCGGGGTTCCCCTGTGGGGGAAATTCCATGCCGTTTTTATCAATGAACTTTTATGTGTATTGCCGGACTGACAATTCATTATAGCCGGTGCTAGCGATAGTAGTTTTACATGACTTTTTTTCCTTTAGAAATGTCATTTTGCTGTCAGACTGTTCTAAACACGGGAAACATGCGCCCCTTTACAGGCATACTATAGACACCCCCAGGTACAAAATTTAAAGGAATATTACACTTTTATTGTTTCACTTTAAGCATTATTAAAATCACTGTTCCCGAAAAAATGTCTTTAAAACTTTTGCATTGATACATGTCCCCTGGGGCAGGACCCAGGTCCCCAAACACTTTTTATGACAATAACTTGCATATAAGCCTTTAAAATTAGCACTTTTGATTATTCATGTTCGTGTCCCATAGACTTTAACGGTGTTCACGTGTTCGAACAAATTTTTTGCCTGTTTGCATGTTCTGGATGCGAACCGAACTGGGGGTGTTTGGCTCATCCCTATTGTCTATATATAATGCGCTGTACTGTATGTAGGCACATTTATGTACACATTGTTATACCCTGTACACACCATTGGATTTTCCGAGAACAAATGTTGGATGTGAGCTTGTTGGCGGGAAAGTCCGACCGTGTGTATTCTCCTCCATCAAAATTTGTTTGCGGAATTTCCGACAACAAATGTTGGCTAGCAGGTTCTCAAATTTTCCGCAAACAAATTTTTGTTGTTTGAAAGTCCGATCAAGTGTACACAAAGTCCATGCATGCTCAGAATCAAGTACGAGCCGGAAGCACTCAGTCTTGTAAAACTAGCGTTCGTAATGGAGATATCACATGACTATTGAACTTTCTATTTTATCGGCTCGCCGTACATCTTGTACGTCACTATGTTCGTAATTGTTGGCCAACATTTGTGTGACCGTGTGTATGCAAGACAAGTGGGAGCCAACAACCTTGGAAACAAAATTCCACAGTTTTTTTGTTGGAAAGATCGATCGTGTGTACGGGGCATAAGAGTCAGCATCAAACATGCAGCTTACAGAGTGGTTGTTCAGACTCCAAAGTGCATTTAGGGGGTTCTTGCCTGTGTTTATTTTTCAGCATTGCTGACCCTATCACAGGGGATCTGGTGTCAGCACAGTTCAATACTCAACAAATTATTCAGCCTCCAGGAATAGCTGTGAAACTATTTGGGTCTGTTTAGCTCTGGAGGCTGGTCCAGCCAAGCCTACATGTAGTCTATCTAACAAACACCACCCACTGCTCATCCCAGCCTTTACAGGCTCCATCATTGTTTTAGGTCCTCTTTCCACCAGTTAAAAACACAATCTTATTTACTCTCTATGGTCATCAGATGATCCATTGGCGGGCCCCCCCTTCTGACTCATTTGGTTTAAATATCAGAGTTTTTATTCAATTTTTATTTATTCAATTTTTTGACAGATCTAAATACAGGTAAATACATTTCCTTGGTTGGGGTATTGCATTGGCAGTTTAGATGTGTGGTATTATTCCATGTTTGTAGTTTGATTGATTTATTGTTTGTTCTTTTTTTGTCTATTTTGTAATTTTTGTGTATCATTATCTTTAGTGCCTGATAAATACTACTCTCCTGAAGAAGCCACGGCATGTGGTGAAACATGTTGAGAAAAAATATCCTTCAGTTGCACTACTTGAAACTGTATTGTTATATTGGATGAAAACTCTTTTAAATTGATATGTTCTTATTAATTTTCCTAAATAAAATTATATTTTTTATATATTTTGTGTGTTATCTACTGCACCTTTAAAGTCCCAGTCCTCTATTAACTATGTAGATCAATACTTTAGGGATGTGGTGCCAACATATTTGCGAGATGTGAGGCAATTGTTTGAATTTCTCCTTTGGATGTATTGGGGTGGTTAAACACCCATTTTTCTTGCTTCTCATCTTTATTAATTATTAATCTATTTGTCTTATTCTTTGTTTACAATAATTCCTATTTTTCTCTACTTTTGTGTAGTAGGAGTATCTGCATTGGAATATGGCCACCTATAGGGCTATTGGCTTTGAGGCACTGATGGTCAAAATCCATCAAGCCCAAGGCTCCTCCTATGGGGGGATGACCATGGATTGCTTTTTCGTTAGTTTAAAAAGTTTATTGGAAAAAAAGGCTTGTATCATCTGAAAGAATAAATATTTCCAGAGATACATTGAAGATAAAATCGTTCCTTGGGTACAGCGAATGCTAATCTTTCCAAATCTATTGAAAATAGAATCTGAATTTAAAATAGATTGTTAGCTAAATTTACAGTCCTGTTCCTTTAAAATGATGGAGGCTCTCTGTCAGAATTATCAAAAGGAACTCAAGGTTATTAATGGAGACATTGAAAAACTATATACAGATAATAGCAGCTTGGTCTCTGATTCAACCTTTGGTGATAGGGAACTAGCATTAGAAAAATATTTGGAACATTTTGTTACTTTTATTCTCAAAACCAAGGACAAAAAATATTACCGCGACAGATTGGCCTATGAGACCAATTCGGCTTACAAATGGTCTACAGAGAATTCACGGAGGAAGAATAAACCCTCTTCCCATAGACAAAACAACACCACCCATGATCCCACTGACTCTGATGAATCTTCCCTTTCTTCCTCATCCCTAGCAGGTGCCAATTCCAATGCATCATCTGGTATGCAGAAGCGCAAATTTGATCTGTCCGCATCAACTTTCTCGGCTGCCAAACGTACTCCGCAGGATGCCACTCGCTCTGGGCTTCGTTCACAAACTAAAAATGCACCTTCTTGTCTTTCCAACTCTCTTGGTGATGGTCACTCTATTCCTTCAGGTTCTATATCACAATTGGGAGCAATACCTAAGGTATGCCACCCACCAGTCACTACCCCTTCGGGGGACTCATAGGGTTTCCCCAATCTTGGGGATCTTCGTACAGCACCAGTGTTTTCACTGACACCAAATTTGGAGAACACCAGAAAATTTCCCAATGCACCCCCAATTGTGAAAGGGACAGCCAAGACGGTCTGCAAGTAATCAATCCATCCTCCTGTATCCTGACAGAGGATCAGACCCGGGTTCTAAGCCTGGGTCTGACCTTCTGTCCAGATCGTGAGGTGGATACCTTTGTAATCATAAAAGATGTGCACCTCTTTGCCAGAAAAATATTGTTTAAAGTCATTTATAATAAAGATCCCGGAAGTTGCTCGGCTGATAATTCTGAGAACCTTTGGATGAATAAAACCATAAATGAACTAAAAGCATTAAATGATTTAATGGAATTATGGGAGGAAAGCAATAACTTGGATGACCCCCTTGAGGAAGTAGTTGTGAATCTATTTTCTGACCTTCTATTTGAGAGGATTTTTCCTCCACCCAATCTTTATAGGCCAAAATCTACATCCTTCCCTGCTTTACAAGGCAATCCAAGTATTTGGGCTTTTACCCAACAAGAGATACAGGCCACTGACTGGAAGCGATTCAATTGACGATTCAATCTCAAACCAGCATTCCGTAGAGCTTTATCCTCTTTGAAGAAGAATGATAATATTGTAATCAAGCCCTCGGATAAAGGGGGAATATAGTAGTCATGAATAGGGATCAATACAAGAAAATAGTTTTGGATCTCCTACGGAATCGCAGTTGGTATCGGCCTGTTCCTCTAGCTCAAGTCAAACATGCAGAGATAAAGTTCAAATTTCTTGTCACCCGGGCCTTCCACAATGACTTGATTGACAAGAAGACACTGGAATTTTTAATTGTTGAGACCCCCAGAACTCCTACCCTATATGCTTTGCCCAAAGTCCTCAAGAACCTCAAATCCCCCCCTGGTCGCTGATAGTCTCTGGCAACGGGTGTTTAACTGAGCCTGCCAGCAAACTTGTGGACGACTATCTGCGACCACACGTTGGCTCACTGAGTTCTTATATTCAGGACACCGCTGACCTTCTGAGATCCCTGGATAGAATTTGCGTGCCACCGGGATCTTTGTTGGTCGCTATTGATGTGGAGGCCCTCTACAACTCCATTCCCCATGATCGTGGGGTTGGGGTTGTGGAGGACTTCCTATCGGAGAGGGGTCCTGGGGCCTCTGCATATAATCGCTTCATTTTGGATTTATTATTCTTCATCCTAATTAATAACATCTTTCCTTTCGATCGCTCCCACTACCTACAGGTGCAGGGTGTTGCGATGGGGACTAAATGTGCCCCATCGTACGCCAATCTGTACCTGGGGGGGTGGGAGCGGGTGATTTTCTCTTCGGATGATTTTTGTGAACTATTCAACAATATCTTGATTTGGCGTCGATTCATCAACGACATTTTTATGGTGTGGACCGGCTCCAAAGAAGAACTTTTTTTCTTCCTGGGCAAACTTAAGGCCAATTCATACAATCTCAAATTTACCATGACACATGATCAAAATATAATTAACTTTTTGTACATCTCCATTTACATAAATCCTGATGGCATGCTCGGCTCCTCCCTGTTTAGAAAACGCTCAACAGGGAATACCATTTTACATGCGGCCAGCTCCCACACTAAGCCCTTGGTGGAGAGCATCCCTTATAGCCAATACCTGCAAATAAGGAGGAACTGCAGTCGCGACCAGGATTTTGAAAAGGAAGCGTCAGCTTTACAGCTACACCTGTTAGATAGGGGCTATAGTCGCTCCATCCTCAAAAAGGCATATCATAGTGCTAAAAAACAAAGTCGAGCTGAGTTAATTCATTCAATAAAACCCCGAAAATCGGACCAGCAGGTGCGATTAATAATGAAATATTCTAATCAACATAATAAAGTCAGTGAGATCTTTCAGAAATATTGGCCCTTACTATCCACCGATAAAGTGATTTCCAGGTATGCTAAACCATTCCCCTCTATTACTTATAGAAGGTCCAGGTCTATAAAGGATCAATTGGTCCACAGTCACCTGACACAAAGATCTGGGACAAATACCCAGAGAGGCACTGCCCCTTTTGGTAGATGTGATTTCTGCAGCTACATTCTAGACTCAGCGGAGATAACTCTTCCAAATGGGGCCATCTACCAACCTAACTTCTCTGCTAACTGTCAATCCATTGGGGTTGTTTACTATATGAGATGTGCCTGCAGGGCCTTTTATATAGGTAAAACTAAGAGACCCTTTTTCCACAGGATAAGGGACCATGTGTCCCTTGTCCAAAAGAAAAAAATGGAAACACCCATTAGTCAACATATGGGGTTGCACCATTCATTTGACCTAACGAAGATGAAATTCTTTGCTTTGGAATTTATACCCACTCACGATAGGGGGGGTGATGTGGACAAGATTCTCCTGCAGAGGGAAGTGAGATGGATCCACTCCTTGGCAGCTACTTCTTTTCCAGGGCTCAATAAATCCATCAGCTTCAGGTCTTTCCTCTAGGGATATATATCCATCGGTCATTATCTGCAGATGTTCCACCAAGTAGTTACATTTTTGGTTTCTACTTCTAACTGTATATGTGTTTGGGCCACTTTGGGCTTATATGTACACCCTCATCTAGACTGCCTCTGCTCTGCCTGTAGTCATTGGAATTTATGATGGACTTTAAATTAATTTTTCAATTAATTGAATTTATTACTAATTTTACATATATGTGTGTATATATATATATATATATATATATGTTTTTTTTTGTGTGTACCCAGTTTAAGATTTCAAATTCTAAATTTTCTGTACAAAGGAGGCCCTTGCAGGATTAGTTGACCATTCCATGGATGTTTACTTCATTGCTTATAGTCCCTAGAGGTGATGCATCACTTCTGGTGCGCCACCTGGTGTCACTTCCGGTGCGCCCAGCACCGCTGATGGCTCTGATCTAGCTAACGTATTTTTCTTCCTGGTTGAGTTCTATGTGTCACTTTCGGTGCGACTACTTAATGGTAGACGCCCTCTCAGCGTCCGCCCCTCCCCTAATTTTTGGCGCCATTTTTCTGTCGCCAATTTGGAGAGGGGGAGGGTATTTAAGCACTCTGGTGGTGGTTCAGAGTGAGGGCCAGCCTGAGAGAAGGAGGACGCCATTATTTCTACATACTACCCTTGTTCAGGTACTTAACGTCATTTTAACCAACTTTGGGATACTCATCTAGTGGCTATTTCTGATTCAGATTTTTGACTGATTTCAATCCCTTTTTCAATCCAGGTTTTTTGTGTCCCCTTTTGGGGCTGCTTTGGGGGTGATACTGACCAATGTAGAAAAAAAATTGCCTTGATTGGTGGTTTGATGTTTTGTCTATCCATCACAGGTAAAACTCCTGTTCACACACCTTTTATTTTGATTTGATGTTTATCGTTTTGTTCTCCTTTTCCAATAAAAATTATTAAAAAAATTATTTATTTGTCCCTCCATCTTTGTTTTAGGTCCTCTTTCCACCAGTTAAAAACGCGATCTAATTTACTCTCTATGGTCATCAGATGATCCATTGGCGAGGCCCGCCTTCTGACTCATTTGGATTAAATATCAGTTTTTATTCAATTTTTAGTTATTAAATTTTTTGACAGATCTATATACAGGTAAATACATTTCCTTCGCTGGGGTATTGCATTGGCAGTTTAGATGTGTGGTATTATTCCACATTTGTATTTTGATTGATTTATCGTTTGTTCCTTTTTTTGTCTATTTTGTAATTTTTGTGTATCATTATCTTTAGTGCCTGATAAATACTACTCTCCTGAAGAAGCCACGGCATGTGGTGAAACATGTTGAGAAACATATCCTTCAGTCGCACTACTTGAAAATGTTGTTATATTGGATGAAAACTCTTTTAAATTCTTATTATTAAAATTCTAATTTAATTCTTATTAAATGTTCTTATTACTTTTCCTAAATAAAATTATATTTTTTATATAATTTGTGTGTTATCTACTGCACCTTTAAAGTCCCAGTCCTCTATTCACTACATAGATCAATACTTTAGGGATGTGGTGCCAACTTTTTTGCAAGATGTGAGGCAACTGTTTGAATTTCCCCAGCCTTTACAGGTTAACAATTTAGAGTTGACTTATTGAACTATGGCCCAAAAATGACTGCTCCCATTTAGACGTTCGTGGCAAAATCTCAATGTGTGTGTGCAGTAGGAAATTAAGCACAGATTGTGCTTGACTGACTGCTTCCCTGGTCACAGTAGGCAGGGAATGAATTAACTGAAGCTGGAAGTGACAAAATGCTTGTTGGTGCCAGCTTCATTACTCAGTAAAGCAGTTACAAGTTTTTTGGTGGTATGGTCTCTTTAAAATGCTCTTCATCCAGTTCAGGAAATCCCTGCATCAGTTTTGCAAAGCTTTCCGACAAATGCACCAGATTCAGCTCATTCTTTTTACCACCACCAGAGCTCAGAGTGGGGCATGTATGTGCTGCCAATCTGTCATAATTATGACAGCTTCCTGCACAGTGATTTCTGGTTGCTATAAAGCTGGTGGTGTCCAGCATCATAACAACCATCACAGCATATTTGGACAATCATGTTAACAGTATCCGCACTCATTTGTTTACTTTTAGTTGTCAACTGGGGTATCTCCTGGCTGGCAGCTGAGTGAGATTTCTAAATGAAGGATGGGGCGATGATTGAAAGATCTGCCCCTTCTATTCATAATTCACATTTCATTCATAAAAGCTGAAGTTATGCTTCCATTAATTCAGGATTTGGGTGGAAAGGGCAAGCATAGGCAAGCACCCTTGATGAGTAACTGTGACAGCTCCTCAGTTCTATTACCTGCACCACACCAGTGGAATGGGGCATTGGAGGAGGAAGATTTCTACTGAACTAAAAGACTGAAGCACATGGGACACATCACAATGAACGTAAGTAATGTCCCTTGTGCTTTTTTTGGTTTTTTTTTGTAAACTTAGACTTTAACCCTTACCTAATCTATCAAAAATGTGCTCGGGCTGCAGATACACTAATGTAAATTATATTCAAACTAGATGAATGTAGACTTGGACTTTGGACACCACTGTAAAACATGTGTATGTAGCGGGTGCCCCGTTTTTTCCACGGCCTTGTCAAGCTGGCCACCACAAGTGTATAGGCTCTCCTGAGGGAGAGAGAGAGAGATTGTCAGTGTCTGCAGAGGATTTCTTCCCCCCCCCTTTTTCTCCTCACTGACTTGCACAGGCATCTGCCCGCTCTGCTCCCTCCCATGTGTCCCTATTGGCAGGAGGAGGAGAGCCAATTACAGAAGGAGGTACAGGAGCCAATCAGTAGTACTTAAGCAGAAGCAGCAGCTACAAAGGATCCTGGGACATGCAGTTCTTATCTAAAATTGCCCCATAGCCTTGTATGGGGGCAAGAACTACAAGAGCCAGCATGCTCTGGGGTTAAAGGAAAAAAGACTCTATCTTGCTTATCTGAGGGATTTCAGACCCCACGAGTCAAGAGAACAGACTAGACCTAGGGGAGAGGTACTGCCTCCCAGGTCAATCCACTGCTTCATTTCAGCCATCCACAGCTGGTCGAGGACATCCAGCCTGAGAGAGGGGGATCCCAGGTGCATATCCAGGCGCACCCGCACAGATGGTGTGAAGCGTTCCAGTGTGAGGTCATCAGAAGGGCCTGCCTGTTCCAGGACAATTACTGGGCCCTAACAGCAAGATTGGTGAGAGGGCACTTGCCCATCTGCAGGAAACAAGGACACTGAAAATAGACAGAGTTGCCTCACTTTTGCCTACACTTACCAGAACCTGGATCTTGCTAATGACCTGTTAAGCAGTCACAATGTCCGCCTTGTTATCCTGATACTGTCAGCATATCAGAGATACACTTTGTTAAGCAGGAATTTAGGTGCACCAACTAAAGTGGCTAGCTGAAGATCCAAGGCCTCAGCCTTCTTCCAAGGGGGTGATGTTACAGGTGCCATACCAGCACACACACACCTGTTCAGGGCTCCTTATATGCAGTGGATGTGTGGGATAGTTTACCTTGGGGACTGATCCATTGAATGTTGATTTAAGTACAGTGTTTGTAGTTGGGCCTGTGGTGTCAGGGGATAGAAGAGAGAGGTTTGACATAAGAGAGGGTCATTCCTCTGCTCACCTCCTGCCTGGACTCATAGAGCAAATTTATGTAGAGGTAACAAATCTGATATAGAATTGCTACTGCTGAAGTTTTTGCCTCTGGACTTGGGATTATTCTCAGGTTTGGAATCCCCCAAAAGCAGCCTGAATATAGTATTGAGCTATATTGCTATTCATCTCAGTTATTGCTCTTCAGTTGGATTACTTGAATATATACTGTATTGTTTGTTACCCTTTTCCACAGAAATATTACAGTAAAGAAAATTTCTGTGTTTTCTCCTAACGTGTGTGTTTTCATTGGTCCTTGCACTTACACTATTGCCAGGTGGGTCCGAGGCTGAGGCTGTTCTTGGGGTTGAGAGGCAGAGTACGGAACTTAACATACTTAAGCGGCTCCTGCAGGGGTAGTGCTACATGTAAATGTAGCACACCCCCCCTCCCCTCAAAACCCTTGGCTATCCCCAAGGTTGTGTCCATGGATAGAATGGGGGACTGAGAAAGAATATTGAGTGGCGGTCACTTCTGTCTTTTTAAGGTTTTATTGCAGAATGGTTACAGAGGTAAGGGTTAGGGGTCCCAGATATTATGGCTGATCACTTACAGATATTCAGATACAGATTAAATCTTCATATCTTAAATCTTCACATTGTCAGGTCTTTTAGGCTGACCTGGCAATACTGTAAGCACAGTGCATCCTCCAAGTGAGTCACCAGGACTTTCTATGAGTCCAGCCTTCTTTCTGGCTACCTCCAGCAAGGTACCCCCCTGGATCTTTTCCTTGGTACGGCTTCTTCCACACCAGGCAGGACAGCTTCGGGACCACTTCAGCACACCTTAGGCCCCTAACAGGCTATTGGGTCTAAGAGAAGGGCTCCATCTAGCAGCATCTCACCGGCCTTGGCCCAGGGAAGGTGAGAAAGCACATCCCTGCCCAAATATTTATATCCTTCCCTAGCATGCACAAGTAGCCCAAACCTCCTACTGGATTAGCTGAAATACAAATGTTCATAACAGTATTTTTTTTAAATTCTCATACTATGGCCAGTGATACCAGGAACACCTACTGGCAACAGTGAGAAATCACAACCCCACTGAGTTTAGGGAAGACCAAATGAAAAATTAGACAATTAGTCTGGGCTGACAACCACCCAGCCAAAAACTAAATTTAGGTTAGTAACCCCTGTTCAGGACAAGGGGCTACACAATGACAAAATACAGTATAACTGAATCAGAATGGCCATTTCAAGAGTGCTTTGATAATCACTGCCTACACTTCCTTAAAGCGGGGGTCCACCTATCTATCGTTTTTTTTTTTTTGGAGTTCATTCACAAACTTTTCTTCTCATGATTATCTACTCACATGTTCTGTGTAATAAGTCCGCCTGTGTCCGATTTCGTTGTAAAGAATAACTTATAAAATTCACTGAAGGCGGTTTCCATCTTCATTGTGGGCATTTGAAGCCCACAAGCATGTATTTCCTGGATGCGGTGAATGCTGTGCTCCCAGCATTCACCGAGATGTTGTGATGACGCTGTTGCACAATGCATGCTGGGAAGCCTGAGACTAGCTCCCAGGGGACTGTGGGAGGTCTGGGAGAGGCTAGAAACACACCTACTCCCATGGGAGGAAAACCAGGAAGTGCTAAGAAGATTAAAAATAAAAGGTAATTACGGCGATTTAAATTTTTTTACACAGCATGTCAGCATCTAGGCAAGGAAGAGAAAGCATTGAGATAATGTTCAAAATTTGGGTGGAACCCTGCTTTAAGAAAGAAATTTTGGATAATTTTATCATATGAGTAAAGACTTTTGTTTGTGTTTTTTTACAGCTTTTAAACTATACAGCTGACAAAAGGTGACAAAACTGAATGAAGCCTCCGGTTAACATGATGTTCCAAAATCTGATGTGTTTATGTTTCCCATGAGGTGTCTTTGATGAATATTCTTTACATTATTTAGCTCATACCAGATGCGGAACACTTTAAGACACCTGCTCTGGATGTAAAGATCACTTTTACAGAGCTGTTGCATTTGTCTATATCTTGCTTTACTGCTTTTTCTTATGGAATAAAATGCTTATTCTTAACAGTTTGGAAATGTATTTTAAAAGTTTGTAAAATAAAAAACAATGTGCAAAATGCTTCGGAGGTCATACTTTCTATCTTAAAGGTGATTTTAAAGGTGCATCTTACTGAATATTTAACTGTTTAAAGAAAAAAATAAAACACAGTTGTGATCTACTCCTGCATGAAGTAAAACCTAGGGGCACAATTAAACCTTGTGTTCATGGATTTTTATTCCCTTTACAAGTCTAGAGGAATCCAAAACCCACTTGAAACATGCCAAATGCAGGTCAGAAGGATGTTATTTACAAGTTAAATGCACCTGTCATTGAATTTTGACCTCAAAAACATCTCAAACTGCTGCCAAACAGGGGAGAGACTGACGGGGGTGAACATGTGATGAGCTTGCTCCTCCAAGCCCAGGCGTTCACTCTGCAGCCACTCTCACTGATTCTCCCTGACCTCCCCTTGTAAGCATGAGCAGGATTTTGGGTATACGAGGAGAGAATCGTGGCGGCAGAGGATGGTGTAGGCTCCAGTGTGTTGCCAGAAGGAGACTGAGGAAACAACCTCTCAGCGCCTATCGTGAGGCTCTGGGCGAGAACCACGAAATTCCAGCGAGGGGACACGAATGGAGTCGAGCCACGCCAAGTGCCCTGGAAGTTTGGGAAGCTGACCTACACTGTAATCCTCAAGACCCAGGAAGGGGACAGAGGAAACAATCTCTCGGCTTCTGCCACAAGGCTCAAGGCGAGAGCTACAAAACCCCAGTGGGGGGATACGAGCGGAGCCAAAGTACACCGAGTGCCCTCCAAGCCCGGGAAGCCGACCGACACCTCATTTCTCCAGACCCTCCAAACCTGCAGAGGTGTCTGAAGCAATTCACAGAGCCCGGGTCACTGAGAGACGGTTCTCAGGTACAGATTTGGATAATTTCGGCAAATTTTTTGATGATGGTAAATGCTTTCTAGAGACACAGCATCATTTCAGGAACAAACCCTGTGTGGAGAATTTTGATCCACTTGTGTCATATTTGTTACTAAGAATATGGGTTATTGATGGTAAAGTACAGGTGATATAAATAGACTGAATATATGCTTAGCTGTGCCCCATAAGCAATAAAGACCTCAGGTGAAAGCTACAATTTCTTATTTCTATAATTCAGCGTGTAATATGCCACTGAAAGATACACAAAAAGCAAAGAGGGTATCTACAGGGGGGACAATCAAAAACCCCCCTAAACCCCAGTCCACACAAAAGACTGATATTAAGGGGGTTTTCCAACATCCACAGTCGCAAGAGCAACAAGAAAGCTCTTTAACTTAAGGGCCGAGCCTCTTTCTGAGATTTGTTGTTTACAAGTTAAAAACAGTTATTTTTGCTAGAAAATTACTTAGAACCCCCAAACATTATACATTTTTTTTGTAACACCCTAAAGAATAAAATGACGGTTGTTGCAATACTTTCTGTCACACCGTATTTGCTCAGCGGTCTTACAAGCGCACTTTTTTTTAAAAATACACTTTTTTGAATAAAAAAAAAAGACAACAGTAAAGTTAGCCCAATTTTTTTTATATTGTGAAAGATAAGAGTAAATTGATACCTACGACTAAAGCTATTGCCGAAACGCGTCAACTTTATTGTCACTCTGATGTACCAATAAACGACACTTCAAGGATTACAGTTTTGCCGGCTCTCCTTATTACTGTTAAATTGATACCCAACATGTCACGCGTCAAAATTGCGCCAGCTCGTGGAATGGCGACAAACTTTTATCCCTAAAAATCTCCATAGGCAACGTTTAAAAAATTCTACAGGTTATATGTTTTAAGTTACAGAGGAGTTGTAGGGCTAGAATTGTTGCTCTCGCTCTACCGATCACGGCGATACCTCACATGTGTGGTTCGAACACCGTTTTCATATGCTGGCCCTGCTCACGTATGCGTTTGCTTCTGCACGCAAGCTCGACGGGACGGGACGCGTTTAAAAAAAAAAAATCTTATTTATTTTACCTTTTATTTTTTATTTTTACACAGTTTAAAAAAAAATGTCACTTTTATTCCTATTACAAGGAGAAATAGAAAAAAACATGACAGGACCTCTTAAATATGAGATCTGGGGTCAAAAAGACCTCAGATCTCATATTTAGACTAAAATGCAATTAAAAAAAAAAATCAATTGTCATTTAAAAAAATTATTTAAAAGAAATGGCCCTTTAAGAGCTGTGGGCGGAAATGACATTTTGACGTCGCTTCCGCCCAGCAATTGTATGGAGATGGGTGGGCGCCATCTTCCCCTCACTCATCTCCATACCCAGCAAGTGACAGGACGCGATCGCCTCCGCAGCTACCAGCGGCTCCGGTAAGCTGCAGAGGGCACCGGATCGCAGCGGGAGGGGGGGCCCCCTCTCCCGCCACCGTTAAAAGTTAACTCGCGGCGAATCCGCCGCAGAGACCACTTTTTTCTTGTAGCGGACCGCCCGCTGAAGAAGGGGATACCAGGGTTATGGCAGCTAGCTGCTACCATAACAACAATATCCTCCTTCAAACAGCCGACGTAAAACTGCGGCAGGCGGTCCGTAAGTGGTTAATTGCTGAAATAAATGTTACCTCTCCCACAAGAGAAGCAGAGCTAGGAGGATCAAATATTAGCCCTGCTGGCAACATGCAACAACCTATTATGGAAACAGAGAGGCTATATGGGGGTCCCTCTTGGGACATGCAGGCATATATAAAACCCTTACTGAAAAGAGAGGATATGGACAAATATGTATATAGATTGGAAACCTCGTATAAAGCTGAAATACAAACATTGAAAACAACCCTAGCTAATACACAAAATAGGATCAATATCTTAGATTCCAAAATGGTAATAATTGATCAAAAAATGGTATTGATGGAAGATAAAAATCCAGAGCATGATCGATATTTGAAGTGTATAATGACTATGATGGACCTCCTCGAAAATAGAAGTAGACGAAACAACATAAGAGTTCTGCCCCGTACACCCGGTCGGACATTGCTCGGACATTCCGACATTCCTATTATTTTTTCCGACAGATGTTGGCTCAAACTTGTTTTGCGTACACACGGTCGCACAAAGTTGTCGGAATTTCCGATCGCCAAGAACGCGGTGACGTACAGCACGTACGACGAGACTAGAAAAGGCCAGTTCAGAACCAAGCGCGGCACCCTTTGGGCTCCTTTTGCTAATCTCGTGTTAGTAAAAGTTTGGTGAGAGACGATTCGCGCTATTTCAGACTCGTGGTTTTCAGATCGTTTTCTGCCGTTCAGTTTGTGCTTGTGGGTTTGTATCTGCTCTTCAGTGCGTGCAAGCAAGTTCCGCGTGACTTAGTCATTGTATTCTTGTTCTTTCGTTACTGTTTTTCAGGTCGCTCTTCACAGGCCTTGCTGTTCTTCAGTGCGTTCTGTTACTGCGTTCTGAGCAGCCGACCGTTTTCTAGCCATGTTGCGTATGCGTACTCCTCGTAGAGTTCGTGCTGTGCGGGGGCTTGATGTTGGGGTCCTGACCTTGACACAAGTCCAGTCCATGAACAGGGTGGGGAGGAGTTCATGGACCAAGAATTGGTTGCTTCAGCGTGACCAGTTCTCCCATATGCCTTTGCTCTGTGAGATCCGTGAGAATAATCCTGATGATTTCAGGAACTTTCTCAGGATGACGGACCCCGTGTTTCACCGTCTGTTGGCTTCGCTGACCCCTTATATTAGCAGGCAGGATACCTGCATGAGGCAAGCCATCACTCCGGAGCAGAGGTTGGTCACTACCCTGCGGTATTTGGCGACATGGAGAAGTCTGCAGGACTTGAAGTTCTCGACAGGCATCTCCCCCCAGGCTCTGGGTATCATCATCCCAGAGACCTGTTTTGCCATCATACAGGTCCTGCAGAAGGAGTATATGAAGGTAAGATTTTTATCCTTTAATATCACATTTTATTGTATTTAATGTTTGCTAATATATTGTATTTCTTTCCTCATTCCCTAATTACCATGATTGGAATATACTGTGAATGTCCCCTTTGTCCTCATGCATGCTGGATTTTTATGTAATTAATTTTTTAGGTCCTTCATACAGATTGTCTCTCACTAACCTCCCCAGCATGCTCTACGGGCCCTATATTCACCGCATGTAGTCACTTAACCACTTGCCGACCGCCTCACGCCTATATACGTGAACAGAGCGGCACGGGCAGGCAAAATCACGTACCTGGTACGTGATTGCCTTCCTGCGGGCGGGGGGTCCGATCGGACCTCCCCCCGGTGCCAGCGGTGGTCGGCATTTGGCTGGGAGCATTGAGAGACGAGGGGGAGGCCATCCGATTGTGGCACCCCCCTCGCGATCGCTCCCAGCCAATGAGAAACATCCCCTGCCTCTGTATAGTACACAGAGGCAGAGGATGTGATGTCATCTCTCCTCGGCTCGGCAGTTTCCGTTCCCGCGCCGAGGAGAGAAGACGTGTGAGTGAGTGCACAACACTACACAACACAGAAGAACATGCCAGGCATACATTACACCCCCGATCCCCCCCCGATCGCCCCCCCGATCCCCCCCAATCACCCCTCCCCCCTGTCACAAACTGACACCAAGCAGGTTTTTTTTTTTTTTTCTGATTACTGCATAGTGTCAGTTTGTGACAGTTAGAAGTGGTAGGGTAGTGAGTGTTAGCCCCCTGTAGGTCTAGGATACCCCCCTAACCCCCCCTAATAAAGTTTTAACCCCTTGATCACCCCCCGTCACCAGTGTCATTAAGCGATCATTTTTCTGATCGCTGTATTAGTGTCGCTGGTAACGCTAGTTAGGGACGTAAATATTTAGGTGGGCCGTCAGTGTTTTATAGCGACAGGGACCCCCATATACTATCTAATACATGTTTTAACCCCTTGATTGCCCCCTAGTTAACCCTTTCACCACTGATCACCGTATAACCGTTACGGTGACGCTGGTTAGTTCGTTTATTTTTTATAGTGTCAGGGCACCCGCCGTTTATTACTGAATAAAGGTTTAGCCCCCTGATCGCCCGGCAGTGATATGCGTCGCCCCAGGCAGCGTCAGATTAGCGCCAGTAACGCTAACACCCACGCACGCAGCATACGCCTCCCTTAGTGGTATAGTATCTGAATGCATCAATATCTGATCCGATCAGATCTATACTAGCGTCCCCAGCAGTTTAGGGTTCCCAAAAACGCAGTGTTAGCGGGATCAGCCCAGATACCTGCTAGCACCTGCGTTTTGCCCCTCCGCCCAGCCCAGCCCAGCCCACCCAAGTGCAGTATCGATCGATCACTGTCACTTACAAAACATTAAACACATAACTGCAGCGTTCGCGGAGTCAGGCCTGATCCCTGCGATCGCTAACAGTTTTTTTGGTAGTGTTTTGGTGAACTGGCAAGCACCAGCCCCAGGCAGCGTCAGGTTAGCGCCAGTACCGCTAACACCCACGCACGCACCGTACACCTCCCTTAGTGGTATAGTATCTGATCGGATCAATATCTGATCCGATCAGATCTATACTAGCGTCCCCAGCAGTTTAGGGTTCCCAAAAACGCAGTGTTAGCGGGATCAGCCCAGATACCTGCTAGCACCTGCGTTTTGCCCCTCCGCCCGGCCCAGCCCACCCAAGTGCAGTATCGATCGATCACTGTCACTTACAAAACACTAAACGCATAACTGCAGCGTTCGCAGAGTCAGGCCTGATCCCTGCGATCGCTAACAGTTTTTTTGGTAGCGTTTTGGTGAACTTGCAAGCACCAGTGGCCTAGTACACCCCGGTCGTAGTCAAACCAGCACTGCAGTAACACTTGGTGACGTGGCGAGTCCCATAAGTGCAGTTCAAGCTGGTGAGGTGGCAAGCACAAGTAGTGTCCCGCTGCCACCAAAAAGACAAACACAGGCCCGTCGTGCCCATAGTGCCCTTCCTGCTGCATTCGCCAATCCTAATTGGGAACCCACCACTTCTGCAGCGCCCGTACTTCCCCCATTCACATCCCCAACCAAATGCAGTCGGCTGCATGAGAGGCATTTTTATGTCCTCCCGAGTACCCCTACCCAACAAACCCCCCCAAAAAAGATGTCGTGTCTGCAGCAAGCGCAGATATAGGCTTGACACCCGCTATTATTGTCCCTCCTGTCCTGACAATCCTGGTCTTTGCATTGGTGAATGTTTTGAACGCTACCATTCACTAGTTGAGTATTAGCGTAGGGTACAGCATTGCACAGACTAGGCACACTTTCACAGGGTCTCCCAAGATGCCATCGCATTTTGAGAGACCCGAACCTGGAACCGGTTACAGTTATAAAAGTTACAAGTTTGCAAAAAAAACACAAACAAAAATTTAAAAAAAAGTTGTCGTTTTATTGTTCTCCCTCTCTCTATTCTCTCTCTATTGTTCTGCTCTTTTTTACTGTGTTCTATTCTGCAATGTTTTATTGTTATTATGTTTTATCATGTTTGCTTTTCAGGTATGCAATTTGTTATACTTTACTGTTTACTGTGCTTTATTGTTAACCATTTTTTTGTCTTCAGGTACGCCATTCACAAATTTGAGTGGTTATACCAGAATGATGCCTGCAGGTTTAGGTATCATCTTGGTATCATTCTTTTCAGCCAGCGGTCAGCTTTCATGTAAAAGCAATCCTAGTGGCTAATTAGCCTCTAGACTGCTTTTACAAGCAGTGGGAGGGAATGCCCCCCCCCCACCGTCTTTCGTGTTTTTCTCTGGCTCTCCTGTCTCAACAGGGAACCTGAGAAAGCAGCCGGTGATTCAGCCAGCTGACCATAGAGCTGATCAGAGACCAGAGTGGCTCCAAACATCTCTATGGCCTAACAAACCGGAAGCTACAAGCATTTTATGACTTAGATTTCGCCGGATGTAAACAGCGCCATTGGGAAATTGGGGAAGCATTTTATCACACCGATCTTGGTGTGGTCAGATGCTTTGAGGGCAGAGGAGAGATCTAGGGTCTAATAGACCCCAATTTTTTCAAAAAAGAGTACCTGTCACTACCTATTGCTATCATAGGGGATATTTACATTCCCTGAGATAACAAAAAAATGATTTAAAAAAAATGAAAGGAACAGTTTAAAAATAAGATAAAAAAGCAAAAAAATAATAAAGAAAAAAAAAAAAAAAAAAAGCACCCCTGTCCCCCCTGCTCTCGCGCTAAGGCGAACGCGAGTGTCGGTCTGGCGTCAAATGTAAACAGCAATTGCACCATGCATGTGAGGTATCACTGCGAAGGTCAGATCGAGGGCAGTATTTTTAGCAGTAGTCCTCCTCTGTAAATCTAAAGTGGTAACCTGTAAAGGCTTTTAAAGGCTTTTAAAAATGTATCAATTTTGTTGCCACTGCACGTTTGTGCGCAATTTTAAAGCATGTCATGTTTGGTATCCATGTACTCGGCTTAAGATCATCTTTTTTATTCCATCAAACATTTGGGCAATATAGTGTGTTTTAGTGCATTAAAATTTAAAAAAGTGTGTTTTTTCCACAAAAAATGCGCTTGAAAAATCGCTGCGCAAATACCGTGTGAAAAAAAAAATGAAACACCCACCATTTTAATCTGTAGGGTATTTGCTTTAAAAAAATATATAATGTTTGGGGGTTCAAAGTAATTTTCTTGCAAAAAAAAATAATTTTTTCATGTAATCAAAAAGTGTCAGAAAGGGTTTTGTCTTCAAGTGGTTAGAAGAGTGGGTGATGTGTGACATAAGCTTCTAAATGTTGTGCATAAAATGCCAGGATAGTTTAAAACCCCCCTAAATGACCCCATTTTGGAAAGTAGACACCCCAAGCTACTTGCTGAGAGTCATGTCGAGTCCATGGAATATTTTATATTGTGACACAAGTTGCGGGAAAGAGACAATTTTTTTTTTTTTTCTTTGCACAAAGTTGTCACTAAATGATATATTGCTCAAACATGCCATGGGGATATGTGAAATTACACCCCAAAATACATTTTGCTGCTTCTCCTGAGTACGGGGATACCACATGTGTGGGACTTTTTGAGAGTCTAGCTGCGCACGGGACCCCGAAAACCAAGCACCGCCTTCAGGCTTTCTAAGGGCGTAAATTTTTGATTTCACTCTTCACTGCCTATCACAGTTTCGTTGGCCATGGAATGCCCAGGTGGCACAAAACCCCCCCAAATGACCCCATTTTGGAAAGTAGACACCCCAAGCTATTTGCTGAGAGGTATAGTGAGTATTTTGCGGACCTCACTTTTTGTCACAAAGTTTTGAAAATTGAAAAAAGAAAAAAAAATTTTTTTCTGGTCTTTCTTCATTTTCAAAAACAAATGAGAGCTGCAAAATACTCACCATGCCTCTCAGCAAATAGCTTGGGGTGTCTACTTTCCAAAATGGGGTCATTTGGGGGGGGGTTGTGCCATCTTGGCATTTTATAGCCTTCAAAACTGTGATAGGTAGTGAGGAGTGAAATCAAAAATTTATGCCCTTAGAAATCCTGAAGGCGATGATTGGTTTTCGGGGCCCCGTACGCGGCTAGGCTCCCAAAAAGTCCCACACATGTGGTATCCCCGTACTCAGGAGAAGCAGATGAATGTATTTTGGGGTGCAATTCCACATATGCCCATGGCCTGTGTGAGCAATATATCATTTAGTGACAACTTTTTGTAAATTTTTTTTTTTTGTCATTATTCAATCACTTGGGACAAAAAAAATAAATATTTAATGGGTTCAACATGCCTCTCAGAAATTTCCTTGGGGTGTCTACTGTCCAAAATGGGGTCATTTGGGGGACTTTTGTACTGCCCTGCCATTTTAGCACCTCAAGAAATGACATAGGCAGTCGTAAACTAAAAGCTGTGTAAATTCCAGAAAATGTACCCTAGTTTGTAGACGCTATAACTTTTGCGCAAACCAATAAATATACGCTTATTGACATTTTTTTACCAAAGACATGTGGCCGAATACATTTTGGCCTAAATGTATGACTAAAATTTAGTTTATTGGATTTTTTTTATAACAAACATTAGAAAATATAATTTTTTTTCAAAATTTTCGGTCTTTTTCTGTTTATAGCGCAAAAAATAAAAACGGCAGAGGTGATCAAATACCATCAAAAGAAAGCTCTATTTGTGGGAAGAAAAGGACGCAAATTTCGTTTGGGTACAGCATTGCATGACCGCGCAATTAGCAGTTAAAGTGACGCAGTGCCGAATTGTAAAAAGTGCTCTGGTCAGGTAGGGGGTAAAACCTTCCGGGGCTGAAGTGGTTAAGAATGTATTTTATCAGCTCCATAGTAGTGCTTTACCCCAAACACCCCCTAAAATGTTTAGAAATGTTATTTTAGCTTTAAATTCTGGCAGAGTGGCAGAGGCTTATTTTTTGTGGTGTCCCCAAATCATTTTTAGTAACCCTCCCTCCCCCAGCTGCTAAGTCAGCTGATCCCAATTCTCTATCTATCCTCAATCATCTATCTGCTGACTTTGCCAAACCCATACACACTATACCCATCTCTTTTGTGCTCTGATTTATGGATGAATTCCCCAAAGCATGTAGTGCAAGGGCCTGCCTGTATACTTTCAAATGGTACTGTTTGAATTTTTAAGATACTATTATTATCTTGAGTCAGATAATAGCAGAATGTTCAAATGTCCTCAATTGTGTACAATGTGTATTTATATCTTTGTATTCAGACACTTCTTACCTGTCCAGTGGGCTGCCAAAAGTGTAACTGAGAGGCTGTTCCAAGTAATACCCTGTATTTAGGCATTCATCTCTCAATGAAGTGAAGAGGGTTACCTGTCCAAGATTTCCACACCCCCCATAATGTTCGAAATGGCCCATGAGAGGGGGGGGGAGGGAATATGATAGGTGTACCTTATACTTTGGTGTTGTTAAACTCCCCTTAATAAATGCTTTCTGGAGGTTGCCCCAGAATGTTTGTGCCTAATCTGCTTGCCATGTTTCTGTGCAAAAATATTAATTTATTTTTGTTTTCCTCAACAGTTTCCTTCCACGCCACAGGAATGGCAGACTGTAACCTCCCACTTTGCCCAGCGGTGGGACTTTCCTAACTGCGGAGGGGCAATTGATGGGAAACATGTCCACATCATCCCACCACCCAACTCGGGGTCGTACTATTTCAACTATAAGGGGTTCAATAGTATTGTGATGTTGGCGGTGGTGTCGGCTAATTACGACTTCTTGTATGTGGACGTGGGGAAGAATGGCCAGATGTCCGATGGTGGAGTCATCGCCCAGACGGAGTTCTACAGGCATCTCCAGAATGGCAGCTTGGACTTGCCAGCTCCAGAGGACAATGTGGAAGGACTCCCATTCGTGTTCGTTGCTGATGAAGCGTTTGCGCTGGGGGACCACCTGATGCGGCCATTCACGATGAGGACCCTCACCCTCGGAACAGAGGGTTTTTAATTACCGGCTGGCCAGAGCCCAAAGAGTGGTGGAGAACACATTTGGAATCCTGGCCAGCCGGTTCCGCCTATTTCTGACACCTATCCATATGGCGGAGTATAAACTGAACCATATTATACTGGCGTGCTGTATTCTCCATAACTTTTTAAGGAAACATTTGGCCAACTATGCTGGCTCAGTTGGGCCTGAGGCCGGTGTGATACCTGAAACACTGACGGCGCTTGAAAGCGGCCGTCCTGGCTTGCCCTCCCTGAGTGCCCGTGATGTCCGGTTATGATACCTGGAGTTCTTTGCGGGTAGGGGGGCCATCAATATGCCTTCAAATTTGTGAAGCCTTTTTCCAATAAAAAAAATAAAAAATTCTTTGTGGACATTTACTGCTTGTGTTTGTTTTAGCTGACCCTGACAGCAATGTGTGAAAATGGCGTGATTGTGTAACCTTATACAAAGCACTGTTGGCTGTTATTTACTAATGGCGTATACACTTTTTATACTACAAGTGCTCTTGAAACTGCAATGAAAATGCTCTTGTAGTGCAAAGAGGATTTGCCCTTAGGAAATAACCCCCATTTTCTCTGAAAACAGCAATGACATCACCCCAAAAGTGTTGTAGCGTTGAGACAATAATCCACACATTCTTGATTATTAAACTTTTTTATACCTGCACAATCACATGTGCATTTACCAAAGGTTTTTCAAACAAACCAACATGTTTGTTGTCTACCCATTTTTGGGGTGGCATTATCAAAAATAGAAATGTCCATTTACGATAAAACAGGCCTGTGTAAAACCAACAAGAAAGACAAAAAACTTGAACTTACAAAGTTCACATATGGTAAAACTTGAAGGCAATATCAGACATGAGTATTTAGGAACTGTGTTTGATATTGCGTTCAGATGGGGTCAAATCACCCCTTGAAAAGCCAAATTTGGAAGATGCACACCAATTTACGAATGTCAACATGTGCTAGCTGCCATCACGGGGGATCAAGGGACGTGTTTTGTGGGAGCAACCCCTTCCTCAACGCTACTTTATTATTGAGGAAGGTGTGGCACCCCCAAAACGCGTCCATTGATCTCCCGTGATGGCAGGTAGCACATGGTGGCACACTGTGTGCATCCTCCAAATTAGGCTTTTTGAAACATTGCTAAAAGATTATAAACATTGTACCACACAAAAAAAAGTGATTTTGTGGGGTTTTAAATTTGCCCCAAAACATCAATGATGTTATTTTTTTTTTATCACATCATTTATTTTTTTCTGGATGTTTTCCAATTCTAAATTACACCCCATGATCTCCCCGATCAGGATCTGGGCACTTTCAGATGTGAAAGGATCTCGATCCCTAACATCACGATCACCTAAAAAGAGAGAAACCAAACAAAAACAGGTATCAAAAATCTGCGGACATCCATCTCTTACCTGAGCCTGTGGTCGCAGACACTCACCTGTTGTGGTGCAAATTTCCACCACGTCTTCCACCTCCTGCTTTGCTTGTGTTTGGGGTATTTCACCTTCTTCCATAGGTGGGGGGTCTCTGGTCTCCTCGGATGAGGGGTGTCCTCCGAGTCTTTTCTCCACTATGTAAAACAAAAATGGTAGAATTAGCACACAGATATGTGATGGCAGAACTATAAATAGGAAACATTGCTTGGAAGTGGGGTACAATTGTCAATTTTAGCAGAGTTCCAAGATGTAGTTTTTTTATTGGCCTTTGTCAAGCTGCAATACTTTACCTGTTTAGTACAAGCTTCACAGATGTAGCCCCCCCCCATAGTATACACTGGAGCACCTGTGTGGCCCCCCTAATAAAAATTGTGTTCTTGTGTCCCACACTAGTGCTCCAGTGTCCAGATGTGAAAACAGCTGCTCAGTGTCCTCTCCTTACACAGAATCTAGTTTGCATTTCATTCTAGTAACAAACCCATCTACACAACCAAATATTTTGCATCCAAGTAGGCCTTTAAAAATGTAGGAAAATGCATATGGCCTAAACAATTGTGTTTTAGAGGGGAAAAAAATGTTGGATACGAATGAATAATGGGTCCATTAACATTAGAATTGACATTTGAAACTGTACAATTAAGAAAAGTATATGGAGCAGCACGAACGTAAGAAAGACAAAAAGAATAGGAACACACCACAACTACTTACTTTTTTGTAGCACTCTCCGGATCTTTCTGTACTGCTCTGGCTCTCGTAATTTGAGGTCCGACCACCGCTTCCTGAGTTGATCTTTCGATCGTCGTACCCCGAAATTCCTGTGCAGACTTTTGACCACTTTCGCTATGATCTTGGCCTTTCTGATATTGGGTTTGGGGTAAGGTCCATACTTTCCATCATAGTCGGCCCTTTTCAGGATGTCCACCATCTCCAACATCCCCCCAAAGGACATATTTGTGGGCTTAAATCTTCTCCTTCTGGATTGGGACGTTTCTGTCTCTGGGCTTTCCTCTGCCTCCTCCTCGTTGCTATAATTAGCGCGCACCTGCTGTGACTCCGCCATGTGCTCTTCACCCAGTGCGCCGAACGAAAGGGGGCGGGGAATAGACTAGAAAGAACGTCAGGGGCGGGCAGAGTTACACGCATGCGCAGTGTATATAAAGCGTAACACACGTGCGTATAATGTACGATCTGTGAGCGGAGGAAGGATCATTGGACGCGCCGATCGTAAGAACGAAGCTAAGAGACAAACTTGTGCCTATACTGCTTCTAGATTGAGGCCTATATTGTAACAAGATTAGGAGAGTTTTGTCTGACTTTAGGCTTTGTCTTGTGTTGTGTCTTGCAGTGAACATGGATATCTTAGTTAAAGATAATGACTTCATGTCACTATTCATTGATATGTTAAGGGAGCTGCCATGTCTGTGGGAGATTAACCACCCACATTACAAGAACCAAACAAAGAGGAAGGCAGCACTGGAGCAATTGTGTGAAATTGTGAAGCAGGTGATCCCCATGGCAGACATCACCTATTTGAAGATCTTAATTGGTGGCCTGAGGAGTACATATGTAAGGGAGCGCCAGAAAGTCCTGGATTCACAGAGATCCGGAGCAGCAGATGACATCTATGTCCCCAGGATGTGGTACTACGACAGGCTGCATTTTCTGGCAGGCCAGACTGAACCCAGGCCAGCACTCTCCAGTCTTCCTTCCACGCTTCCTTCCCCCCGGCTGAGGCTTCTGACGCCCAACCTGGGCCTTCCAGGCAACATGTGGAGGAGCCCAGATTGAGCCAGGTATAGCATTCCTCTAAATATTTCTGCTTGTCCAATCAATGATGTTAACTAGATGTTAGTTGGGAGTACTAATTTAGGATTGTGATTGATGAAGCAAAAACTAAAACCATGTCCCTTTTTCATACACAGGGAAGTCGCAGCCAGGAGGTGGCCAGGCCGAGCAGGCTGCCTGATCTGCAGGTCCCTCCACTCCCCCTGGAAAGAGAAAGTGGCAGGAGGAGGAGTGTCCTAGAGGAGGCTGCCAGAGGACTCTTTTGGAGGGCTACAGAGGTCCTGGGAGCACCACACACCATGGAGGAGGACATTGCTGCCACCATTGCCTATAAAATGCAGAGGATGGAGGAGGGACAACAAGTCATGTGTGAGTTGCTCATATTGGAGGCTCTTAACAAAGGTATGAGGGGCCAAATTACAGCTCAGACACACCTTTGCGAACTCACAGATGGTCCTCCTCCTCCTCCTGCAGGTCCTCCTCCTCCTTCTCCTCCAGGTCCTCCCAGTCCTCCTCCTCCTCCAGGTCCTACTCCTCCTCCTGCCACATCTCCAACAGCCACAACCGGGAAGTAAGCGTGGAAGGAAGACCATAAAGTGAGGACCCTGGATCCAGTCTGGTCGGCCAAAAGATGCAGCCTCTTGTGGTACCACAGCCTGGGGACACAGATGTCATCTGCTGCTTTCCGGATCTCTGCGAATTCTGGACCAGACTGCCCTCCCTTACATATGGACTCCTCAGGCCACCAATTTTGATGTTCAAGAATTGATGTCTGCCGTGGGGGTCCCAGGCTTCGCTAATTTCTCCTATTGATCCAGTGTTGCCTCCCTCTTTGTTTGGTTCTGAGCCCTTAATAAAGGATTTTTTGTTTGAATTATACTTGCCTATGTGTGTTTAACTTCAAAAAGGACAGTTGGTTTGTGAGGATTCAGGTACATTTCAAAAATACAATGTGAAATTAACAAGGGACACCAACAACAAACAATCTCCTTGAGATTAAATAATAAAAGATATCAATGGTGTTGTGGTAACTTGACACACAAAACACACACAAAAATATTCTGGAGTCAAACTAAAAACAACATTAAACAAAGATCAGCCTTGGAAAAAATACAAACATAAAATCAAAACCAAAAATGACTTAAAATCCCAAAAAAAACAAAAAAAAAACAAAAAACATTCTGTCAGATTTGACAAATAACAATATATTCAGGGAATCCCAATAAAAAAACAAAAAAAAAGTTTGTGAGAAGTGTGTGTGAATATGAGCAGCAAAACTACTTAATTCTTGTCACATTATAAAGAAGAAGAGAGTGCGCTGTATTAAACCATTTTTTACATTGCAACGTGACGAAAGTGCTGTATCCATTGCGAACGCTAAGTTTACCAGACCGAGCTGTTCCGTGTCGGAATTTCTTCTGAGCATGCGTGGCACTTTGTGCGTCGGAACAGGCCACACATGGTCGGAATTGACGCGATCGGATTTTGTTGTCGGAAAATTTTATCTCCTGCTCTCCAACTTTGTGTGTCGGAAAATCCGATGGAAAATGTCCGATGGAGCCCACACATGGTCGGAATTTCCGACAACACGCTCCGATCGGACATTTTCCATCGGAAAATCCGACCGTGTGTACGGGGCATTCGAGGTTTGCCAGAAACAGAAGGAACTGAAGATTTGAAACTGACACTTCAGAGCATATTTAACACTATTAAAAAGTCCAACAATTACAGAATTATTGATCGATCCTGCACACAGGGCACAGGGCCCTAAAGATTCAGATCTATGGAAGTCTAGAGATGTGACATGTAGAATTATTATTTTTTTTCATATTAAATAAAATATCATGGCAGTAGCATGGCTGCAAAAGACTTTTAATTATGAGGGAGCCCAACTTATTTTTTTGCAGGACTTGTCCAGATATACTTTGATGGTGAGGAAAGCAGTTAAACCTTTATTGGAAGCACTTGGACAGAAGGAGATATTATACAGTTGGGGATTCCCCTTCCAGATAATAGTGCACCAAAAAAAAATTACATTTCGGGACATCAGGGATCTACCCAATTTTTTTAATCGTCTTCAGTAGACTTGTGCACAACAGAAAATTTTGTTTATTTTCGGTTCGTTGTCATTTGTAAAATACCTAATTTTGTTCTGTTATATTCGTTATGTTATGTTAATTCATTTTCGGATAATTTGTTATTTCTGTATAGTGTTGATATTCATTACTGAATCTCGAATCATATTGAATTCATTCATTATATCCACTATAACTTCTTTGGTATTAGTTGAAATTCGATATTAATGTATGTATATATATTCGTGATAATGATTTGTAGTTTGGAAAGTCGTTTGTTTATTGAATCTATTAACACACACAATGACAATATCTCTCCTCCTCTGCTCAAATACAATAAAACACCCTTCTCACTCAGTTCTCAGGAATGTACTTTGCCAGTAATCCAACCTCCAGCACAAAATTAATCAGCTGATTGGACTGTAAGATTTAATTTGAGTTGCCCTTTTGTTTCATTAGATCTTTAAGGAATTACGGAATCATGTCAAATTCATTCGTTATATTCACTCTAATTTCTTTCGTTATTTTTTTATAGATGCAAAATTCGGCCGAATTTCGATTCATTATGAAATGAATTGCACATGACTATTAGATCTTCCATTATGACCACAAACTTACTATGATTTTTCAGGAAGATAATATAGAGAAAGACAAATAACTGGGAGGGAAGGAGAAGGTGCAGTTGGGTGGGCGGAGGGGCTGGGGGGGTGGGGGGGATTGGGCCCTTTTTTTTTTCTTCTCTCTCTTTTTCTATTTCATGGTATTAGTGTAACAGTTGTGAGGAAAAAAGAAAGAGAAAAGAGAAAAGGTAAAGACTATGTAGTGAACAATACAGCACTCTATCTCAATATGATGATTTAATTTATGGTTAAATAGTTAGAAATGTGGTGGTGGGTACGGAGGAATGGTGGATGGGTTACTTTTTTTTTGTTCTATCACAAGAATAATTCATTTTTTATTATTAAGCATTAATGACACATTATATAAATTGAAAATATTAAAATAAAGGAAAGGCATGGGATACAATAGTGAATAATGGGACTTTTTAGGTACTCATCAGAGAAATTGCATAGAACATTTCAATATTTGGGGCGATGGTTTGCAGGCATAATAGATATATAAAGTGTATAAAGATGTACAAAGTAATAATCTGAATTGAGAGGTATAATATGGTTAATCACGTGGATGCACTATGGATATGTTTTATATACCGTATATACTCGAGTATAAGTCGTTCTGAGTATAAGTCGAGGCCCTAATTTACCACAAAAAAATGGGAAAAACTTAGTGACCCGAGTATAAGACGAGGGTGAGAAATGCACAGCTACTGTAAGTGGAAAAGAGGGTCAACGATGCCCATTTGCAGCCTCACTGTGCCCATTTGCATGCCTCACTGTGCCCATTTGCAGCCATAGGTCCCCCGAACTTCAAACTCTGTAGTTAAGGGTTCCTAGATGCCCCCTAGCTGCAGCCAAAATTTGGGGTCTCTGAACCCAAATGGTCCCGAAATGACATTGCTGCAGGTGGACACAGTTGACCAATTTGGGGCCCCGTATCTTGGGGCCACTTAGTGCTAGGAACCCCAAATTTGGTGTGCAAACTCAGTGGAACTAGCATCATAAAATATCCAAAGCTGGGGTTTCTAGCATCAAATGTACCCGAGATACAGGGCCCCAAAAATCGGTTCAGAAAATGTCAAGCACTTTTCTGCAGCAGAAAATGACATTTTCCGAACCAATTTTGGGGCCCCGTACCTTGGGGCCACTTATTCCTAGGAACCCCAGCTTTGGATATGTTATGGTATCAGTTCCACTAGGTTTGTACACCATATTTGGGGTTCCTATCACAAAGTGGCCCTGAGATACGGTGCCCCAAAATCGGTTCGGAAAATAAAAATTTTTGCTGCAGAAAAGTGCTTGACTCGAGTATAAGTGGAGTATAAGTGGAGGGGGGCAGTGGAGGGGGGCACTTTCAGCACAAAAAAATGTGCTGAAAAACTCGACTTATACTTGAGTATACACGGTATATTGTATTATAGATGGGATGCACCAAAAAGCGAGTGTGTTTCTTGAAGGATGGGAAAAAGGATGGAGCG
This sequence comes from Lithobates clamitans, assembly GCA_037952925.1. Classification (NCBI taxonomy): domain Eukaryota; kingdom Metazoa; phylum Chordata; class Amphibia; order Anura; family Ranidae; genus Lithobates; species Lithobates clamitans. The sequence goes on from JBBGZY010000900.1 coordinate 316,364, forward strand.
AGGGGGAAGAGTCACTAGGAAACAAGAGGGGGATGGAAAGGTAAAAGAAAGAAAAAGGATTTTTTTTTAAAGAAAAAAAAAACTGAATGACATCTTGAGAGATGCTATTGTGGTAGTGGCAGGTATTAAATGGGAAAAGTTTAAAACCATGAATGGTATAAAATTATATGATACAGTAGAGTTTTTAGGTCCTGTCTGGAATTTATGGTATCATTATTATAGTGGAGGAAAGTGTGAGAATATCATTTTAGACCCCCTCCCCCTTTTTTTTTTCTTCCCTTCTTCGTCTCCCTCTTTTTCCCCTCTTAGCTTTGGATTTGTATTCTAGTGATATCAATAAAAAAAATGTTGTCTTTTTTTGGCCACTTTGTTTATTGTGCATTCACAACATAAATAAAATTACTAAATTATTAGACATATTCTCTGTCATCACAATTAAAAATTCTAATTTAGAAACAAAAAGAGCAATGAATACACAGAAAATAGAAAAAATATAGCCTATTAAATCACACTCAAATCAAAAAAATACAACATGCTAAATTAGTAGCTCCTAAACTCCCCAGACCACTGGCCTTGTTGTGGATCCTGGGGCTGATTTTGCCACTGACCACCATGCTACTGAGGTGGGTGGGCTTGCTGGGGTGGGTAGGTTTGCTGAGGTGGGTAGGTTTGCTGAGGTGGGTAGGTTTGCTGGGGTGGGTAGGCTTGTTGTGGAGGAGGTGGAGGTGTGTGGTCCAAATCACACACATGAGATTTAGTGGTTAGCTCTTGTTTCCTGGCCTTGCTGAAGAGCTGGATGATTAGACCCTCACATAGCTCCCTTTGATCTGCGTCAAGCTCATGGAGCTCATTAGAAGTAAAACAGCCAAACCCTTCAGCACTATCGGGTGCTGTGGTGATCACAGATGTAGCCCTAGTTAAGAACTCAGCTGTGGCCTCATTCAGATGTTGGCTCTTCCTGGCCCTTTTTTTGGGAGGACACAGGGGAGGGATTCTGCATTCAGTTGTCGTCTGGCTGCTGGGCCCAGGCTCTCCTTGGCTCAAAAGTTCCTGTGTGTGTAAAACCAACATCATTTTAATTTTTGGACATCAATCAAAAACACTTTTCAGGTCATGACTTTTTATTTTGGAATGTGTCCAAATAGTAAAGACTATCATTCAGCATTTCCCATTCTTGTCCTAATCCTTTTTGGCCACTACTGTCTATTGATATGGAACTAACTTTTTTAAGACAACAAATTACTATGCATTACTACCATCTAATTAAATCATTTATATTTTTTAGGCAAGCTTTTAAACAATGCTATACCTGGGTCAAGCTGAGCTCCTACTCCTCTTCATCCTGTGTAGAATCAAGCTCAGTATTGGTGGCCTCAGCTAATGCAGAGGGTAGTGTAGAGAGAGATCTGCGTGGTACAGTTTGATCCGACAAAAAAGGCTGTTGAAATACCACAGCTTGGGAACATAGACATCTTCAGCTGCTGCTCCTGATTTTTTTGATTCGTCAATCTTCTTTCGTTCCCTGTTATACATACTTCTGAGGCCCACAATTTTGGTCTTCATCAAACTGTAGGTTGCTCTGGGGTACACAGTCTTTGCAAATTCCACCAGTTTATCAATTCCTGCCATCCACTTGGTTTTATTGCAATAATCTTTATTTTTTACTTGCCACAGACACGTGAGCTCTCTGTATTGTTCGATAAACTGGCTAAGAAATTTGTGTGAATTCAAAGCTGACTTCATCATTTTGGTGACAAGTATCAGATGTCTGCAAAACAGAACACAAGACAAACCATAATGGGTGGTGTATAGCTCATAATTTATTTAAGCAGTAGGGATGGGCTGTATGTTCGGGTCAAACACGAGTTTGACTTGAACATTGGCTGTTTGCCCGTTTAGCAAACCGTTTATGTTTTTTTCGGCAAATTCGAAAGCTGCGGAACACCCTATAAAAGTCTATGGGAGAATTCAAAAATGATAATTTTAATGGATAATATGCAAGCTAATTGCTATTAAGGATGAGCCGAACACCCCCCTGTTCGGTTCGCACCAGGACATGCGAACAGGCAAAAAATTTGTTTGAACACGCGAACACCGTTAAAGTCTATGGGACTCGAACATGAATAATCAAAAGTGCTAATTTTAAAGGCTTATATGCATGGTATTGTTCTAAAAAGTGTTTGGGGACCCAAGTCCTGCCCCAGGGGACATGTATCAATGCAAAAAAAAGTTTAAAAAACGGCCGTTTTTCAAAATTCTTTTTGCATGTACATGTCCCCTGGGGATACATGTCCTCTGGGGCAGGACCCAGGTACCCAAACTCTTTTTATGACAATACCATGCATATAAGCCTTTAAAATTAGCACTTTTGATTTCTCACATAGACTTTTAAAGGGTGTTCTGCGGCTTTCAAATTTGCCGCAAACACCCCAAATTGTTTGCTGTTCGGCGAACTGGCGAACAGCCAATGTTCGACTCAAACTCGAAGCTCATCCCTAATTGCCATAAAAAGTTTGGGAACCTGGGTCCATGGACTTTAATAATGTTTAAAAGAGAAACAATAAAAGTGAAATATTCCTTTACATTTCGTAACTGGGTGGGGGTGTGGATGTCTATAGTATGCCTGTAAAGTTGTGCATGTTTCCCGTATGTAAAAACAGTTTAAGAGCAAAATTACATTTCCAAAGCAAAAAATGTCATTTAAAAGTACTAACGGTAGCGACAGAATTTAGAAACATACCTTCTTTTCGCCGGTAGTCTCGGATTCCGTTCGTCTTGTGCCTAAACAGAATGTAACGTTACATCACATGCTCGTTCAATTGATATACACTACCTATGCATGGAAACTCCGCTCTCCAAACGTCATGACGCATTAGTTCGTACCGCGTGTTAACTTGACATAGACGGCGCAAGCGTGAAACTCCGCTTGCGTCGTCCGCCCCTGACGTTCTTTTTCTATAATATTCCCCGCCCCTTCTCTCTTCGGTGCGCAGTGAGGAGCAACATGGTGGAGACACAGATGTGTGATGTGTCATCATCTAGTGGGGAGGAAAGGCCAGAGGCACAAATCTCACGATCCAGGAGGAGATGTGAGGCCACCAACATGGCCTTTGCTGAAATGGTGGAGATGGCGGACATTTTAACTAGGAAGGGTTATGATGGGAAACATGGTCCATACGCCCTTCCTAATTTATTAAAAGATAAAATCCTGTCTCGTGTCGTGAGGACTCTGGACCGCAAGTTTGGGGTACGGCGAAAGAAGGACCAACTAAGGAAGTACTTTGAAAAGTAAGTACTTGTCGTGTGTCCTATTTATGATTATTCACTTGCATGCTGCTCCATGTGTTTTTCTTTACTGTTGTACTTAATGTTCGTAGGTGGGAAATAACGTTCGTAGGTAGGAAATAACGTTCGCAGGGACAAACAGTGATCGTTTGCCAATAAATACAATCTTTTTAGCTGATATAGGCTTATGATTGTTTTGGTCATGATAATTTGTCTGATTGAACGAAGTTTAAGACATTGTTGTCTAGACGTCTTTGCAATTTGAATAAATTGCTAAATAGATTCAGTGGAATGTAAGGAGAGGACACTCAGCAGCTGTTTACACATCTGGACTCAGGAGCATTAGTGTGGAACACCAGAGAAACTTGGCCAAAAAAGGTAAGCATTGCATTTTGAGTAAAAGGGAATTTTAATCATGTCTTCAACTTGGTTCTCTTCCTAAACAGACAATTGTACACCACTTGAAAGCAATGTTTCATATTCCTATTTCTGGCCACAAATATCTGTGTGCTAAGTATACCTTTTGTTTCTTTCTCATAGGGGATAAAAGACGCAGACAACAGGGTTGCCAGGACCCCCAACCTCGCAGGGACACCCAACCTCACCGGGACCCCCAAACTTGGCGGGACCCCCAACCCTGCCAGGACCCCCAACCTCAATGCGAACCCAGCCCCAGCGTCACTGAGGATGTGGAGGAAAGAGAGGTGGAGGAAGTGGGAGAGTGTACCTCACCAGGTGAGTGTCTGACACCCCAGCTTCAGGTAATCTATGTATGCCTGCATATTTCTAAATACATGTTTTTTAACACATTTTTAGGTGATGTTCTGGTTGTGGAAGAAGAAGCAGACCGTTTCACGATGGACAGCGCCCAAAGGCTCATTGGGCAGATCATGTGCTGGAATGGCGAAATCGATGCCATGCGGAATGGCCTGGACAGAATGCAGCAGGAAATGAAGAACATGATAGATGTTTTGGGTAGAATATAAACCCTTTTTACCTCAAAAAACATTTATCATGTTCTTCTTTTCCTGCTGCATGATGATGTCCACATTCAAATTTGGATACGTTGAACTTTGTAAGCTCCCTCTGTTATGTTTTTAAACATGGTTATTTTCGAAAAAAAAAAATTATATATATATATATATATTTTCTTTTAAAAATAAAAACTAAAAAAAAAAATATATAGATATTGCTTTTAAAGAAAAAGAAATATATATATATATATATATATTTGCTTAAAAAAATTATATATATATATATATATATATATATATATATATATATATATATATTTATATATATAATTTTGCTTTTAAAAATAAATAAATAAATAAAAAACATATGTGTGATATTTGCATATTTTTGAGAAGTTTTACTTTGTACGTTCCAGTTAGTTATGCAAGTTCTGTTTTAGAACATGCCTGTTTGTGAAAATAATGTAAAAAATAACGCACATGAATGTGCACAGATAAAAGAATTTAAAACAAAAATAATGTGTGGTTTCTTATTTCAATGCTCCATACCAGTATATTTGTTAAGGTATTGTAGTTACATTGACAGTGTACTCTAAAATGTGTGTAGCCGAGACACAGCACAATGTAATAGTTAGCTCAAAGCGAGATTGTCATCTCATGTTGCAAATCAGGTTGGTTTGCACTAGTGGCAAAAATGACAAAGATCAAGGCTATTTGCAAAGCTAGTAAACACAGACAACAGTAGTTCAAAGGAAATATTATTTTATTAATAAGTCAAATAATTAATCAGCAAGTAAATTTTGCTGCCAAGGCACTGCCCCTCTACCGACAAAGTAGTCCATATATTATTCACGGACAAGACGGGCATTCTGGGAGCCCAAACCAGCATGTGCACTTTCCAGAGCTGGCATCACAGCCTCTTCAGCTGGTTAGGAAAAAGGCTCATCACTTTGCCCTGAGGCAATGTAGCAGGAAGCATTCCTCCTTAAAAAATTATGGAGGATGCAGCAGCATAAAACTACATGATTCATTTTATATTCTGCCAAGTTAATGGCAGTTAAAAAGAGCCTAAACCTACTGGAAAGAATGCCAAATGCATTTTCCATGACCCTTCGGGCACGGGAGAGGCGATACTTAAAAATTCTTTGTTCGGGGGTGAGGTTCCTCATTGGAAACGGTTTTAGAATATGTTCCCCCAAAGAAAAGGCCTCATCTGCCACAAAGACAAAATTTAGTCCCTCAATATTGTCTTGAGCATTTGGCAAATGTAAGGTCCCTTTTTGTAGACGATCATAAAATTCTGTATGCAGCATCACACCTCCATCAGAGTGGCGTCCATTAATCCCAACATCAACATAAACTCATAGTTGGCTGACACCACAGCAAGCAGAACTATACTGAAAAACCCTTTATAATTAAAAAAATATGAGCCTGAGATTGGTGGTCGGACTATCCTCACATGTTTTCCATCAATGGCACCTCAACAGTTGGGGAAATTCCATAAATTTTCAAACTGGGCCGCCACATCCTTTCATTGCTGGGTGTTTGAAGGAAACTGTGGAGTCAAACAAATAAAAAAATATTAAGACTTGAGCACATAAAATTGCAACCATATTTGACACAAACATTGTGGGGCAACATAATATTATAACATTTAAATGTGTATTTACAAAAAAAGGATAGGTAATATGCTCCCTCACCCCCTTTGGTGGCACATTCTAAAAATGTTAGGGGGGGGAGTTAAATGGGTAGGTGTTTTTGACAAGTAAACCTCTACACTTCCATGAGAGCTAAATGCATTAAAAATTAAGTTTAATTTTGCATGACCATCCATCTTTAGAAGATTGGCAGGCCAGTGGACAGGTAAGAAGTGGCATAATCCACAAATAAGAATGCACATTGTCCAAATCTATACACATTTTGACATACATCGGACAAAATAATAACAATGTTAGTTAATTATGATGATTCGTTATAATAAAGTTAAAAACCCAGGAAGTCAGCACAGCACAGGGATGGTGATAGCCTCTCATAATAAACACAGCACGGGAATGGTGGGAGGCCCTCATAATGAACACAGCACAGGGATGGTGGGAGCCCCTCATAAAGAATACAGCACAGGGATGGTGGGAGCCCCTCATAATGAAAACAGCACAGGGATGGTGGAAGCCCCTTATAATGCTAAAGTCATCCTAACGAATGTATAATTTGTACCTTTGGAAGGTAATCAGGCAGGTCCTTGCACTACATGCTTTTGAGAATTTATGCAGCAATCTTAACTAAAAAAATAAGGTATACTGTGTATGTGTTTATCAAAATCAGCAGATAGATTAGTTCTATCGATTGACTGTTTTTCATTTTATTTTTTTTTGGGGGGGGGGGATAAGTGTTTGCATCACCAAAAAGGGAGTCTTGCACTCTGCAAGAATTTAAAGGACAGGAATAAGATGGGGACACATTTTAGGGGGTGTTTGGGGTAAACATAAAAATGAAGCATAAAAAATACAGTGTTAAGTTACTAGGCTAGGTGTGTATGGGCCCAGGGTAGCATGCTGGGGAGGTTAGTGAAGGAAAATATGCATGTAGGCCACCAAAAAGGTTACAGCATGCATGAGGACAAAGAGGACATTCATTCACAGCATATTACAAAAATGGGAAGGATGGAATACAAAATTTAGAAAACACATTAGAAAACATGAAGGTGATATTAAAGCAAAAAACTTACACGAATATAGTCCTTCTGCAGGACTTGGATAATAGCACTACATGTCTCAGGAATAATGACTCCCAGAGCCTGGGGAGAGATACCAGTGGTAAACTTGATATCCTGGAGACTCCTAGAGAAAAGGAAAAAATACTGCGCTACCACTATACCAGTAAAACCCCCCAAAAAGCAGCAGTTTAACTGTGAAATGCACACCAAAAATATCAAATGTAAAGAAAAAAAACGCGCTAAAATATAAATGTATATAAATGATTCATACATATGTTACAATCATAAAATTTAAATCTGAAAATTCCTCTTGGGAAATCACACCAAAGAAATTCCAAACTAGTGCAATGATCAAAAAAATATATAAAAAAACAGTGATGTCCATATAAATTGAATGTGAGTCAGTATATGCATATGATCTTGACTGAAAAAAACAGAGTCTTCAAATGAAAATAAGAAAAAAGTCCAAAAGGAAAGCCCCTCAATATAGCACAAACAAGGACTTGGTAGTGAAGATTAAATTGACACAGTGATCCGCCAGCACATAGATTTTGCGCTTACCACAAAGCAAGCAATAAAAGCCTGTATGCAGTCCAAGCAAGGGATGTCCAGCTGATGTTATGACTTGTCTGTATACAGCGTGGCTACGGAGGTACAGCAGGGAACCCAAACACTCAAGCTCAAAGGCATGTAGATAAAGGAGAAATGGCCATAGTGTAAATCTGGATCATCCCGACTTCAACACAAGAGCCACCATCAGCTGTCACCCCGACTTCATGACATAGTTACCCGGACAACAGCCACCAGTACAACGGGCTAAGAAGGCAGTGACAGCTGGGGAATCTGCACAACAGTATATGCATATGATCTTGACTGAAAAAAAAAACAGAGACTTCAAATGAAAATAAGAAAAAAGTCCCAAAGGAAAGCCCCTCAATATAGCACAAACGAGGACTTGGTAGTGAAGATTAAATTGACACACCACTCACAGTGATCCGCCACCACATAGATTTTGCGCTTACCGCAAAGCAAGCAATAAAAGCCTGTATGCAGTCCAAGCAAGGGATGTCCAGCTGATGTTATGACTTGTCTGTATACAGCGTGGCTACGGAGGTACAGCAGGGAACCCAAACACTCGAGCTCAAAGGCATGTAGATAAAGGAGAAATGGCCATAGGTTAATTTTGGATCATCCCGACTTCAACACAAGAGCCACCATCAGCTGTCACCCCAACTTCATGACATAGTTACCTGGACAACAGCCACCAGTACAACGGGCTAAGAAGGCAGTGACAGCTGGGGAATCAGCACATCCCTGTGTGGAGAACTCCAAGCCCATAAACAGCACCCTCTTTCCTAGGATTGCGCAACATGGCTGGTTGCCCTACAAATGGTCAGAAACGCAAAGTGACGCACGGAACTGGAAACCGCAAATCTGCACTGACCAAATGTCTACTAATTAGAAATTAGCAGAAGGAGCCCAAAGGTGACGCCGGAGAATTGAACGTCTTCTTTTGAAGTGTCGTCAGTACATTGTTACGTCACTACGTTCGTGTTTGTTGCCTAAAAGTCCGATCGTCTGTATGCAATAGAAGTTCGAGGACAACGCCCTTTGTACAAAAATCCACGGGAAAGTTTGTACAAGGTCCGATCGTGTGTATGGGGCTTAAGATTAGACTCAAAGGAGTCGTATAGGGAGTGGTTGTTAGGTTTGTTGTTTGTGTGTGTTTGTGAGGTTTATATATATATATATATATATATATATATATATATATATATATATATATATATATTTTTTTTTTTTTTTCTCTATTATCCTATGGGCTCTGTAAAAATATGTTCCTTAAGGGCCAGTTCACACCATAGAAACGCAGTCTGGATGCGTTCCAGGTGCTTTTCTGCATGCACGTTTTTGATGTGTTCCAGTGCGTTTTTGATGCGTTTTTGGTGCGTTTTTTTATGCAGTCCAGTGCTTTTTTTCCCCCTCTTTTTTAATTAAGGACAAGTATGTTGCAGTGTGTTTTTGGTGCATTTAGGTGCGTTCCAGTGCATTTTTGATGCGTTTTACAGAGTTCCAGTACAGTCCAGTGCAGAAAAAAATGCAGCATGTTCTACTTTTTTTCTGGAACTCACTGGAACTGCAAGCACTGGTGTGAACTATGCCATTGAAAACCATATAACCTACTTTCCATGCGTTTTTGATGCAGAATAAAAACGCACTGGACTGCATGTGGTGTGAACTGGACCTTAATGCTAGAGGATTAAATGTATACAATACAAACTAGAACTCACGCTAATGGAATAATAAACAAGAAATGAGTGGAATAATGAATAAAGTGGTGCGAGAAAATATGAAGACCACAGCAGCTATTACAAAGGTGCTAAAACCTTAAAGAATAAATGTACAGATTGTTAACAGCGCTAGTGGAAAATAAGTGCTAACATATAATAAATGTAAATATAATCACAATTAAAGTGCAAAGTGCAATAATATAATACTGAATCATGATACAATAAATAAAGTGCCAAGTGCTTCCAACGGCAATTCACGCAGCCAGGTAGAAACGAGTCTCAGAGAACACACTCAAAGGACACAGTCCCCTATTGTGACCCCACTCACCAGAACTTATGGATCCTCAGCTTTGTCCACTTAGTCCACAGGTCAGAAATGCTTAGTGGGGTTGTGGTTCCAAAGTCAGAGAGGCTTCCCCAGACAATTTTCATGCGGACCGTGGAGGATAATATATATTTGAAAAAGAGAAAAAAGTGGCATAGTGAAGTACTATCGGCACTGGATTACTGCGCATTTAAAGTGGAGGTCCGCTGAAAAAAATAAATAAAAGCCAGCAGCTACAAATACTGCAGCTGCTGACTTTTAATATATGGACACTTAATATATGGACACTTACCTGTCCAGGGAGCCCACGATGTCGGCAGCTGAAGCCGATCCGTCCTTTGGCTCTCGGCTGCTGCTGCCCAGGGCTGATCCTGGACGGGGTGCACAGGGTGCAGTGCACCCGGGCGCCACAGAGGTGGAGGCGCTGCAGCACCAGAGAGCTCCCCTCCCTCCTCCTCTCTTTGTCCATAGGCATCTCTCTCTGCTGGTCACCGCAGCCGCCGCCGCTTTGTTTTTTGCCGAAGCGAAGCCAATCCCCCCTACCTCCTCCTGTCAGAGGAGGAGAGCGGAGATAGCTGGAGATCAGAGTGGCTGTGTCTCTGTGTGCAGAGAGACCAGCTGCGCAGTGACGTCACGAGGGCGGTGGTCCGTGCCCTTGTTGCAGACAGTTCTCCTCCTCCTGTGTCTCACTCCCACCTGCTGCCCAAGCCTGACATGCTCTGTTCTCCACCCGGGCGGCACGGCTGCACACTGTCCTCTCCTCTCCAGCTGCCGCCTGGGTGTTTTTTAATTAGCTCAATGGAGGAGGTGGTTTGTCGGGGGTCTATACTAATGGAGGAGGGGGAGTTGTCCTGGGGGGTCTATACTAATGGAGGGGGGGTTGTCCTGGGGGGTCTATACTAATGGAGGGGGGTTTGTACTGGGGGGTCTATACTAATGGAGGGGGGGTTGTCCTGGGGGGTCTATACTAATGGAGGGGGGTTGTCATGGAGGGGTCTGTACTAATGGAGGGGGGGTGGTTTGTTCTGGGGGTCTATACTAATAGAGGGGGGGTGATTTGTTCTGGGGGGGGTCTGTACTAATGTAGGGTGGGTGGTTTGTCCAGGGGGATTTATACTAATGTAGGGGGGTGGTTTGTCCTGGGGGGTCTGTACTAATGGAGGGGGGGTGGTTTGTCCTGGGGGGTCTGTACTAATGAAGGGGGGTGGTTTGTTCTGGGGGGTCTGTTCTAATAGAGGGGGGTGGTTAGTCCTTGGGGGGTCGGTACTAATGAAGGGGTGGGTGGTTTGTCCAGGGGGGGTCTGTACTAATGGAGGGGGGTGGACTGTCCTTGGGGGTCGGTACTAATGAAGGGGTGGGTGGTTTGTCCAGGGGGGTCTATACTAATGGAGAGGGGGTGGTTTGTCCTGGGGGGTGTGTACTAATGGTGAGGGGGTGGTTTGTCCTGGGGGGTCTGTACTAATGGAGGGGGGTGGTTTGTCCTGGGGTCTGTACTAATGGAGGGGGGGTGGTTTGTCCTGGGGGGTCTGTACTAATGGTGGTGGGGTGGTTTGTTCAGGGGGTTCTGCACTAATGGGGGGTGGTTTGTTCTGGGGGGTTGTACTAATGGAAGGGGGGTGGTTTGTTCTGGAGGGGTCTGTACCAATGTAGGGGGGTGGTTTGTCCGGGGGGGTCTGTACTAATGGAGGGGGGTGGTTTGTTCTGGGGGTCTGTACTAATGAAGGGGAGGGGGTTTGTCCTGGGGGTCTGTACTAATGGAGGGGGGGCGGTTTGTCCAGGGGGGTCTGTACTAATTTGAGGGGGGTGGTTTGTTCTGGGGGGTCTGTACTAATGGAGGGGGGCGGCACGGCTGCACACTGTCCTCTCCTCTCCAGCTGCCGCCTGGGTGTTTTTTAATTAGCTCAATGGAGGAGGTGGTTTGTCGAGGGTCTATACTAATGGAGGAGGGGGAGTTGTCCTGGGGGGTCTATACTAATGGAGGGGGGGTTGTCCTGGGGGGTCTATACTAATGGAGGGGGGTTTGTACTGGGGGGTCTATACTAATGGAGGGGGGGTTGTCCTGGGGGGTCTATACTAATGGAGGGGGGGTTGTCATGGAGGGGTCTGTACTAATGGAGGGGGGGTGGTTTGTTCTGGGGGTCTATACTAATAGAGGGGGGTGATTTGTTCTGGGGGGGTCTGTACTAATGTAGGGTGGGTGGTTTGTCCAGGGGGATTTATACTAATGTAGGGGGGTGGTTTGTCCTGGGGGGGTCTGTACTAATGGAGGGGGGGTGGTTTGTCCTGGGGTGTCTGTACTAATGGAGGGGGGTGGTTTGTTCTGGGGGGTCTGTTCTAATAGAGGGGGGGTGGTTAGTCCTTGGGGGGTCGGTACTAATGAAGGGGTGGGTGGTTTGTCCAGGGGGGGTCTGTACTAATGGAGGGGGGTGGACTGTCCTTGGGGGTCGGTACTAATGAAAGGGTGGGTGGTTTGTCCAGGGGGGTCTATACTAATGGAGAGGGGGTGGTTTGTCCTGGGGGTGTGTACTAATGGTGAGGGGGTGGTTTGTCCTGGGGGGTCTGTACTAATGGAGGGGGGTGGTTTGTCCTGGGGTCTGTACTAATGGAGGGGGGGTGGTTTGTCCTGGGGGGTCTGTACTAATGGTGGTGGGGTGGTTTGTTCGGGGGGTTCTGCACTAATGGGGGGTGGTTTGTTCTGGGGGGGTTGTACTAATGGAGGGGGGGGTGGTTTGTTCTGGAGGGGTCTGTACTAATGTAGGGGGGTGGTTTGTCCGGGGGGTCTGTACTAATGGAGGGGGGTGGTTTGTTCTGGGGGTCTGTACTAATGAAGGGGAGGTGGTTTGTCCTGGGGGTCTGTACTAATGGAGGGGGGGCGGTTTGTCCAGGGGGGGTCTGTACTAATTTGAGGGGGGTGGTTTGTTCTGGGGGGTCTGTACTAATGGAGGGGGGTGGTTAGTCCTGGGGGTCTGTACTAATGGAGGGGGCTGGTTTGTCCCGGGGGGTCTGTACTAATGGAGGGGGGGTGGTTTGTCCCGGGGGGTCTGTACTAATGGAGGGGAGTGATTTGTCCCGGGGGTCTGTACTAATGGAGTGGGGGTGGTTTGTCCCGGGGGTCTGTACTAATGGGGGGTAGTTTGTTCTGGGGGATCTGTACTAATGGAGGGGGTGGTTTGTTTTGGGGGTCTGTACTAATGGAGGGAGGGTGGTTTGTCCTGGGGGGTCTGTACTAATAGAGGAGGGTGGTTTGTCCAGGGGGTCTGTACTAATAGAGGGGGGTGGTTTGTTCTGGGGGGTCTGTACTAATGGAGGGGGGGTGGTTTGTTCTAGGGAGTCTGTACTAATGTAGGGGGGTGGTTTGTCCGGGGGGGTCTGTACTAATGGGGGGTGGTTTGTTCTGGGGGTCTGTACTAATGAAGGGGGGGTGGTTTGTCCTGGGGGGGGTCTGTACTAATGGAGGGGGGTGGTTTGTCCAGGGGGTTCTATACTAATGGAGGGGGGGTTTGTCCCAGGGGTCTGTACTAATGAAGAGGGGGTGGTTTGTCCTAGGGGTCTGTACTAATGGGGGGTGGTTTGTTCTGAGGAGTCTTTGCTAATGGAGGGGGGTGGTTTGTTTTGGGGGGTCTGTACTAATGGAGGGGGGTGGTTCTGTACTAATGGAGGGGGTGGTTTGTCCTGAGGGGTTCTGTACTAATGGAGGGGGGGTGGTTTGTCCTGAGGGGGGTCTGTACTAATGGAGGGGTGGTTGGTTTGTCCTGAGGGGGGTCTATACTGATAGAGGGGGGTGTTTTGTCCTTGGGGGGCTGTACTGAGGGAGGGGTTTATACTTAGTGGGGGGTCTGCACTGATGGAGGGGGGTCTATACTTAGTCGAGGGGGGTCTGTACTGAGGGGTGACTATAGTTGGTGGAGGGGGGATGATACCATGTTTTACCGCACCTGGTGACACCCCTCTCCCTCTCCTCTTCACGTGTGCTGCTGTAATAGTGAGTGGCACACTATGTTTCTTCCCCCGCCTTCATATTGGCCAGGGAAGAAAAAAAATGGAGCAAAGAAGAGGATTGTGGGATATGTAGTCCAGAGGACTGGCAGCCCCACTGTAACATGGAAACTGCAGCCCACACAGCATGCTCAGCTGAATGGGAGAGAGAGAGCCAGGAGCCCGGGAAATCTTTCAGGGAAGTACACCCAGGACTCCAGAGGGAGAGGATAGTGCTGAGGGAACACCATCAGAGAGAGAACCCCGCAGCCCTGCGCCACCAGAGGAAAAGCCACACAGCCTAGTGCCATCCCAGGCGGAGAAAGGAATGGAGTCATTGCCAGAATACAGATATGGGTGCTACCAAGCGGAGTCGCCACGGTCAATTCAGAGTGAGCTGACTCCTGATCAAAGGAACCGTTGTTGCTGTATCGCTGGGTCAGGTGAGAGGGCCGATCGGCCATTATTTACTAAAATCCATAGGAACTGCAATCTCTGACCATCTCTTGTAACATGTCTGTAGTCTCTGACCATCTCTTGTAACATGTCTGTAGTCTCTGACCATCTCTTGTAACATGTCTGCAGTCTCTGACCATCTCTTATATCATGTCTGCAGTCTCTGACTGTCTCCTGTACTATGTCTGCAGTCTCTGACCATCTCCTGTACTATGTCTGCAGTCTCTGACCATCTCCTGTATTATATCTCCAGTCTCTGACCATCTCTTGTATCATGTCTGCAATCTGTGACCATCTCCTGTAGTATGTCCGCATTCTCTGACCATCTCCTGTACTATGTCTGCAGTCTCTGACCATCTCTTGTAACATGTCTGCAGTCTCTGACCATCTCTTGTAACATGTCTGCAGTCTCTGACCATCTCTTGTATCATGTCTGCAGTTTCTGACCATCTCTTGTATTATGTCTGCAGTCTCTGACCATCTCTTGTATTATGTCTGCAGTCTCTGACCATCTCCTGTACCATGTCTGCAGTCTCTGACCATCCCCTGTACTATGTCTGCAGTCTCTGACCATCTCCTGTGTTATATCTCCAGTCTCTGACCATCTCTTGTATCATGTCTGTAATCTCTGACCATCTCCTGTAGTATGTCTGCATTCTCTGACCATCTCCTGTACTATGTCTGCAGTCTCTGACCATCTCTTGTAACATGTCTGCAGTCTCTGACCATCTCCTGTAACATGTCTGCAGTCTCTGACCATCTCTTGTATCATGTCAGCAGTCTGTGACCATCTCTTGTACCATGTCTGCAGTCTCTGACCATCTCTTGTATCATGTCTACAGTCTCTGACCATCTCTTGTATTATGTCTGCAGTCTCTGACCATCTCTTGTATTATGTTTGCAGTCTCTGACCATCTCCTGTACTATGTCTGGGGGCTCTTTCTAACAGACTCTCTAACAGAAACCCTCTGTGTGTGCATCAGAGAGACTCCCCTCCAGGTCTCATTAGTGTACGCTCTTCCTGTATTTTCTTTACTGTTAAAAGATCATGGGAGGATCCTAGGGTAACGAAGACTTCTTAGGGGAGCATCTCTGTGTTATGTCGTTGCCATAGTAACATTTGTAAAGGGGAGGAGTTGGTAAAGATGACCACGCCCACGTGGGGGCACCAGAAATATTTCTGCACCCAGGCGTCTGTGACCCTAGGATCGGCCCTGCTGCCACCGCCATCCTCGGTAAGGGAATAAGGAAGTGAAGCCATGCGGCTTCACTTCCTGGTTCCCTACTGCACATGCGCGAGTCACGCTGCATGTACTCTCAGGTCCCTGCTGTGTTCTGTGTCTCACAGAATACAGCGGGGGAGGAAGGGGGAGGCGCCGGAAGTGGCATAGGTCACCGCAAGCGCCGCGGTGAGCTATGCCAGGAAGTGGGAGCAAATACCTGTATTAGACAGGTATCTGCTCCCTCCTCCCCACTGAAAGGTGCCAAATGTGACACCAGAGGGGGGAGGAATCCAAAAAGTGGAAGTTCCATTTTTGGGTGGAACTCCACTTTAACAAAGATGGCTTGAAAAAAACAGGCATCAGTGTGTTCCGGGTTTGCATCTGCAGCGTGCGTTCCACGGATACCGGAAGTTGCATCACTGGTACGTAAAACCGGAAATGCGTCAACGCATTTCATCCCTCCTCCGGGGCGTCATCAAGGACATCACCTACGGTTCTTGTAAGGCGAAATTTATATGCAAGGAAGCGGGTGTCTCCAAGCTAAATGGCCAATCGTGTGCGAAGAAAACCACCTGGTGTAATTAAACACCCACATCACTTCCTGTTAATAGCCATAAATATAACAAAACTTTATTGACAAACGATATTTGTAAAAAACATTTTTTTAAAATTTTGATAATAACAAACTATAAAATTAATTAGTATATAGAAGTTCATACAATAAACAAGATCATTGATTACCAAAAAAGATGGTCAGCAAGAATAACTAATAAAATTGAAAATAAAATAAAAAATAAAAATAAACATAAAAATAAAATGAAAATAAAATAAAAATAAAAACAAAAATGAAAATGAAAATAAAAATAGATATAAAAATATGAAAATAAATGTAAAAATGAAAAGAAAAAGAAAAAGAAAATAAAATAAAAATAAAAATGAAAATAAAATAAAAATGTAAATAAAATAAAAATGAAAATAAAATTACAATAAAAATAAAATTAAATTAAAATTAAAATATATAAATATATATTATTTATATATTTATAATATTTATTTATTTCAATTTTAATTTATTTTTATTTTTATTATAATTTTATTTACATTTTTATTTTATTTTTTTATTTTCATTTTTACATTTATTTTCATATTTTTATATTTATTTCTATTTTTGATTTTATTTTATTTTTATTTTCATTTTATTTTATTTTTATTTTTTATTTTATTTTCATTTGTATTAGTTATTCTTGCTGACCATTTTTTTAAATCAATGATCTTGTTTATTGTATTGTATTGTATTGTATTTTATTGAACTTCTATATACTAATTAATTTTATAGTTTGGTATTATCAAAATTTAAAAAAATATATTTTTACAAATATTGTTTGTTATATTTATGGCTATTAACAGGAAGTGATGTGAATGAAGGGAAGTGGGTGTTTAATTACACCAGATGGTTTTCCTCGCACACGATTGGCCATTTAGCTTGGAGACACCCACTCCCTTGCCTAGGGATCATGGAACACACGGTATCCGTGGAACACACACTGCAGATGCAAACCTGGAACACACTGATGTCTGTTTTTTCAAGCCGGCTCGTGAGTGGCGTTTGTTAAATGCGCAGTAATTCAGTGGCGGTAGTACTTTACTATGCTACTTTTTTTTCTTTTTCAAATATATATTATCCTCCACGGTCCACATGAAAATTGTCTGGGGAAGCCTCTCTGATTTTGTAACCACAACCCCACTATGCATTTCTGACCCATGGCCGTGGCTGATGATCTCCGAAGCCTGGATAGGAATCTCGCGATTAAGGGAACTGGTGGAAAAATGTATCCCAGCTTGAAATTCCATGGGTGGGTCAGACATTCTATTCCCTCGGCCGATGGGAAAGCCGCTCTTGACAGAAATCTCCGACATTTGTTGTTCGCAGGAGTAGCTGCTAAGTCGATCTCCGATATTCCCCAAGTTTTTGAAAGGAGAGAAAAGGCCTGTTGGCTCAATGACCACTCATTGTTCGAAAGAAGTTCCCTGCTAAAATAGTCTGCCAGCATGTTCTGGGCTGCTGGGACATACACTGCTCTCAGGTCCATCAGATGCACTTGGGTGAACTTTTTCCATTAATGTGCGACTCCTCGTACCCCCTTGCCTCTGAATATATGCTACAGCAACTCTGTTGTCCATCTGAATCAGAATGCTCTTCCCTGCCAGGTATGGAGCAAAGGCCAGAAGCGCCTGAAAGGCTGCTCTGAGCTCCAGTATATTTGATACTATACCGTGAGCTTGAAACTGCCACTGCCCTTGGGCTGCTAGATTTTGGTAATGAGCTCCCCATCCCTTCTGGCTGGCATCTGAAGTAACCACTTCTGGCTGTGGAGGGACTATAGATTTGTACCTCTTGAGGTTGCTGGAATGCGTCCATCACCACATTGATTGTTTTACATATCTGTGTATGTAGATTGTCTGAAGCATTGATACTCCATTCCACTGCTTCAGAAAGGAATTCTGCAAGATTCTCGTGTGCCATTGGGACCACTGGATCATGGGCAGAGTTGCAGACATGGAACCCAGGACACTCATACACGCTCTGGCTGGTAGCTGTGATTAGCCTCTGAATTTTTTGGAACAGAGGCATGATCTTCTCCTGAGGAAGCTGTACTCTGTTCTGGATGGTGTCCAGTTTCCGCCCCCAGAAATACCATCTTCTGTGTGGGCTGGAGCTTGCTCTTCTACAAGTTCACTAGCCAACCGAAAACTTGCAGGGTTGATAGTAAGACCTCTCGGTGCTGCATCAGCACCTGGCGACTTTCTGCTAGAAGTAGTATGTCATCCAGATAATGGTGTACTCTTAGGCCTCTCTCTCTAAGGTATGCAATGACGGCAGAAGAATTTTGGTGAAGTTCCTGGGAGCCGATGAGATGCAGAAGGGTAGGCATTGGAACTGGAAGTGATGTTGGTTGATTTAAAAGTGGAGAAATTTTTGAAAGGCAGGATGTATTGGGATATAAAGCTAGGCGTCCGATAAATATACGGACAGCATCCAATCTTCTAGATTCACAGCTAATAGTATGGACTGGAGGCTTTCCATTTTGAAGGATTCTAATTTGATGTTTCGGTTTAGTCTCTTTAAGTACAGCACTGGTCGTAAATACCCCGTTTTCTTTTTTACAAGAAAAGGGGGGAGTAGAATCCTCTGCCTCTTTGACATAGCGGAACCTCCAAGATGGCCTCCTTTTGTTTTAATTCTGTTATGTACTTTAGAAGGATCCTTCTCTTGCCTGGAGAAGACGGGAGTTTGGTTGGAAGAAAGTGGTTTCTGGGAATCCTGTTTAAGAATCTCCACTTGTGACCGAACTTGATCGTGGAAATGGTCCAAGGCTCCTTGATGTTCTCTGATCATATTTGGTGAATTTTTTGAGTCTGGCGCCCACCCTCGGAGGATGGGCGGGCGTATTTTCAAAAAGACGTCTGCTGTTCACCAGAATCGGTGGCCTTGGTTTTCCGCATCCTCAGGAAGGATGACTGTGTGTTCCTCCAGTTTCGCTTAAACTCTTTACCTGGTCTATAGGTTTTGGCTTCTCTGTATCTTTCGGCAGGATTACCCTTGTAGGCAGGACCTCTTGATCTCTTGGGTCTCCTGTCAGAGGGCATGAGGCCCGATTTTCCCCCCGTCACCTTGGAAATGGCTACATCCAATTTGGAGCCAAAGATATTAGAACCATCATAGGGAATTTTGCACCAATTTGTTTCTGATGCTGCGTCGGCTACCCAAGGTTCTAGCCACAAAGCTCTCCTTGCCATCACTGAGGCTAACATTGCCCAGGCCGAGCACCTGATAACATCCACGGAGGCTTCTGGGATGAAATTGCCTGCCAATCTAAGTTCCTGCAGAGAGGTAATTACTTTCTCTGCTCCTTCCTGAAGAGATTTTTCGATATTGGAAGCCCAGCCCGAGATGGCTCTACCAACTGCTGCTGTGGTGACTGCTGGTCTACAAGCGCCTCCTGCCGTGGAGTAGGCTTTTTTAAGTTCCAGATCAATCTTCCGATCTAAAACGTCCCGGAAGGAGACAGCCTCCTCGATGGGTAGGGTGACATGTCTTACCAGGCACATTAGGGAGGCATCCACAATAGGAGCGTTAATTAAGGAGTTGACCTTAGGCTCCTTTAAAGGGTACATTTTGGCTAGTCTATTATTAAGGCCAGGCCTCTTGTCAGATCTTTCCCATTCGTCTTTGATTAAATCATCTAATTCCTCAATGAAAGGGAAGGTCTCTGGGTCCCTCTTCAGGTTTGGAAAAGATTTCCGGGTTTTCTGAGGTGCTTCCTCAGATTCCTCCCAACCTATGGCCTCCTTGACATTTTGCAAAGGGTTCAACCAGAGTGAAGTCAAAACTTGCTGGTACTTTTAGATCCTCGCTCTCTGAAGGGGATTCTGGTTCTATCCCCACATCGACTGCTGAGCGAGGAGGAGCCACGGAAGAAGTGCTTGGTCTGGCCCGGCCGGCAGGGGTGTTGTTGATTCCATTATGGATTCTCGCACAGATTCCCGAAATAGTTTAGTCACTTCTCTGACATCTGATTCTCTTTCTTTCGTGGCTTCATTAAGGCACGTGCGACATGCTAATTTATCTGGCAAAGCGGTGGTGCCACATACCCAGCAGGTATTAGCTGCAGGACGGGTGTGCTGGCTTCGCCCGTGACGTGATGAAGGTGATCTTCTATGACGTGTTTGGCTACATCGTGAGCGACTGTGGCGTGAGTGACCATGGCGAGAAGGACTATGGCGTGAGTGCCTATGACGAGAGGAGGAGAGTGACCGGCTTCTGTGGGATCTTCTTCTTGAGGTATGGCTTGATCGTTCTTTGCGTCTTGATTTAGACCTGGAAGGGCTGTCAGAAGGTGTCTTATTAGAAGATATGCTCTCTTTTTTTCTCTCTTCAATACTTACCACTGAAGGCGGACAGCCTCTTACCTTATAGGCTGTGGGTGGTCTGCTTGGGCAGTGGTCTCCATGAGCGGTGAGTATGACAGCAGGCAGGAAACAGAAGAAGTCTGGAAGGGATTTAGAAAAATCGCGGCAAAATGACGCTTCGCGCATGCGCAGACCAGTCGCGATGGCTCCGGCACCATCTTAGAAACTGGAAAAAGCTCAGAACGACCCCATCTCCTCCTCCCGCGCATGCGCAATGCAGGGCGAGACACGCGGTGGCCATGACAGACCTGACAGAGCGCTGTGGGACTACAGGTCCCAGTAGGAAAGAAAGCAGAAGGAGGAGAAAAATAACTGAAAGTAAAAGTGGAGACCACTGCAATCTTTGAAGCTTCTTTAAATCTTACTTTTGTGCCAGATGTTCTGTGCTGATGCCCCTGAGACCACCAGAGCGGGGTTCCCTCCATGGAAGCTCCTTTAGAGACTGTATAGGAGGGACTTCCAAACAGGAGAGGCTTGAACCTGCTGGTGCGATGCGGTAAGAGGCTTTGTCCATCCATCTTGTCAGGTGAGGATAAAAAAGAGAATGGTGGGGGTCATCTCTCTTCAACTTTTATAGCTAGACCAATCCTGTCAGGTTGTGGAGGCGGAGTCACAACCCAGTCTGTGCTGCCATGAAGGCGTCAGAAAATGTGTATTATGTGGTCTATTCATTAAACACGGGGCAAGACTAA
Source organism: Lithobates clamitans (assembly GCA_037952925.1). NCBI lineage: Eukaryota > Metazoa > Chordata > Amphibia > Anura > Ranidae > Lithobates > Lithobates clamitans. The sequence goes on from JBBGZY010000900.1 coordinate 337,269, forward strand.
AAAAGGAAAAAGGGAACTGATTAACCCTACTTTTAAAAGATATAGCAAAACTGCAAAAACTGCATAAACAAAAAACAGCTTTGGACAACTCAGTAGTATTAACAAATAAGCGACTGGAACTACAAACTTTATTAAATGAACAAACGCTACGGGTTAGAGATAGAAATTGCACTTTATTTTATCAACAGGGAAAAAAACCTGGCAAGCTCCTGGCAAGAGTCCTGTCCAGATGGCTTTACCCCTTGGTTTTACAAGACACTTAAAGAATCGTTAATTCCAATTATGAAACAGACCTTTAATTCGGTGTCTGCTTCTCAACCTTTTGCCCCACAGGGTATGCAAGCATATATTTAGCTTATTCCTAAACCTGAGAAAGACCATACATTGTGTGGAAACTTATTGAACTTCAATTATATTCGAAGATTATTGCTATTAGACTTACACCAATATTGCCAGCACACATTCACTTAGATTAAGTGTGATTTATAAAGGGACGAGAGGCGAGAGATAATACCTTGAAGACTTTGACACTTGTGGAATACTTTCGGAAGCACACAATCCCATCCTGCCTATTGGCAATTGATGCCAAGAAAGCATTTGACAGGGTGGGATGGTGTTTTTTTGAAGAGACACTAAGGCAGTGGGGAATAGGCCCGGTACTCTTGGAAAAGATAATGGCCCTTTATCATAGTCCAACAGCCAGAATATGCGCTAACAGAGATTTATCCAATATAGTTACAATCTCTAATGGAACCCGACAGGGGTGCCCCTTATCTCCATTGTTGTATATATTGGTTATGGAACATCTGACAACAGCTATTCGAAAAAATTTAGATATACAAGGAATAAAAATTGGGGACAAAGAATATAAAATGTCGGTATATGCAGACAATTTGCTAATATGTATAACAAATCCAGTGGTGACAATAGCAAATTTAATTCAGAAATTCAAACGTTTTGCTGTACTGGGTAATTTTAAAGTAAATTACGATAAATCAGAACCCCTAAATATCACACTATTAAATAATACACTGGAACTTCTCAAAAAAATGTTTTTGTTTAAGTGGCAGAAAAATGCTATTAAATATCTCGGAATATATATTTAACTATCTTCCGATAATGCAAAAAATAACAAAGTCACTCCAACAATATGATAGGGCGATATTCTCCTGGATGGGAAGGATAAACATTGTACAAATGTATATATTGTCAAAGATATTATACATATTTCAGACCATTCCTGTATTCCCCTCAACAAATCTTGAATCAATCACATAAGGCCATAGGGAGTTTCATATGGGCAGGTAAGCCTGCTCGATATAGTAGTGATGTATTAAGTAGGTTAAAAAAGAATGGAGGTTTAGCTCTCCCAGATCTCTCAGTATATCTTGGGTCAGTGTTGATATCTACAGTACCTGACCGCGAGATTTTGTTTCCAGCGTGATCCCATCGCGCTGGTTCTCGGCGACAGGGTACTGTGCATGTCGCGTTGGCTCACTCATCGGGAAAGGAAAACTTTTTTTTCCTTTTGCGATGAGTGACAGGCAATGCTGACAGCTGTCTGGTATGAATCCTGAGGGGGAACGCCGCGCCAAATTTTCAATAAAAAAAAAACGCGTGGGTCCCCCCCAGGGGCATACCAGGCCCTTAGGTCTGGTATGGATTGTAAGGGGAACCCCCCTACGCGGAAAAATCGGCGTGGGGGTCCCCCCAAAATCCATACCAGACCCTTATCCAAGCATGCAGCCCGGCCGGTCAGGAAAGGGGGTGGGGACAAGCGAGCGCCGCCCTCCTGAGCCATACCAGGCCGCATGCCCTCAACATGGGAGGGTGGGTTTCTTGGGGGAGGGGGGCGCCCTGCAGGCCCCCCCACCCCAAAGCACCTTGTCCCCATGTTAATAAAGGAAAAGGGCCTCTTCGTGACAACCAGGGCGCCCCCCTCCCCAAGGCACCCACCCCCCCATGTTGAGGGCATGCGGCCTGGTACGGCTCAGGAGGGGGGGCGCTCGCTCGTCTCCACCCCCTTTCCTAACCGGCCGGGCTGCGTGCTCGGATAAGGGCCTGGTATGGATTTTGGGAGGACTCCCCTTCAGCATAGGGGGGTTCCCCTTACAATCCATACCAGACCTAAGGGCCTGGTATTCCCCTCGGGGGGGAAACCCACGCCTTTTTTTTCATTTAAAATTTGGCGCGGCGTTCCCCCTCATGATTCATACCAGACAGCTGTCAGCAATGCCTGTCACTCATCGCAAAAGGAAAAAAAAGTTTTCCTTTCCCGATGAGTGAGCCATCTCAGCACTGGCTCCCGCGACGGGGCTCGCAGGTGTCAGATCCCGCCGATAACTGCAGCGAGATTGACACAATATCGCGGTCACCTACTGTATGATTGTGGATTGGTTCCATAATGCAGATTGTAAGCAATGGGTGAAATTGGAGGAAGAAGTCACAGCCATGAAATTGAAATCATTACCATGGATAACTAAGAAGCATCAGTCTCCTAGGGGGGATATGCCTTCTTTGGTTGTTTCAACATTGAAGGTTTGAAATGGATTAATGAAGAGAGGGATAGGGTCTACATATATACAGTATCTCACAAAAGTGAGTACACCCCTCACATTTTTGTAAATATTTTATTAAATAAATATATTTAAATGTACCCCTGATTGATTGGAAAAAACCAATTGATACATAAGGTAAGGTAATAATGCAATTATAAAAATAGGGGGACAACTATTGGCTCATAATCCCATAAATCCCACAGGATTTTACCAATCAATCAGGGATACAGTTACTTACTATAGAGACATGCCATAATTGAATTTTATTTTTTATAGTGTTTACAGTATGAACTAATTATGTTATTATTTTTACTTCTGTCATATTTTATATACAATTAAACCATTGAATTCCAATTGATATCATGTAATGCTTTTTTATACAACGTTTTTCACTCTATTTTTATTTTAGGTACCTGACATATTCATTGTTATTGTGTTATCTCCCGGGGTGCATGCCTCATATAAAGTCCCACCCTTTTTTCTTTTTCTTTAATGTTCAAATTATCGGGGATGGAGGCGCTTGACTCTACACACCTTGCGCCTCATGCAAAGTCCCACCTTGTTGCTCTGTTTTTATCTTTATTCACATAAAAGGGATGGAAGCATGCACCCTTACCCAAAGTAGATTATCGGACATTTTGGCGTGGTTTGAGTTGCACGGTTTTTGCTGTGCGTTTCACTGCATGCGTCACACGTTTTTTCATGTGATAAAATGTGTGCGTTACTGTGCCATTAGAAGTTAATAGCACTGAAAGCACAACTAGTTAATTTTAGGTGTACAAAGGTGGCCATACACTATACAATCTCCTTTAGATTTACCAAAACTACGGAATAGGAGGAGACACAATCTATGCAATCACTCTGTAGCCAATCAGGCAGGCAAGTCTTTCAAAGTGGACACTTGTTCTAGTGACCCTGGAGACACCCCAGGATTTTCCCACTTTGGAGGTATTTTACTTCCTGTTTAGGCTTACAGGACAGAACGTGAAATTACTATATTTTTATATTTGCACTGTTATTTGGTGACAACTGTCCTCTAATTGTTCCCCTACACTGTCACCCTGGCACACATGCCACTGCTATAGACTACAATCAACCATGCTAAGACACATTGCGGAGACATGATCTACTGATGTCGCTGTCAGTAAATGCAATGATGTTCAGGCAACACAGGAGTGAGTGCATGTAGGCAACAAGTTGCTGAAGTTTCCTACACGTGTGAAAATCTGGTTGTACTATTTTCTTTATAGGTATCAACAACTATGTAGCGCAAGACTCTTATTTGATTGGATTCAAATTGAAAAGAAAATGTATTTAGTTCTTCGTTTTACATTTTTTGCAGTTTTTGTTACAGTCTGATTGCAATGTGCATCTGCTGTCTCCAAGTTCTGCAAAAACCTATAATAAAACAGAAATTAGTTAGTTTACTAGCTGTAAATAAAAACATATGTAGTATCATTAATGTTATTATGTAGATTGAATCCATCTGAAGTTCATCTTTAACTACTGTAATACTGGACACTTTCACCCTCTTCCTGCCCAGGCCAATTTTCAGCTTTCAGCGCTGTCGCAGTTTGAAAGATAATTGTGCAGTCATGGAACACTGTACCCGAAATAAATTTGTATAATTTTTTTCACACAAATAGAGCTTCCTTTTTGTTTTTTTGCTGAAAAAATGAAAAGAAAACTGTAGGTTTTGAAAAAAAAAAAAGTTTTTCCTAGTTTCTCAGAAAATTTTATAAATAAGTACTTTTTCTCCTTCACTGATGGGCACTGATAGGCTGCACTGATGGGCATTATTGAGGCAGCACTTATGGGCACTGATGAGATGGTAGACAAGTGCAATTCGTTTTTTAAAGGATTTCATCAAATTAGTTTATTCGGAAATATCCGAATTAACAAAAACCCGTTAACCAAATTTTTCCGATTATTCATAAATTCGAATATTTGAAAATCTGTAAATTCAAAAATTTGAAAATTTGATAAAACATAAATTCGGAAATTCGAAAATCTGAAATAATAACTAACTAATAATAACTTAACTACCACTAACTATTAAATATAGATATTGGAATTTCCTTTCAAATTTGGCTGTTAGTGTAGTGAACGTAACGAATACGAATTTATCCGAAGTTACCGAAATAACGAATGAAACGTAACAAATTAATAATAATAAATAACAATAATAAAAACTTTTTATTATTAGTATTATTATTTATTATTAATTTGTTACGTTTCATTTGTTTAGATGCGGCATTTGTTATTTCGGATAATTCGTAACTTCAGATAAATTCATATTTGTTATTATTAGTTAGTTAGTTATTCTTTCTAATTTTCGGATTTTCTTTCTTATTTTCGAATTTACGAATTTACAAATTTTCGAATTTACGAATTGCGATCATAATGAATGACCTGAAAAAAACAAAAAGCAAATGAAATGAAAATGAACACATTTTTTGGCAGTGCACATGTCTATGAGATGGCACTGAAGGGCACTGATGAGTAGGCCCTAATATGCCACACTAATGGGCACTGATAGGCTGCACTGATGAGCACTGATATGTGACACTGATGGGCACTGATAGTCGCCACTTATGGGCAATGATAGGTGACACTTATAGGTGGCACTGAGGGGCACTGATAGGCAGCACTGATGAGTAGGCACTGACAGGTACTGAAAGGCAGCATTGACTGGCATCACTGATGGGAACAGATTGGCGTCACTGATGGTCACTGACTGGCATCCCTGCTGGGGCTGCACTGATCATCAGGGCACTGATGATCAGTGCCCTGATTACCTGTACAGGTCTCTGCTGCGAGGAAATGCTGCTGAATGGCTCTCCTCGCCTCACACTCTGTTAGTGTGAGGTGAGGAGAGATGATTACTGGCACTTCCGTGTCTTTATGTGATCAGCTATGATTGGACAGAGCCGATCCCATGGGTAAAGAGCCGCGTCTCCATATTTTTACCAAGATCGGGGTTGCGCCGTGTCCCAGGGACATGGTGCGCCCACGATCGCCACGCTGTGTGCCCCTGTGGCGATCCCACCCATCGTCATTTTACTATATCATACAATTTTTATAGCTCATTGCTAATGCTTAGTTGGTTTCATTTTCACAAGAAAACTGCATTGTAAGCTGCACTGATACCTTATTAGGTGACAAATGTGAAAGCGTAATACTCTCCCTTTCCAATTTACAATGGTGTTCTAGCTTTTATTGCACACTAACTGGACCACATACATCTGGATAGGAATAGAATCATTTACTTATTAAATGATATGTAAAATTTGCACAATATTAATGTTTCGTACTTCTCAGCCCAATAATTTGCTGTTTGGAAACCGACTAAAAACCATGGCTCACTTTAGTATATATTCTCTAAAACAATGCTTTTTGTATGTTTATTATACACATAACCAAAAATGCTATACCTTTAAGCTTTCATTGGCACAGTAGTTGGCACAAATTCAGCTCTACAGGAGTTTGATTACAAGCTGACATTTGCTTTAGAGGCAATTCTAACAGGTAAATTATATGATTGCAATCAGCCACACACCGAGCAGGTTTAAACTTGAACATTGAATTGCCAAGGTTGGTGAGGTGTTGAAGTGTACATTAAGTGCATCTAACAGATGAAGGCTGTGCTGGGAAACACAGCAGCACAGAATAACTCCATGTGTGACTGTATTTCCATTATGGAAATTAGTTTATCATTGCTCTTCTTACCAAGTTAACCTTAAATAAATAAAAAAAAACTTTGTTATGAAGATTACCCCATGATACCTTACAATGTTGAATTACAGCTGAAAAAAAAAGAAAAACCCTGAATTCACCTTTTTTATAATGCCAATATATAATTGTTGAACACTTCATATTCTTATTTATGTCTCAATACATATTATCTACCACTTTCACTGTTCCTTCTTTTGATATGTCCAGTGGGACTCACCTGCTTTTCCAAATCTTAGTAGTTGTCATGACATGGGTGAGCTAAAAATATAGGAGCTTCTATACGTACACTGTTGACAGCAGAATATAATTTTTTTAATGTATCCCCAATCACTAAAAGCTCAAAAAAGCTTTAGAGTGTAACTATAGGAATTGTTTTTTTTTTTGGTCAGAGTGGAAATTGATTAGAACACTTGTCAGTTTTTATTGCTGTCTGGGCCCCTGTTAGGGAGATTCACCCTTTCTATTTGACCTGTTTAATATTACAATTAAAAATGAAAGTAAAGGAAAATCCCAAATTTTGGGTTAACATCAGAATAGTAATAAAGGGAAAATCTTCCAATTGGGACACTAGTTCTAGTCAGTGTTGCCAACCGACAGTATTTTTACTGGCAGTAAAAAAACAGGCAATTTCCTCCTGTCAGTAAATGCCAGTAAAAAGAAAAGGTTGCCAGTAAAAAATATGGCTGTGACGCTCTGCCCGGAGCCAGCTAAGACCATACGAGTGCCTGCTACAGTGTATTCAGATGGCTCTGGTGGAGGCGGTGCCTGAGCATGTCCTGTGATGTCATGGTGCAAGGGAGCCAAGCAGAGCGGCCAGAGCCTTGTGTGTGGGTCTGCGGGATGGGAGCAAGGCAGGCCAGGAGCGGGACCATCAGTGCTGTTTGGACTGGAGGGACCACCTGGCATGGGGAGAGACTGTCACTGTGACTCAGGAGGGGACATGTCGTGTCGGTAATCTGTACTACTGCACACTGCTGTCAGTATAACTGTGAGAGTCAATTTCATGTGTGTGCCGCCCATTCTAATTTCTTGCCCTCCTGAGTCCTATCCCTGAGCTACTTACTTACTATATCGAAAATAAAATAAGAAATATCTTTTTTCCCTTATTATCTACCTTAAATCACATTGCTAATTACATATTGTACTTGTTTGTAGCCTAAACAGTGAAATTTGTAATTAAAATTTGAATCTTGTAACTTTTGGAAATGCCAGTAAAAACGTGGCTGTGTCAGTAAATTTTGGGTGTCGTGTCAGTAAATTTCAATCTGTTAGGTTGGCAACATTGGTTCTAGTGACCCTGGTGATAGTCCAAGATTCCGTCACTTTGGAAGGATTTCCTCTGATATGATATGTAGGGAATACTCTCAAGGTATTCTGGGTAGAGCTTTAGTGGCAATAACAATGTTCCAAAGATAACTAGCAAGTTTAACACAAGGTGGACAAAGGCTATTCACCACACCGATGCTTTGCTAAGATCCCCTAATTTCTTCTTCCTTAAGTTGGATGGAGGCAGGTGGAAGTAGGCAGCAGTGCCTCTGTCTGAATGATGGAGAATGCAGGCTGAATTGTTTCTTTGGTCTGTCTCTGCAATGTTGGCACTAGGGATGGGTGAACGGTTCGGCCCGAGCATAAGTTCGGACCGAACATTGGCTGTTCGCACGCTCGACGAACACACTATTTATCAGGGCTTTCGACCACTTGTTTAGGCCCCCGAATGACCACAATGCACTGCACTGCCGCACAGCGCATTGAAAGCCCTGATTGGCTGAAGCAATGAAAGCTTTGACCAATCAGGGCACAGAGCACTTTTAGAGCCATGATTGGACGCTGTCATGATGATTCTATCCAATCATTGCTCATTGCTCTTTGTCCGCTATAAATGTATTCTTTCAATAGCGGCCATTTTTAGTGTGATATCGGCATGGAGAGAATTAGAACAGGGCACTGTTCAGTGCTACTAGACAGTTAGTGTGCTATAGTGTGTTATAGTGTGCTATTGTGATTCTATTGACAATGTAAAATATCAGTTTACTGTGAATCTAGGGATAGTTCAGTCAGTGTGAGTGTAGTGTGACTACAATTCATCTTTATATTAGTGTGAATCTAGGGATAGTTCAGTCAGTGTTAGTGTAGTGACCACCATTCATCTTTACTCACTTACGGACTGTTATACGTTGGTACTTTGAAGAGGGATATCATTGTTATGGCAGCAGATAGCTTCCATAACCCCGGAATCCTCTTCTTCAGCAAGCGGTGCACTTTCAGATAAAAGTGATCTCTGCAGCGGATTTGCCGCAAGATCATTTGCCGCCACCGCGCTCCGGTGCCCTCCGCCGCTTACTGGAGCCGTTGGTATCGGCAGAGGCAATTGGGTCCTCTTTCATGTGTGATATGGAGATGAGTGAGGGGAAGATGGCCCCCACCCATATCCATACACTTGCAGGGTGGAAGTGACGTCAAGACGTCACCTCCGCCCATAGCTCCTAAAGAGACATTTTTTTTTCAATTGACATTTAATTTGATTTCTTTTTTTATTGCATTTTAGTGTAAATATGAGATCTGAGGTCTTTTTAACCCAAGATCTCATATTTAAGAGGTCCTGTCATGCTTTTTTTCTATTACAAGGGACGTTTACTTGTAATAGGAATAAAAGTGACACTTTTATTTTTTCTACATTCTCCAATCATACATTCATTTATATCTATCCATTATATTTACATCCATTTATACCCATTTATTATATTTATACATGTAAATGTATTTCTATAGTTTTTTATTTTCTAGCATACATTTTTTTTTTATTCCCTGACCATATATCTATTTTTATTATTTACAAATTTATTTATATTATTTACAATATTCATATATTTATATCTACTTTTAGCTTGTCATTCTTTCATCATCATTTTTTATTTATTTATTTTTCAAAAAATATTTTCTCCATTATTCTTTACCATTTTTAAATTATACACACAGTTTTCTGTCCCATTTTCTGCCCCATTTCCTGTTTTCTGCCCCATTTCCTGTTTTCACAGTTTTCTGTCCCATTTTCTGCCCCATTTCCTGTTTTCTGCCCCATTTCCTATTTTCACAGTTTTCTGTCCCATTTTCTGCCCCATTTCCTGTTTTCTGCCCCATTTCCTGTCTTCTGCCCCATTTCCTGTTTTCTGCCCCATTTCCTGTTTTCTGCCCCATTTCCTGTTTTTTGCCCCATTTCCTGTCTTCCTTAGTTCCTCCCCTTCCCCTCTTCATTAGCCTGTGTCTCCATTCATGTTTTTGGTTCCGCCCCTCAGTCCGCCTATATTAAACCCCTCCATGTATTGTGTATCCATGCTTGAAAAAGGAATGCAGCTATTCCATCCATCTATAGCTAGCAATTTCAGAAACGCGTCGCATGTTGATGACGTCACGGCTCGGCGCCGGCCTGTGTCTGCTTTCCAAGCCTCGTTTCCATCTCACATACACGGCCGTGTCTCTTCCCTCACCACACAGGGACAGTACGATTGCTGGAGATACAGCGCAGCCCTGCCATCCAGCCAGACGTCTCTCTCCTCCTTTCCACAGATATTCATGCTATTATTGGACTGATTCCTTCCTTTTCCACTGGACTACCGATACCATCCTCCAGGGACATTGCATTTCACCTATGTGTGTATGTGCTCAGTCATCTGCACCCCTGCTTGCCTGGATTGGATTGTGCTCCAGCTACACTGATACAGCTTCTACCTGCAGCCCTGTGTTTTTCAGCCTTCCAGCCTTCACTACGCTCCTGTACATGCCTTCTCCTACTTTCATGTGAGTGGATATTTTATTTAAAATAAAGTGTTTATGATAATTTCTCAGAGGCGCCCCTATTCCTTGTCTTTTTTAAAAGAACAGTGAAAAAAATAAAAAATAAAAGCTAAAATAAATAAGAAAGAAAAATGTTAAACGCGCCCCGTCCCGCCGAGCTTGCGTGCAGTAGGGAACGCATACGTGAGCAGTGCCTGCATATGAAAACGGTGTTCAAACCACACATGTGAGCTATCACTACGATCGCTAGAGCAAGAACAATAATTCTATCCCTAGACCTCCTCTGTAACTCAAAACATGCAACCTGTAGAATTTTTTAAACGTCGGCTATGGAGCTTTTTAAGGGTAAAAGTTTGTTGCCATTCCACGAGCAGGCGCAATTTTGAAGCGTGACATGTTGGGTATAAATTTACTCGGTGTAACATTATCTTTCACAATATAAAATAAAATTGGGCTAACTTTACTGTTGTCTTATTTTTTATTTCAAAAAAGTGTGTTTTTTCCAAAAAAGTGCGCTTGTAAAACCACTGCGCAAATACGGTGTGACAGAAAGTATTTAAAAAGAAACGTAGTTTTGCGCTAACCATACAAATAAAAATTGTGCTGCTGCTCGTGTTAGTCAAAAAATACAAAAGACCCAAAAAATTATTTAGCAAATAGTGTAACAAGCGCGCATCATACCTTAGTGTGTACTATATATAAGTGATCTCAATAGTTATGACTACTGTTGGTATACCACACTTAAAGCCATTCCAATATGGCCAAAACCTATTGAAAACGTTTTTACTATAAAAATATATTTTGAAAAATTCGGGAAGTTGGCTTATTTTACTATAATAAGAATTATATAATATTCTTATATTCACACACCAGGTGTTCTACAGTGAAACAAAGTCATAAAAATTACTTGAAAAAAATCCCTGAAAACATGTGTTACTAGTTACAATGTTACTTGTGAATATCAATCCGCAACAATGTAGTGAACACCCTGAAACATGTGTTACCAGTTCCAATGTTACTTGTGAATATCAATGCGCAACAATGTAGTGAACACCATACATATCAAAATTAGTGCTAAAAATAATTATCAGTGAAACACTTATTCCCCTTAGACGTCTTATATATAAGAATAATGATCAGTCCTTGATAGGAATATGCTAGGTTGATATTAGCACAAATCTTCTTTATGGAAAAAGACACACCGATAATCTTCCTTCTCACAGATATAATAGAAAAGGCCGCTTACCGAATCAGATGGATCTCAGGTTAATGAGATCAGATGAGCATGTTGCATTAGCCTGCCGGCCTCTTAGATTATCACCTGGGCGCTTTCCTGGGAGGTTTCCTCAGCCACTGCGCTCCGATCTCTCAAGCAGATCTATCCTCATTGATACAATGTATCCGATTTCAAAATATTAATTCATCCATATAGAAGATACACCTCAGTGGGAATAAAACGAAGAGGGCTCCATAGTGCAAATGTGTTTTATAGATTTATTCAAAATCTCTTTCACAGTCACTTTAAAAAGATTCTTTTCACTGCAAATGTTCACAGCAACACTCCACAGCACATCAGGAACCACAAATCAAAAAAACTCCCAAGTATACACCACACGGAAACCAGATAAAAAACAGGAACCAGATAAAAATTAGCTAAGATTCAGCATACATGCAAAGTGGGAGCAAACCGACTAACTGCATGGAGAAAGACCAGACAAACGTGATGGCGTTACAGCCTCTAGCTCCACCCGACGCGTTTCCCCTAAACAGGCTTCCACTGGGAACAGAGACATGACTGAATGCTGACACATCACGTTTTTATACTCACATGACAGGAGACACCAGAAGTGACATTCCCACATCTCCTTCCTGTGGTCACTTTATAGAAAATTATTTTTTCTTCAAAAAAACTGCTCTTTAAAAACTAAAATCAATTTTTCTTCTTAACCCCTATGCAGGGAAGAAAGAAAAATGCTCAAAAACAAAAAAATTTAGAAAAATTTGTAATATCTTTTTATTAAAGATCTATTTTTCTTTCCATATGAAGAAATCTCTTCAGAGCATTTTTTATTATCAAGATTGCACACACTTAATCCAAAGTGGGTTTGCACGTTTTATCCAAAAACATCTGCTTTACATGTGCATATCTCTCCATATGTATAATTGGGCATTCCTGATTTGCATTTCCATTTATTATACATATATAAACCTTTAAATAACATATATTACTTTTAATCATCCTCTAGCTCACTTTAATTCCGTTCCTCCGTATGGTTATGCAGCAGTCTAACCAGAAAACTACAGAGGATCTTCATCAAAGGAACCAGAACTTTTCTCATAACCGAGGATTTATATAACTTTTATCACAGATTCCTTTTACATTATATTCAATAAAAACCTTACATATAAAAATACAAAGAATCAATTAAAATTTATTTGTTTTAAAATTATTTTTTTTTTAATTCTTTTTTTTTTAAACTTAGGAAGACTATCACCTATTATCTATTATCAATGTAGCAATTGATATCCCACTCAACGTTGAGTCCTATGGGTTTATAGCATTGGAGGTTGTATATCCATCTGGTTTCACAATGAGAGATGGACCTTCTCATATTACTTCCCCTCCAATGGGGGGTATACTTTTCTATCGCTATTACTTTCAAAAGTGCTGTATTTCTGTTGTGATGTATTCTAAAGTGTTTTGAGACACTATGTCCTACAAAACCCCTCCTGATATTTCCTAAATGTTCCCCTATTCTGATGTTAAGGTCCCGGGTGGTCCTCCCCACGTATTGCAACCCGCAGGGGCAGATTAACAAATAGACCACTCCCACTGTGCTACATGTGATAAAATCCTTGATGTCATATATTTTGGTAGTTACATTAGAGGAGAAGGTTGAGGTTCTGATCGTCTGGGAGGTTTTGCATACCTTACACCTCCTAAAGGGAAAAAACCCTTTTAAATTTCCAAACATGCTTATCTTAGGAGGACATTCAATAGCGCTTGGTGCTAGTTTATCTTTCGGCGTTTGATTTTTCCTGAATATAATATTGGGTCTTGCAGGAAGGACAGGGCCCAAAATTTCATCTCCCCTCAAAATATTCCAATGCTTTTTCATAACTTTGTTGACCCACCTATACTGTGATGAAAAAGTGGTGATGAAGGCCCACTCAAAATCCTTCCTTCACGTTGGTTCTAGGTTTCAGGAGTTGTTCTCTCTCTATATTGGCTATTTTAGCCATCTCCTCTTCCAATATGTCAGACCTATATCCTTTATCTTCAAAACGCTTTTTAAGAACCCCTGCTTGATCTCAATAATCTTCAATCTGGGAGCAATTCCTTCTCACCCTCTGGAATTGGCCCTTGGGTATAGCTTTCGGCCAATTTGGATGGTGACAGCTCCCAATAGGAATGTAACCATTCCTATCGGTTGTTTTAAAAAACGTTTTAGTGAGTAATTGCCCCCCACTGATAATTATTTTTAGCACTAATTTTGATATGTATGGTGTTCGCTACATTGTTGGGGATTGATATTCACAAGTAACATTGGAACTGATAAAACATGTTTCAGGGTGTTCACTACATTGTTGCGGATTGATATTCACAAGTAACTTTGTAACTAGTAACACATGTTTTCAAGGATTTTTTTCAAGTAATTTTTATATGACTTTGTTTCACTGTAGAACACCTGGTGTGTGAATATAAGAATATTATATAATTCTTATTATAGTAAAATAAGCCAACTTCACGAATTTTTCAAAATATATTTTTATAGTAAAAACGTTTTCAATGGGTTTTGACCATATTGGAATGGCTTTAAGTGTGGTATACCAACAGTAGTCATAACTATTGAGATCACTTATATATAGTGCACACTAAGGTATGATGCTCACTTGTTACACTATTTGCTGACAGAAAGTATTGCAACGACCGCCATTTTATTCTCTAGGGTGTTAGAAAAAAATATAATGTTGGGGGTTCTAAGTAATTTTCTTGCCAAATAACTTGTTTTTAACTTGTAAACATCAAATCTCAGAAAAAGGCTCGGTCCTTAAGTGGTTACTTTAGTGTGTAGTGTAGTGAGTGTAGTGTGATCACTAGGGATGAGCCGAACACCCCCTGGTTCGGTTCACACCAGAACCTGGTTCGGTTCACACCAGTTAGAACCCCATTGAAGTCTATGGGACTCGAACGTTCAAAATCAAAAGTGCTAATTTTAAAGGCTAATTTACATGGTATTGTCCTAAAAAGGGTTTGGAGAACCAGGTCCTGCCCCAGGGGACATTTATCAATGCAAAAAAAAGTTTTAAAAACGTCCGTTTTTTCGGGAGCAGTGATTTTAATGATGCTTAAAGTGAAAAAAAAGTGAAATATTCCTTTAAATATCACACCTGGGGGGGTGTCTATAGTATGCCTGTAAAGTGGCACATGTTTCCCGTGCTTAGAACAGTCCCTGCACAAAATGACATTTTTAAAGGAATAAAAGTCATTTAAAACTGCTTGCGGCTTTAATGTAATGTCGGGTCCCGGTAATATGGATGAAAATCAGTGAGACAAATGGCATGGGTACCCCCCAGTCCATTACCAAGCCCTTTGGGTCTTGTATGGATATTAAGGGGGACCCCGCACCCAAATTAAAAAAAGGAAAGGCATGGGGCCCCTCCCCTCTGAACAGCAGTATACAGGCGGTGCAAACAAGACAGGGACTGTAGGTTTGTTGTTAAGTAGAATCTGTTTGTAATTTTGAACTGGTACATTTTTAAAGTGTTTAGCTCCAGCCAAAAAGCTTTTTGGAAAACATAAGGAAGGGTTATCATCTCTGTGACATTTGTTTTGCTGTCTGTGCTCCTCTTCAGAAGATTTGACCTCACTTTCTGTCCCAATGACAAATTTTTTTTAGAAAATTTGGGGTTTTTAGTGAAACAAGGATTGGTGATAAAGCATCGGTGAGAGAGAATTTCCCTTCCTAGGGGTAGATTTCATTTCACCTCCTGTTGTCTCCTTCCGTTTGCACGTAGGAGTCGTTAGTAAGTTGGATGTTTGAAAGTAGGGGCCTGCCCTATATACTTCACAGAAATTGTGGCCTTAGGTGTTGGTGTTGCCACAACACTGTAAGCCCTCACAGAGCCCTGCTGTGAAATATTAGATCAAGAATTGTAATTACATGCCCCTGTTGAACAGGGGCAGAAAAATTGGGCCTTTGGTGATGGTGGTGGTGCTGGTGCCACAACACTGTAAGTCCTCACAGTTACTCTTGGTGGGTGCATAAACGGGCCCTGCTGTGAAATATTAGATCAAGAATTGTAATTACATTCACCTGTTAAACAGGGGCAGAAAAATTGGGCCTTTGGTGGTGGTGGTGCTGGTGCCACAACACTGTAAGTCCTCACAGTTACTCTTGGTGGGCACTGGAACGGGCCCTGCTGTGAATAATTAGATCAAGAATTGTAATTACATGCCCCTGTTAAACAGGGGCAGAAAAATTGGGCTTTAGGCCCTGGTGCTGGTGCTACAACACTGCAACCCCTCACAGATACTCTAATTGGAGCGCAGGAACGAGCCCTGCTGCAAAGAATTGCATCAAAAATTGTAATTACACGCCCCTGTTAAACAGAGGCTGAAAAATTGGGCCTTAGTCACTGGTGGCGGTGCCAAGAAACAAAAATATTCTTCCAAGCTATCAGCATGATCATTGAGGAGGAAGAGGATAGTCACTAAGCATAACAGGATAGTCACTCAGCATCAGCATAGGCAGTCTTGAAGGGATCTGACATTTCAAAAAAATGTATTTGGTTACATCAGCATCAGGTGCTTGGTATCTGGTGGTGATCCAAGACTGATTCATTTTTATGAAGGTCAGTCAATCGACCGAGTCGGTGGACAGGCTCACCCTGTGATCGGTTACATAGCCTCCAGCAGCACTAAATGTGCGTTCCGAAAGAACGCTGGATGCAGGACAGGCCAGTAGCTCAATTGCATACTGTGCAAGCTCTGGCCAGTGATCCATCCTCAAGACCCAGTAACCAAGTCCAAGAGGATTTTCGGTGGGAAAGGTGTCCAAGTCAGATCTTGCCCCTAGGTATTCCTGCACCATGTAAAACAGACGCTGGCGATGGTTGCTAGAACCGATCATACCTTGGGGCTGCGGACTAAAAAATTGTCTGAACGCATCGGTCAGACGGCCATCTTCTCCACTGCTCCTTCTTTGACTGACCGAAGCCTCAGCAACACGTTGTCCAGGAACAGAAGTTTGTAACCTCCCAGTCTCTGGTAACGCATTGCACAGACCTTTCTGCAAGGCCTCCCAAAGATGTTTCATCCTCTGCTCCCTCTGCAATGGCAAGATAAGGTCCGCAACCTTACCCTTGAAATGTGGATTAAGGAGGGTTGCCAGCCCGTAATGATCCCCCTCCTTGATACCACGAATACGAGGATCCTAGCGTAGGTATGCTGAGGCTTTCGGTCCGGAGTCCTCTGGGTCACTAAGGACGACGTGATCCGTAGCAACCTCCTCCCAGCCACGTACAAGTCCATGGGTTTCTTGGGACTGTAAATGATCCCTTAAAGACTGCTGCTGATGCTGAGTGCCAGGCTCCACCTCAATGCTGACACAATCCTCCTCGTCCTCTTCCTGTGTGATCGGCCGGCATGCAGGAACACTGTCTGGATAAAGGGGGCCTTGAGAGGTAAGGAAGTCCTCCTCTTCCTGCCTCTGTTCTGCCTCAAGTGCCCTGTCCATTATTCCACGCAGCGTGTTCTCCAACAGGTGGACAAGGGTGACAGTGTCACTGATGCATGCACTGTCACTGCTCACCATCCTCGAGGCCTCCTCAAATGGTGACAGGACAGTGCATGCATCCCTGATTATGGCCCACTGGCGTGGGGAAAAAACAAGCTCCCCTGGCCCTGTCCTGGTGCCATAATCGCACAGGTACTCATTGCTGGCCTTCTGCTGCGTGTGCAGCCGCTGCATCATGGCCAACGTTGAGTTCCACCTGGTGGGCATGTCACAGATTAGGCGGTTCTTGGGCAGGTTAAATTCCTTTTGGAGGTCTTCCAGCCGAGCACTGGCATTATATGACCGGTGGAAATGCACACAGACTTTCCTGGCCTTCCTCAGGACATCCTGTAAGCCCGGGTACCTGCCCAAGAACCGCTGCACCACCAAGTTAAGGACGTGAGCCAAACAGGGCACATAGGTCAGTTGTCCCTGTCGGAGTACGGAGACGAGGTTGGTGCCATTGTCACAAACCACCATTCCTGCCTTAAGTTGGCGTGGCGTCAACTACCTCTGAACCTGCCCCTGCAGAGCTGACAGAATCTCTGCCCCAGTGTGGCTCCTGTCCCCCAAGCACACCAGCTCAAGCCTCGCATGGCATCTTTTTGCCTGCATGCTTGTGTAGCCTCTTGAACGTCTACGGAGCACCGCTGGTTCCGAGGACAAATCAGCACAGGAAGAGGCTATGGAGGAAGAAGAAGAGGAGGGGGTGGAGGAGAGAGGTGTGGCAGAATCACCAGTAGTGGCCTTTTTTCTAGGCGTGATGGCTGAACAACCTCCAACACTACTGCACCTTGTCCTGCATCCTTCCCTGTCTGGTCAAGCATGTGGTACCCAAGCGGGAGATGTTTTGGCCACGAGAGATACGCTTGAGACATATGTTGCAAATAGCAGTGGTGCGATCTGATGCACCCGTCTCAAAAAAGGCCCACACCAAAGAACTTTTGGAATAACGCGCAGAGACAGCAGCGCCCTGCACATGCGGAGCTCTGCAGTGTGAAGTAGTCAGTGTGCTGCCCTTAGGCTGGCCCCTGGAGGGCATCCTGCCTCGTTGGTGATGTGCCTCCTCCTCCTCCTCCTCTCTCCTATCAGGCACCCACGTGGAGTCAGTGACCTTATCATCCCCTCCCTCCTCATCACTGGAGCAAACCTGGCAGTATGCTGCAGCAGGGGGAACATGACTGCCAGATTGCTGTCCTTCTTGGGCACCCCCTCTGTCTGGGCTCATGTTACTCATGGTACCATCATCGGAGCCTTCAAAACGCTGGGCATCCTCCTGGAGTCGGGGGACTCCTCAGGAGAACATGGTGGGGCTAGGGAAGGAGTGACTGATGCCATTGAGCCGAGGGAAGATGCCGCATTGGCAGCTGCTTTGCCAGAAAAAGTACCCTGAGCCTGGGTGAGAGAGGATGAGGACGGCTTGATCATCCACTCGACCAAGTCTTCGGCATGTTGCGGCTCAACACGGCCAGCTGGCAAAAAAAAGGCCAAGCGTGTCCCATGGCCACGTGCTGATGAGGATGCACCGTGTCCACGACCAGCGCTGTTGCCTCTAGACACAGAGCCTGCTTGCCCTCTTTTATTGGCTTGTGACTGTCTACCTCTCCTTGTTGGCCTTCCAGACATACTATTGGCCTGCAGTGAGATGTAGCTGCACAAAACTGGGATGTATATATAGCGATTATACCGCAGCTAGCAGAATCAACTGCCTGCCTGTAGTATTATTATTATGAGAACACCTGCACTTGTCTTCAGGTAGCTATACTGTAGGTGCAACTGTGCAGGGTACACAGTACAGTAACTGGAAATACGTCAAGAGCCTACACAAACACCTGGCTTCAGGTAGCTATACTGTAGGTGCAACTGTGCAGGGTACACAGTAGAGTAACTGGAAATACGTCAAGAGCCTACACAAGCACCTGGCTTCAGGTAGCTATACTGTAGGTGCAACTGTGCAGGGTACACAGTACAGTAACTGTAAATACTTCAGGAGCCTACACAAGTACCTGGCTTCAGGTAGCTATACTGTAGGTGCAACTGTGCAGGGTACACAGTACAGTAACTGGAAATACGTCAAGAGCCTACACAAGCACCTGGCTTAAGGTAGCTATACTGTAGGTGCAACTGTGCAGGGTACACAGTACAGTAACTAGAAATACGTCAAGAACCTACACAAGCACCTGGCTTCAGGTAGCTATACTGTAGGTGCAATTGTGCAGGGTACACAGTACAGTAACTGGAAATACTTCAGGAGCCTACACAAGGACCTGGCTTCAGGTAGCTATATTGTAGGTGCAACTATGCAGAGTACACAGTAGTAACTGGAAACACATCAAGAGCCTACACAAGCCCCTGGCTTCAGGTAGCTATATTTAAGGTGCAACTGTACAGGGTACACAGTACAGTAACTGGAAATACGTCAAGAGCCTACACAAGCACCTGGTTTCAGGTAGCTATACTGTAGGTGCAATTGTGCAGGGTACACAGTACAGTAACTGGAAATACTTCAGGAGTAGGGATGAGCTTCGTGTTTGAGTCGAACCCATGTTCGACTCGAACATCGTCTGTTCTCTCGTTCGCCGAATTGCGAACGATATGGGCCGTTCGCGCCAAATTCGTGTGGCGCGTCACGGCCAATAATTCACTGTGGCATCGCAGTGCATTGCTGGCTGATGATTGGCCAAGCATGCACTATGACCCGCATGCTTGGCCAATCAAAGCGCCGTCAGTAGAGAGAGCTCTAATTGGCCAAAGCCAGGGTGGCTTTGGCCAATTATGGCTCAGGGGGTTTAGAACACGCCCCACACTATATAAAGCCGACTGCACGGCGGCCCTGTGTAGTGTGTATTCCGGCGTTGAAAGAGAGATAGACAGAGAGACAGTGTCATTTCATTTGAGTTAGCTAGATTAGGCAGGACAATCAGTGAGTTAGCTGCACTTACAGTGTATTGTGTAAATATATACATCCCAGGTGTTGCATATATATATATATATATATATATATATATATATATATATATATACAATGTATTCAGTTTAGCTAGATCCGTTCCTGTTATCTTCTTACTGACAGGCAGGCTTGTCTTGTTACAGTATTTACAGCTACCTGAAGAAAATTGCTGGTGTTCTTTTGATCCTATTAGTACCACAGTCAGGCAGTTAGACTATTTACAGTTAGTGCAGTGCGTCCTGCTCACAGTCTTCAGCTAAAACTACAAGTTAGTGCGGTGCATCCTGCTCAGAGTGTTTAGCTAAAACTACAAGTTAGTGTTGTGCGTCCTGCTCACAGTGTTCAGCTAAAACTACAAGTTATTGCAGCGCGTCCTGCTCACAGTATTCAGCTAAAACTACAAGTTAGTGCGGTGCGTCCTGCTCACAGTGTTCAACTAAAACTACAAGTTAGTGGGGTGCGTACTGCTCACAGTGCTCAGCTAAAACTACAAGTTAGTGCGGTGCGTCCTGCTCACAGTGTTCAGCTAAAACTACAAGTTAGTGCGGTGCGTCCTGCTCACAGTGTTCAGCTAAAACTACAAGTTAGTGTAGTGAGACCTCTGCACAGTGTTCATCTAAAGCTACAAGTTAGTGGGGTGCGTCCTGCTCACAGTGCTCAGCTAAAACTACAAGTTAGTGCGGTGCTTCCTGCTCACAGTGTTCAGCTAAAACTACAAGTTAGTGCGGTGCGTCCTGCTCACAGTGTTCAGCTAAAACTACAAGTTAGTGGGGTGTGTCCTGCTCACAGTATTCAGCTAAAACTACAAGTTAGTGCGGTGCGTCCTGCTCACGGTGTTCAGGTAAAATTACAAGTTAGTGCGGTGCGTCCTGCTCACAGTGTTCAGCTAAAACTACAAGTTAGTGCGGTGTGTCCTGCTCACAGTGTTCAGCTAAAATTACAAGTTAGTGGGGTGCGTCCTGCTCACAGTATTCAGCTAAAACTACAAGTTAGTGCGGTGCATCCTGCTCACAGTGTTCAGCTAAAACTACAAGTTAGTGCGGTGCTTCCTGCTCACAGTGTTCAGCTAAAACTACAAGTTAGTGCGGTGCGTCCTGCTCACAGTGTTCAGCTAAAACTACAAGTTAGTGGGGTGTGTCCTGCTCACAGTATTCAGCTAAAACTACAAGTTAGTGCGGTGCGTCCTGCTCACGGTGTTCAGGTAAAATTACAAGTTAGTGCGGTGCGTCCTGCTCACAGTGTTCAGCTAAAACTACAAGTTAGTGCGGTGTGTCCTGCTCACAGTGTTCAGCTAAAATTACAAGTTAGTGGGGTGCGTCCTGCTCACAGTATTCAGCTAAAACTACAAGTTAGTGCGGTGCATCCTGCTCACAGTGTTCAGCTAAAACTACAAGTTAGTGTAGTGAGACCTCTGCACAGTGTTCATCTAAAGCTACAAGTTAGTGCAGTGCATCCTGCTCACAGTGTTCAGCTAAAACTACAAGTTAGTGCGGTACGTCCTGCTCACAGTGTTCAACTAAAACTACAAGTTAGTGGGGTGCGTCCTGCTCACAGTGTTCAACTAAAACTACAAGTTAGTGTGGTGCGTCCTCCTCACAGTGTTCAGCTAAAACTACAAGTTAGTGCGGTGCGTCCTGCTCACAGCGTACAGCTAAAACTACAAGTTAGTGTAGTGAGACCTCTGCACAGTGTTCATCTAAAGCTACAAGTTAGTGCAGTGCGTCCTGCTCAGAGTGTTCAGCTAAAACTACAAGTTAGTGCAGTGCGTCCTGCTCACAGTGTTCAACTAAAACTACAAGTTAGTGGGGTGCGTCCTGCTCACAGTGTTCAGCTAAAACTACAAGTTAGTGTGGTGCATCCTCCTCAAAGTGTTCAGCTAAAACTACAAGTTAGTGCGGTGCGTCCTGCTCACAGTGTTCAGCTAAAACTACAAGTTAGTGTAGTGAGACCTCTGCACAGTGTTCATCTAAAGCTACAAGTTAGTGCAGTGCGCCCTGCTCACAGTGTTCGGCTAAAACCACAAGTTAGTGCGGTGCGTCCTGCTCACAGTGTTCAACGAAAACTACAAGTTAGTGGGGTGCGTCCTGCTCACAGTGTTCAGCTAAAACTACAAGTTAGTGTAGTGAGACCTCTGCACAGTGTTCATCTAAAGCTACAAGTTAGTGCAGTGCATCCTGCTCACAGTGTTCATCTAAAGCTACAAGTTTGTGCAGTGCGTCCTGCTCACAGTGTTCAGCTAAAACTACAAGTTAGTGCGGTGCGTCCTGCTCACAGTGTTCAACTAAAACTACAAGTTAGTGCGGTGCGTCCTGCTCACAGTGTTCAGCTAAAACCACAAGTAAGTGCGATGCGTCCTGCTCACTGTGTTTAGCTAAAACTACAAGTTAGTGCGGTGCGTCCTGCTCACAGTGTTCAACTAAAACTACAAATTAGTGGGGTGCGTCCTGCTCACAGTGTTCAGCTAAAACTACAAGTTAGTGCAGTGCGTCCTGCTCACAGTGTTCAGCTAAAACTACAAGTTAGTGCGGTGCGTCCTGCTCACAGTGTTCAACTAAAACTAAAAGTTAGTGGGGTGCGTCCTGCTCACAGTGTTCAGCTAAAACTACAAGTTAGTGCAGTGCGTCCGGCTCACAGTGTTCAGCTAAAACTACAAGTTAGTGCGGTGCGTACTGCTCACAGTGTTCAGCTAAAACTACAAGTTAGTGTACTGAGACCTCTGCACAGTGTTCATCTAAAGCTACAAGTTAGTGCAGTGCTTCCTGCTCACAGTGTTCAGCTAAAACTACAAGTTAGTGCGGTGCGTCCTGCTCACAGTGTTCAACTAAAACTACAAGTTAGTGAGGTGCGTCCTGCTCACAGTGTTCAGCTAAAACTTCAAGTTAGTGCAGTGCGTCCTGCTCACAGTGTTCAGCTAAAACTACAAGTTAGTGGGGTGCGTCCTGCTCACAGTATTCAGCTAAAACTACAAGTTAGACAAGCCACTGCTACCATCACCCTCTATTGCCCTCCTATCCATCCTTCCAGGGACAATCAAATCACCAAAAAACGGCCTTTTGAAATTTTTTGTTAGTGCGGGTAGACAACTCATACCCAGACATTGGAAAACCACTACGCCCCCTACTCTAATTGAGTGGGTAGGGGAGGTAAACAATTACATGCTGATGGAAGAAATGCAGGCCAAATCTCTAGACAAATATGCTAAGTTCTCTTTTGTCTGGAGTATCTGGAGGAGTTACTCTACCTCAGACAAACTCAAACAAAGACTCTCGGCTAAGAACTCCACTTAGGAGCTGAAAAAGCCATATCCATTATACCTTTCATTTAAAATGAAGACCTCATATGTGGACCGAAGCTCGCTGTCTCACTACCCCTCCCCCCCTCCTCCCCTTCTATTACTTTTCTATTCTACACTTATTTCGCTTTCATCCATTCTGTCTTTCCTTTCCTTTCTTTTTTATATCTCCGATATATCTCTCTTGATGCAATATAATTATAGGATCATTTATGTAAATAGAGATCTAAAAACTTGTTACTAACCACACTTTTGAAAACTTATGTATAAGTTGGTTATCCCAGACTCCCTGTGTCCAGGGGCGCAGCAGGCTCCCAAAGGGGCACCCCCACACGGGGTAGTTAATGCTGACCTATCAACAAACACCTGTTATACAGGTTTATCGTAACAATTTATCTAAAATAACCCTCGCACTTGTATACGATTGCACTATTTCAACATTTAAAAGAAATATTTGTTTATTAGGAGACTATATGTCAGGTAACTGGCACTGTTTACACTCCTTCATTCTGTATATTTTTTTTATTTTTATTATTCTCCTGTTTTTAGATGTTTATATACTTGTAAAAAACTTCAATAAAAACTTATTGAACCATAAAACTACAAGTTAGTGCGGTGCGTCCTGCTCACAGTGTTCAGCTAAAACTACAAGTTAGTGCGTTGCCTCCTGCTCACAGTGTTCAGCTAAAACTACAAGTTAGTGGGGTGCGTCCTGCTCACAGTATTCAGCTAAAACTACAAGTTAGTGTAATGAGACCTCTGCACAGTGTTCATCTAAAGCTAAAAGTTAGTGCAGTGCGTCCTGCTCACAGTGTTCATCTAAAGCTACAAGTTAGTGCAGTACGTCCTGCTCACAGTGTTCAGCTAAAACTAAAAGTTAGTGCGGTGCGTCCAGCTCACAGTGTTCAACTAAAACTACAAGTTAGTGGGGTGCGTCCTGCTCACAGTGTTCAGCTAAAACTACAAGCTAGTGCGGTGCGTCCTGCTCACAGTGTTCAGCTAAAACTACAAGTTAGTGTAGTGTGACCTCTGCACAGTGTTCATCTAAAGCTACAAGTTAGTGCGGTGCGTCTTGCTCACAGTGTTCAGCTAAAATTACAAGTTAGTGGGGTGCGTCCTGCTCACAGTGTTCAGCTAAAACTACAAGTTAGTGCGGTGCTTCCTGCTCACAGTGTTCAGCTAAAACTACAAGTTAGTGCGGTGCGTCCTGCTCACAGTGTTCAGCTAAAACTACAAGTTAGTGGGGTGTGTCCTGCTCACAGTATTCAGCTAAAACTACAAGTTAGTGCGGTGCGTCCTGCTCACGGTGTTCAGGTAAAATTACAAGTTAGTGCGGTGCGTCCTGCTCACAGTGTTCAGCTAAAACTACAAGTTAGTGCGGTGTGTCCTGCTCACAGTGTTCAGCTAAAATTACAAGTTAGTGGGGTGCGTCCTGCTCACAGTATTCAGCTAAAACTACAAGTTAGTGCGGTGCATCCTGCTCACAGTGTTCAGCTAAAACTACAAGTTAGTGCGGTGCTTCCTGCTCACAGTGTTCAGCTAAAACTACAAGTTAGTGCGGTGCGTCCTGCTCACAGTGTTCAGCTAAAACTACAAGTTAGTGGGGTGTGTCCTGCTCACAGTATTCAGCTAAAACTACAAGTTAGTGCGGTGCGTCCTGCTCACGGTGTTCAGGTAAAATTACAAGTTAGTGCGGTGCGTCCTGCTCACAGTGTTCAGCTAAAACTACAAGTTAGTGCGGTGTGTCCTGCTCACAGTGTTCAGCTAAAATTACAAGTTAGTGGGGTGCGTCCTGCTCACAGTATTCAGCTAAAACTACAAGTTAGTGCGGTGCATCCTGCTCACAGTGTTCAGCTAAAACTACAAGTTAGTGTAGTGAGACCTCTGCACAGTGTTCATCTAAAGCTACAAGTTAGTGCAGTGCATCCTGCTCACAGTGTTCAGCTAAAACTACAAGTTAGTGCGGTACGTCCTGCTCACAGTGTTCAACTAAAACTACAAGTTAGTGGGGTGCGTCCTGCTCACAGTGTTCAACTAAAACTACAAGTTAGTGTGGTGCGTCCTCCTCACAGTGTTCAGCTAAAACTACAAGTTAGTGCGGTGCGTCCTGCTCACAGCGTACAGCTAAAACTACAAGTTAGTGTAGTGAGACCTCTGCACAGTGTTCATCTAAAGCTACAAGTTAGTGCAGTGCGTCCTGCTCAGAGTGTTCAGCTAAAACTACAAGTTAGTGCAGTGCGTCCTGCTCACAGTGTTCAACTAAAACTACAAGTTAGTGGGGTGCGTCCTGCTCACAGTGTTCAGCTAAAACTACAAGTTAGTGTGGTGCATCCTCCTCAAAGTGTTCAGCTAAAACTACAAGTTAGTGCGGTGCGTCCTGCTCACAGTGTTCAGCTAAAACTACAAGTTAGTGTAGTGAGACCTCTGCACAGTGTTCATCTAAAGCTACAAGTTAGTGCAGTGCGCCCTGCTCACAGTGTTCGGCTAAAACCACAAGTTAGTGCGGTGCGTCCTGCTCACAGTGTTCAACGAAAACTACAAGTTAGTGGGGTGCGTCCTGCTCACAGTGTTCAGCTAAAACTACAAGTTAGTGTAGTGAGACCTCTGCACAGTGTTCATCTAAAGCTACAAGTTAGTGCAGTGCATCCTGCTCACAGTGTTCATCTAAAGCTACAAGTTTGTGCAGTGCGTCCTGCTCACAGTGTTCAGCTAAAACTACAAGTTAGTGCGGTGCGTCCTGCTCACAGTGTTCAACTAAAACTACAAGTTAGTGCGGTGCGTCCTGCTCACAGTGTTCAGCTAAAACCACAAGTAAGTGCGATGCGTCCTGCTCACTGTGTTTAGCTAAAACTACAAGTTAGTGCGGTGCGTCCTGCTCACAGTGTTCAACTAAAACTACAAATTAGTGGGGTGCGTCCTGCTCACAGTGTTCAGCTAAAACTACAAGTTAGTGCAGTACGTCCAGCTCACAGTGTTCAGCTAAAACTACAAGTTAGTGCGGTGCATCCTGCTCACAGTGTTCAGCCAAAACTACACATTAGTGGGGTGCGTCCTGCTCACAGTATTCAGCTAAAACTACAAGTTAGTGCGGTGCGTCCTGCTCATGGTGTTCAGCTAAAACTACAAGTTAGTGCGGTGCGTCCTGCTCACAGCTAAAACTACAAGTTAGTGCGGTGCAACCTGCTCACAGTGTTCAGCTAAAACTACAAGTTAGTGGGGTGCGTCCTGCTCACAGTGTTCAGCTAAAACTACAAGCTAGTGCAGTGCGTCCTGCTCACAGTGTTCATCTAAAGCTACAAGTTAGTGCAGTACGTCCTGCTCACAGTGTTCAGCTAAAACTAAAAGTTAGTGCGGTGCGTCCTGCTCACAGTGTTCAACTAAACTGCAAGTTAGTGGGGTGCGTCCTCCTCACAGTGTTCAGCTAAAATTACAAGTTAGTGTAGTGAGACCTCTGCACAGTGTTCATCTAAAGCTACAAGTTAGTGCAGCGCGTCCTGCTTACAGTGTTCAGCTATAACTACAAGTTAGTGCGGTACGTCCTGCTCACAGTGTTCAACTAAAACTACAAGTTAGTGGGGTGCGTCCTGCTCACAGTGTTCAGCTAAAACTACAAGTTAGTGTGGTGCGTCCTCCTCACAGTGTTCAGCTAAAACTACAAGTTTAAAGTGGTGTGTCCTGCTCACAGCGTGCAGCTAAAACAACAAGTTAGTGTAGTGAGACCTCTGCACAGTGTTCATCTAAAGCTACAAGTTAGTGCAATGCGTCCTGCTCACAGTGTTCATCTAAAGCTACAAGTTAGTGCAGTACATCCTGCTCACAGTGTTCAGCTAAAACTACAAGTTAGTGCGGTGCGTCCTGCTCACAGTGTTCAACTAAAACTACAAGTTAGTGGAGTTCGTCCTGCTCACAGTGTTCAGCTAAAACTACAAGTTAGAGCGGTGCGTCCTGCTCACAGTGTTCAGCTAAAACTACAAGTTAGTGCGCTGCATCCTGCTCACAGTGTTCAGCTAAAACTACACGTTAGTGGGGTGCATCCTGCTCACAGTATTCAGCTAAAACTACAAGTTAGTGCGGTGCGTCCTGCTCACGGTGTTCAGCTAAAACTACAAGTTAGTGCGGTGCGTCCTGCTAACAGTGTTCAGCTAAAACTACAAGTTAGTGCGGTGCAACCTGCTCACAGTGTTCAGCTAAAACTACAAGTTACTGGGGTGCGTCCTGCTCACAGTGTTCAGCTAAAACTACAAGCTAGTGCAGTGCGTCCTGCTCACAGTGTTCATCTAAAGCTACAAGTTAGTGCAGTACGTCCTGCTCACAGTGTTCAGCTAAAACTAAAAGTTAGTGCGGTGCGTCCTGCTCACAGTGTTCAACTAAAACTGCAAGTTAGTGGGGTGCGTCCTCCTCACAGTGTTCAGCTAAAATTACAAGTTAGTGGGGTGCGTCCTGCTCACAGTATTTAGCTAAAACTACAAGTTAGTGTGGTGCGTCCTGCTCACAGTGTTCCGCTAAAACTACAAGTTAGTGTAGTGAGACCTCTGCACAGTGTTCATCTAAAGCTACAAGTTAGTGCAGCACGTCCTGCTCACAGTGTTCAGCTAAAACTACAAGTTAGTGCGGTACGTCCTGCTCACAGTGTTCAACTTAAACTACAAGTTAGTGGGGTGCGTCCTGCTCACAGTGTTCAGCTAAAACTACAAGTTAGTGTGGTGCGTCCTCCTCACAGTGTTCAGCTAAAACTACAAGTTTAATGCGGTGTGTCATGCTCACAGCGTGCAGCTAAAACTACAAGTTAGTGTAGTGAGACCTCTGCACAGTGTTCATCTAAAGCTACAAGTTAGTGCAATGCGTCCTGCTCACAGTGTTCATCTAAAGCTACAAGTTAGTGCAGTACGTCCTGCTCACAGTGTTCAGCTAAAACTACAAGTTAGTGCGGTGCGTCCTGCTCACAGTGTTCAACTAAAACTACAAGTTAGTGGAGTGCGTCCTGCTCACAGTGTTCAGCTAAAACTAAAAGTTAGAGCGGTGCGTCCTGCTCACAGTGTTCAGCTAAAACTACAAGTTAGTGCGGTGCGTCCTGCTCACAGTGTTCAGCTAAAACTACATGTTAGTGTAGTGAGACCTCTGCACAGTGTTCATCTAAAGCTACAAGTTAGTGCAGTGCTTCCTGCTCACAGTGTTCAGCTAAAACTACAAGTTAGTGCGGTGCGTCCCGCTCACAGTGTTCAACTAAAACTACAAGTTAGTGGGGTGCGTCCTGCTCACAGTGTTCAGCTAAAACTACAAGTTAGTGCAGTGCGTCCTGCTCACAGTGTTCAGCTAAAACTACAAGTTAGTGGGGTGCGTCCTGCTCACAGTATTCAGCTAAAACTACAAGTAAGTGCGGTGCGTCCTTCTCACGATGTTTAGCTAAAACTATAAGTTAGTGCGGAGCGTCCTGCTCACAGTGTTCAGCTAAAACTACAAGTTAGTGCGGTGCCTCCTGCTCAAAGTGTTCAGCTAAAACTACAAGTTAGTGGGGTGCGTCCTGCTCACAGTATTCAGCTAAAACTACAAGTTAGTGCGGTGCGTCCTGCTCACAGTGTTCAGCTAAAACTACAAGTTAGTGTAGTGAGACCTCTGCACAGTGTTCATCTAAAGCTATAAGTTAGTGCAGTGCGTCCTGCTCACAGTGTTCAACTAAAACTACAAGTTAGTGGAGTGCGTCCTGCTCACAGTGTTCAGCTAAAACTACAAGTTAATGTGGTGCGTCCTCCTCACAGTGTTCAGCTAAAACTACAAGTTAGTGTAGTGAGACCTCTGCACAGTGTTCATCTAAAGCTACAAGTCTCACAGTGTTTATCTAAAGCTACAAGTTAGTGCAGTACGTCCTGCTCACAGTGTTCAGCTAAAAATAAAAGTTAGTGCGGTGCGTCCTGCTCACAGTGTTCAACTAAAACTACAAGTTAGTGGGCTGCGTCCTGCTCACAGTGTTCAGCTAAAACTACAAGCTAGTGCGGTGCGTCCTGCTCACAGTGTTCAGCTAAAACTACAAGTTAGTGCGGTGCGTCCTGCTCACAGTGTTCAGCTAAAACTACAAGTTAGTGTAGTGAGACCTCTGCACAGTGTTCATCTAAAGCTACAAGTTAGTGCAGTGCGTCCTGCTCACAGTGTTCATCTAAAGCTACAAGTTAGTGCGGTGCGTCTTGCTCACAGTGTTCAGCTAAAACTACAAGTTAGTGCGGTGCGTCCTGCTCACAGTGTTCAACTAAAACTACAAGTTAGTGGGGTGCGTCCTGCTCACAGTGTTCAGCTAAAGCTACAAGTTAGTGTGGTGCATCCTCCTCACAGTGTTCAGCTAAAACTACAAGTTAGTGCGGTGCGTCCTGCTCACAGTGTTCAGCTAAAACTACAAGTTAGTGTAGTGAGACCTCTGCACAGTGTTCATCTAAAGCTACAAGTTAGTGCAGTGTGTCTTGCTCACAGTGTTCAGCTAAAACCACAAGTTAGTGTGGTGCGTCCTGCTCACAGTGTTCAGATAAAACTACAAGTTAGTGGGGTGTGTCCTGCTCACAGTATTCAGCTAAAACTACAAGTTAGTGCGGTGCGTCCTGCTCACGGTGTTCAGCTAAAACTACAAGTTAGTGCGGTGCGTCCTGCTTACAGTGTTCAGCTAAAACTACAAGTTAGTGGGGTGCGTCCTGCTCACAGTATTCAGCTAAAACTACAAGTTAGTGCGGTGCATCCTGCTCACAGTGTTTAGCTAAAACTACAAGTTAGTGTAGTGAGACCTCTGCACAGTGTTCATCTAAAGCTACAAGTTAGTGCAGTGCGTCCTGCTCACAGTGTTCAGCTAAAACTATAAGTTAGTGCGGTGCGTTCTGCTCACAGTGTTCAGCTAAAACTGCAAGTTAGTGCGGTGCGTCCTGCTCACAGTGTTCAGCTAAAACTACAAGTTAGTGCGGTGCGTATTGCTCACAGTGTTCAGCTAAAACTACAAGTTAGTGTAGTGAGACCTCTGCACAGTGTTCATCTAAAGCTACAAGTTAGTGCAGTGCTTCCTGCTCACAGTGTTCATCTAAAGCTACAAGTTAGTGCAGTGCGTCCTGCTCACAGTGTTCAGCTAAAACTACAAGTTAGTGCGGTGCGTCCTGCTCACAGTGTTCAACTAAAACTACAAGTTAGTGGGGTGCGTCCTGCTCACAGTGTTCAGCTAAAGCTACAAGTTAGTGCGGTGCGTCCTGCTCACAGTGTTCAGCTAAAACTACAAGTTAGTGTAGTGAGACCTCTGCACAGTGTTCATCTAAAGCTACAAGTTAGTGCAGTGCGTCTTGCTCACAGTGTTCAGCTAAAACCACAAGTTAGTGTGGTGCGTCCTGCTCACAGTGTTCAGATAAAACTACAAGTTAGTGGGGTGTGTCCTGCTCACAGTATTCAGCTAAAACTACAAGTTAGTGCGGTGCGTCCTGCTCAC
This sequence comes from Lithobates clamitans, assembly GCA_037952925.1. Taxonomy (NCBI): domain Eukaryota; kingdom Metazoa; phylum Chordata; class Amphibia; order Anura; family Ranidae; genus Lithobates; species Lithobates clamitans. The sequence continues at coordinate 367,822 of JBBGZY010000900.1, forward strand.
AGTGTTTAGCTAAAACTACAAGTTAGTGCGGTGCGTCCTGCTCACAGTGTTCAACTAAAACTACAAGTTAGTGGGGTGCGTCCTGCTCACAGTGTTCAGCTAAAACTACAAGTTAGTGTGGTGCGTCCTCCTCACAGTGTTCAGCTAAAACTACAAGTTAGTGTGGTGCGTCCTGCTCACAGTGTTCAGCTAAAACTACAAATTAGTGTAGTGAGACCTCTGCACAATTTTCATCTAAAGCTACAAGTTAGTGTGGTCCGTCCTGCTCACAGTGTTCAGCTAAAACTACAAGTTAGTGCGGTGCGTCCTGCTCACAGTGTTCAACTAAAACTACAAGTTAGTGCGGTGCGTCCTGCTCACAGTGTTAAGCTAAAACTTCAAGTTAGTGCGGTGCGTCCTGCTCACAGTGTTCAGCTAAAACTACAAGTTAGTGCGGTGCGTACTGCTCACAGTGTTCAGCTAAAACTACAAGTTAGTGTAGTGAGACCTCTGCACAGTGTTCATCTAAAGCTGCAAGTTAGTGCAGTGCTTCCTCCTCACAGTGTTCATCTAAAGCTACAAGTTAGTGCAGTGCGTCCTGCTCACAGTGTTCAGCTAAAACTACAAGTTAGTGCGGTGCGTCCTGCTCACAGTGTTCAACTAAAACTACAAGTTAGTGGGGTGTGTCCTGCTCACAGTGTTCAGCTAAAGCTACAAGTTAGTGTGGTGCATCCTCCTCACAGTGTTCAGCTAAAACTACAAGTTAGTGCGGTGCGTCCTGCTCACAGTGTTCAGCTAAAACTACAAGTTAGTGTAGTGAGACCTCTGCACAGTGTTCATCTAAAGCTACAAGTTAGTGCAGTGCGTCCTGCTCACAGTTTTCAGCTAAAACCACAAGTTAGTGTGGTGCGTCCTGCTCACAGTGTTCAGATAAAACTACAAGTTAGTGGGGTGCATCCTGCTCACAGTATTCAGCTAAAACTACAAGTTAGTGCGGTGCGTCCTGCTCACGGTGTTCAGCTAAAACTACAAGTTAGTGCGGTGCGTCCTGCTCACAGTGTTCAGCTAAAACTTCAAGTTAGTGGGGTGCGTCCTGCTCACAGTATTCAGCTAAAACTACAAGTTAGTGCGGTGCATCCTGCTCACAGTGTTTAGCTAAAACTACAAGTTAGTGTAGTGAGACCTCTGCACAGTGTTCATCTAAAGCTACAAGTTAGTGCAGTGCGTCCTGCTCACAGTGTTCAGCTAAAACCACAAGTTAGTGTGGTGCGTCCTGCTCACAGTGTTCAACTTAAACTACAAGTTAGTGGGGTGCGTCCTGCTCACAGTGTTCAGCTAAAACTACAAGTTAGTGTGATGCATCCTCCTCACAGTGTTCAGCTAAAACTACAAGTTAGTGCGGTGCGTCCTGCTCACAGTGTTCAGCTAAAACTACAAATTAGTGTAGTGAGACCTCTGCACAATTTTCATCTAAAGCTACAAGTTAGTGTAATGCGTCCTGCTCACAGTGTTCAGCTAAAACTACAAGTTATGCCGCGTACACACGGTCGGACTTTGCAGCTACAAAAGTCGGACAGCCTGTCCGACATACTTCCGGCGTACCTTCGGCGGACTTGGGGCAGACTTTCTTACGAACGGACTTGCCCACACACGACCACACAAAAGTACGCCAGCTTAGTACGCTGTGACGTACACCAAGTCCGACGAGACTATAAAACGGAAGTTCAATAGCCCGTACGACACCCTTTGGGCTCCTTCTGCTAATCTCGTGTTTATCTCGTGTTAGTAGAAGTTTGGTGAGAGACGATTCGCGCTTGTGAGACTCGTATTTTTCAGTTCGTTTTAACTGTTGTTCAGTCTGTGCTTGTGAGGTTTGTATCTGCTTTTCAGTGCGTTTGGTCAGTTGGCATTGAGAAATCTTTGTTTTATTGGCCCCTCGTTCCTGATTTTCAGGTCGTTCTTCACAGGCCTTGCTGTTCTTCAGTGCGTTCTGTTTAGTGCGTTCTGACCAGCCGACCGTTTTGAAGCCATGTTACCTGTACGTACTCGTCGTAGAGCTCGTGCATTGTATGTGCTTGGTGCTGTAGTTTATTCTTCAGCCCAAGACCAGTCCATGAACAGGGCGAGGAGGAGTTCATGGACCAAGAATTGGTTGCTTCAGCGTGACCAGTTCTGTCACATGCCTTTGCTCCGTGAGATCCGTGAGAATAATCCTGAGGATTTCAGGAACTTTCTCCGGATGACGGACCCCGTTTTTGATCGTTTGGTGGCTTTGCTGACCCCCTATATCAGCAGGCAGGATACCTGCATGAGGCAAGCCATCACTCCGGAGCAGAGGCTGGTCGCTACCTTGCGGTATTTGCAGTGCCGGACTGGCCGACCGGGATACCGGGAAATCCCCCGGTGGGCCGGCTGTCTGGCTGCCCCTGGTGCCGCTGTGAGGGCAGCGGCGCCTGAAAAAAACATGGCCGCGGGGCCGCCAGGCTTACATGCAACTGCGCATGCGCCAGCACTACTGTCGAAAGTGTGTACGGGCTTTCCCGAGCTAGCCGTGCTCGGGAAAGTCCGTACACACTCGGCAATTCTCGGAAGTGCGGGCGCATGCGCAGTGACGATGGCGCCGATCGGCGCCATTTTTAAAAGTACCGCCGTGAGTACTCGTCTGCTCGCCTCTTCTTCGGCTGGTGGCCTCTTCCTCCCGCCCCCCCTGCAGCCTCTGACCTCCTGCCCCCCCATGCAGCCTCTGACCTCCTGCCCCCCCATGCAGCCTCTGACCTCCTGCCCCCACTGCAGCCTCTGACCTCCTGCCCCCACTGCAGCCTCTGACCTCCTGCCCCCACTGCAGCCTCTGACCTCCTGCCCCCACTGCAGCCTCTGACCTCCTGCCCCCACTGCAGCCTCTGACCTCCTGCCCCCACTGCAGCCTCTGACCTCCTGCCCCCACTGCAGCCTCTGACCTCCTGCCCCCACTGCAGCCTCTGACCTCCTGCCCCCCCTGCAGCCTCTGACCTCCTGCAGCCTCTGACCTCCTGACCCCCTGCAGCCTCTGACCTCCTGCCCCCACTGCAGCCTCTGACCTCCTGCCCCCCCTGCAGCCTCTGACCTCCTGCCCCCACTGCAGCCTCTGACCTCCTGCCCCCACTGCAGCCTCTGACCTCCTGCCCCCACTGCAGCCTCTGACCTCCTGCCCCCACTGCAGCCTCTGACCTCCTGCCCCCACTGCAGCCTCTGACCTCCTGCCCCCACTGCAGCCTCTGACCTCCTGCCCCCACTGCAGCCTCTGACCTCCTGCCCCCACTGCAGCCTCTGACCTCCTGCCCCCCCTGCAGCCTCTGACCTCCTGCCCCCACTGCAGCCTCTGACCTCCTGCCCCCACTGCAGCCTCTGACCTCCTGCCCCCACTGCAGCCTCTGACCTCCTGCCCCCACTGCAGCCTCTGACCTCCTGCCCCCACTGCAGCCTCTGACCTCCTGCCCCCACTGCAGCCTCTGACCTCCTGCCCCCACTGCAGCCTCTGACCTCCTGCCCCCACTGCAGCCTCTGACCTCCTGCCCCCCTGCAGCCTCTGACCTCCTGCAGCCTCTGACCTCCTGCCCCCACTGCAGCCTCTGATCTCCTGCCCCCACTGCAGCCTCTGACCTCCTGCCCCCACTGCAGCCTCTGACCTCCTGCCCCCACTGCAGCCTCTGACCTCCTGCCCCCACTGCAGCCTCTGACCTCCTGCCCCCACTGCAGCCTCTGACCTCCTGCCCCCACTGCAGCCTCTGACCTCCTGCCCCCACTGCAGCCTCTGACCTCCTGCCCCCCCTGCAGCCTCTGACCTCCTGCCCCCACTGCAGCCTCTGACCTCCTGCAGCCTCTGACCTCCTGCCCCCCCTGCAGCCTCTGACCTCCTGCCCCCACTGCAGCCTCTGACCTCCTGCCCCCCTGCAGCCTCTGACCTCCTGCCCCCACTGCAGCCTCTGACCTCCTGCCCCCCCTGCAGCCTCTGACCTCCTGCCCCCACTGCAGCCTCTGACCTCCTGCCCCCACTGCAGCCTCTGACCTCCTGCCCCCCCTGCAGCCTCTGACCACCTGCCCCCCCTGCAGCCTCTGACCACCTGCCCCCCCTGCAGCCTCTGACCTCCTGTCCCCCCCCTGCAGCCTCCGACCTCCTGTCCCCCCCCTGCAGCCTCCGACCTCCTGTCCCCCCCCTGCAGCCTCTGACCTCCTGTCCCCCCCTGCAGCCTCTGACCTCCTGTCCCCCCCTGCAGCCTCTGACCTCCTGTCCCCCCCCTGCAGCCTCTGACCTCCTGTCCCCCCCCTGCAGCCTCTGACCTCCTGTCCCCCCCCTGCAGCCTCTGACCTCCTGTCCCCCCCCTGCAGCCTCTGACCTCCTGTCCCCCCCTGCAGCCTCTGACCTCCTGTCCCCCCCTGCAGCCTCTGACCTCCTGTCCCCCCCCTGCAGCCTCTGACCTCCTGTCCCCCCCCTGCAGCCTCTGACCTCCTGTCCCCCCCCTGCAGCCTCTGACCTCCTGTCACCCCCCCTCCGCAGCCTCTGACCTCCCCTGTACCATCGGCAGCCTCTGACCTCCCCTGTACCATCGGCAGCCTCTGACCTCCCCTGTACCATCGGCAGCCTCTGACCTCCCCTGTACCATCGGCAGCCTCTGACCTCCCCTGTACCATCGGCAGCCTCTGACCTCCCCTGTACCATCGGCAGCCTCTGACCTCCCCTGTACCATCGGCAGCCTCTGACCTCCTGTCCCCCCCCCCCTGCAGCCTCTGACCTCCTGTCCCCCCCCCTGCAGCCTCTGACCTCCTGTCCCCCACCCTGCAGCCTCTGACCTCCCCTGTACCATCGGCAGCCTCTGACCTCCTGTCCCCCCCCCCTGCAGCCTCTGACCTCCTGTCCCCCCCCCTGCAGCCTCTGACCTCCTGTCCCCCACCCTGCAGCCTCTGACCTCCCCTGTACCATCGGCAGCCTCTGACCTCCTGTCCCCCACCCTGCAGCCTCTGACCTCCTGTCCCCCACCCTGCAGCCTCTGACCTCCCCTGTACCATCGGCAGCCTCTGACCTCCTGTCCCCCCCCCCCCTGCAGCCTGTGACCTCCCCTGTACCATCGGCAGCCTCTGACCATCTATTGTCTTATATCACGTCTGCAGTCTGGAGTGGAGTCAACAGTGGGAGTGCCTCAGGGATAGGGGTCATGGGAGAAGTCAGACGTGTATGGACTGTGGAGAGGAAACTATGGGATAAAACCAGAGCCACCGAGCTGGAGCCGACTGACTGAGCCCTGCAAGGTGCACCTGAGAGGAGGTCAGTGACAGCGCCGCCAGGCCTACCTGAAAGGGGGGGGGTCAATGCAATATTGTAAGGGGGCACTGATAAAAAGGTTTACCCCTTATATCAGTAAACCCCCTTACTTTAGTGTTTTCTTTCTGCAGAAGGTGGTCTCTGGTCACCAGAGTCCTCCCCACATTCCCAGAGTTCCCCTTTACATCATAGTCTGCAGGATTCCACCTTACAGTGCAAGTGAGAACTCTGATGTAAAGAGGAATGCAGAGGACTCTGATATAAGTGGGGTCTCTGGTCACCAGTGCCCCCCTTTTATATCAGAGTTCCCGCTTAGATCATGATCTGCAATGTTCCCCTTTATGTCAGAGTTCCCTTGCACTGTAAAGGGGAATCCTCCTGATATATGGGGGAACTCTGTGTTGGGTTATATTAATCTGACTTTCATGTAAATGGAGAAATATGGTGTTTGACTTTTGTTTAACTTAACACATTGCTAATAGCAGTTTATAGCTTAAATATTGATATTTGCACTGAAAACTGCCATTTACGGCACCTTTTTTTTGCAGTGTCAATAAAAAATGTGCCATTAAATGCCATGATTTTTGCCTTGAAAAAAATTGCTGCTGTTTGTAAATTCCATGTCTCTCTTATCTATATATAATACACTCTTCAAATGTGCTTTAAAATGCATGGTTTTCCCTTTTGTGAACAAGAAAATAACGACGTTATGCGGTTGGGCTGGTATAATAATGCTATGGGGCTGGTATAATAATGCTATGGGGCTGGTATAATAATGCTATGGGGCTGGTATGAAATTATTTCCAGGGCTGGTTTTTATTCCCAGTCCGGCCCTGGGTATTTGGCCACAGGGAGAAGCCTGCAGGACCTTAAGTTCTCGACAGGCATCTCCCCCCAGGCTCTGGGGATCATTATCCCAGAGACCTGTTCTGCCATCATACAGGTCCTGCAGAAGGACTATATTAAGGTAAGCTATTTTTTATTTTATTAGCATCACATGTTCTTTTATGTAATCTTTGATAATGTAATGTATTTCTTGCTTCAAACACTACTTCCCATCATTGCAATATAGTGTGAATGTCCCCTTTTTATCCTCACACATGCTGGGATTTTTTCCTGTTATTTTTTGTCATGCATGTATAGTTTCCTTCAATAACCTTCCCAGCATGAAGTGATGGGAACATATCCACCTAGTCTACTCATTTTGAATGTATTTTGTTGGAGTGTATTTAGTGTGCTTATAATTAGCAATTAGCTAGATTTCACAACCCCCCCCACCTGAACTCACTCCAAATAGTGTGCTGCTAATTAGCAATTAGCTAGATTTCACAACCCCCCCCCCACCTGAACTCACTCCAAATAGTGTGCTGCTAATTAGCAATTAGATAGATTTCACAACCCCCCCCCCACCTGAACTCACTCCAAATAGTGTGCTGCTAATTAGCAATTAGCTAGATTTCACAACCCCCCCCCCCCCCCCCACCTGAACTCACTCCAAATAGTGTGCTGCTAATTAGCAATTAGCTAGATTTCACAACCCCCCCCACCTGAACTCACTCCAAATAGTGTGCTGCTAATTAGCAATTAGCTAGATTTCACAACCCCCCCACCCCCACCCTCGTTAAAATTTGCTTGAATGTTCTGTGGTGTTGATTTGTCTAAAGCAAATCTATGTTGCACTTTGCAAAATGCATGTGCACTCTACAAGTGCATTTGTTCCAGTGCTTTAGTAAATGAGCAGAAGCTCTGCTGATTTCCATCATCAAATCATATGCAAGCCTCAAAGTGTTTTCATTAATTGCCCTTGCATGTGATTGTGTACTCTTTGCAACATGAATGCCTTTTGACATTACCTCATTTACTGTAAGCTGGTTAGCAACTGCACCTGCAGAGTGCGACAACTGCAGTCTTGTAGCCTTTGTTATCCCTAAATTCCTGCGTGTTGTTAAAGTAATTTTTTTTTGGGATTTCACAACCCCCTAAAATGTAATCAATGTTCTATCAGAGGGGGTGAGCAATCTGATAAGTGTGCCTTTTTCCATATTAGTTATTCCAGAAGAATTAAATTATTGAATGTTATACTGATGCTGGGGAATAATGTTTTTAATTGTCTAATTTTCTTGCAATGTTAGCTTCCAAATTAATTGATTTTGGTTTTCTTGTTTGATTCCCCAGTTTCCTTCAACGCCACAGGAATGGCAGACTGTGGCATCCCATTTTGCCAGCCGTTGGGACTTTCCCAATTGTGGAGGGGCTATAGATGGGAAACATGTCCACATTGTGCCACCACCCCATTCGGGGTCATATTATTTTAATTATAAGGGGTTCCACAGTATTGTTTTAATGGCGGTGGTGTCGGCACACTATGATTTTTTATATGTGGACGTGGGGAAGAATGGCCGGATGTCGGATGGAGGAGTATTTGCCCAGACGGAGTTCTGCCAGCGTCTCCAGAGTGGTGGCCTGGGATTGCCACCTGATGAGGATAACGTGGAAGGACTCCCCTTTGTCTTCATTGCCGATGAAGCCTTCGCTCTGAGCAAGCACCTCATGAGGCCATTCCCCCAAAGAACCCTCACCCCGGAGAGGAGGGTTTTTAATTACCGGCTGGCCAGAGCTAGAAGAGTGGTTGAGAATGCGTTTGGAATTCTGGCCAGCCGGTTCCGCCTGTTTTCAAACAGCCACTAATTTGGCGGAATACAAACTTAATTTTATAATTTTATCATGCTGCATTCTGCACAACTTTTTAAATAAGCATTCTGCCAATTATATAGGCACAGTTGGGCCTGAGGCCGGACAAATAGAAGCCAACCTTACAGGCCTGGATACTGTCCGTACTGGCTTGGCCCCCCAAAGTTCCCGTCAGGTTAGACAGCAATATGTTGATTATTTTATGGGTAGGGGGGCCATTGCAATGGGCCAGGATATATAATTTTTTGACAATAAAAAAAATATTGCTGAAATCTGGCATTATATTTATTGCTTGCCTTTCTTTTGGGCTGTCTCCTAGGTTATGGTCGAGCAGTTGTAGTGCCAACTGTATTAGAATTTTAAAAATGTCTAAATAAGCTCCATTGCCACTGTAAACAACTTTTTGACAATTATAACCAAACTGATACTGAGCCTTGAAATAACAAACCACACATTTGTTAAAATCCTATAAAAGGAGATGTTTTTATTAATTGTTGTTATGCATTCAGTTCTGCATTTAGTATAAAATGTTCATAGACAAAAATATAATGGTATCTTAATGATGTAGCAAAATATAATTATATTTAAATATTTCTACCTAATCCACAAAAAAATATTTTGGGCTTTTGGATTTTCGAAAACAGGCTTTTTTTTTTGGAAAATCAAGTTTTGTTTTTTTTTTTTTTTTTTTTAAATCTTTATTTAAATTTTTCACAAACCATACAAAACCCAAGAGAGTGCCGAGGCAACAACATGTAACATAATAAAATTTATCAAAAGCATTTCATCATCTCAACGTACTCTCTCTGAAATCCCTCCCAACCCACCCCACCTAACCCCTCACCCATCTACCCTTCCACCCCCAGCAGCCCTCTACCTCCTTTTCCCTTACTGCGAAGTGGTTACTGGAGACCCCCTTGGGGCAGCTCACTTCGAAACTAATTCAGCGTATAAGAGAGAGTTCCTAAAGATCAACCACATTGCCCATTTACTTCTCCTTGATGTATCATCTCTAAGAAGCCCCTCATCATCCCCTTTCTCTAGAATGTACAGTCCCTGTATTTTTAGTAGCCAATCCCTAACATTAGGACCTTCAGTGTTTTGCCAGTTCTTGGGGATTTCGCTTTTTGCGGAGTTTAATAGTACTGGAATTAAAGACCTATCGTACTCCCTTTTGCCTCCTTCTGCACTGTGGAACAGACAAATCCATGGGTCACATGGTATTGATCTGCCCGTGATTGTTTTAATTATCTGGATTACCTTTGCCCAGAATTTTTTGACCACTGGGCAGCTCCACCAAATATGAGCCATGGATCCCGGTATCCCACATCCCCTCCAACAATTAGGGGACCTATCTGGTTGGTATTTATTAATCTGTACAGGGGTAGAATACCATCTGGATAGGCATTTGTAGTTTGACTCTATTGTTTTTATGTCCGAGGCCGTACTATGTGTGGCTTTTAATATGTTGCCCTTTGCGTTTTCGTCTAATGGCACCCCAAGGTCTATCTCCCATTTCTTAACGAATGGCGGCATATCCAACTCCTCCGCACTCAGTAGTATTTTATATATGGCCGAAATATAACCTTTCAACTTATTGTTATTAAATAACTTCTCTATTGGCAAGAGATTGTTCTCCCCCCGTATCGGAGCCGGGAGGCTTTTAATAAAGTGCGATAGTTGCATATGCCGCCATCGGTCAAGCCTCATTAACTCTCTACATGTGTTTATGTGCTCGTACGTGCCTATTTTCCCTTTTTTCATAATATGTTTAACTTGTGTCTTATTGTTTATGATCCAGTTGCCCCCCACTTCCTCCATCCCTGGGGGGAATAATTCATTGTTTTTTAAATAGATCATTGGTGAATTGTATTCCCACCCATTTGAAGTGTGCATCCAATCCCAAATTTTGAAAGTGTACTGTGTAATAGTGTGTGTATTTGGACCTAGTGTTCTACAACCTGGGGGGTTCCAAAGTATAGTGTTCAAACGTGCTCCACTTAAACCTATTTCAAGGTTGACCCATCTTTTAGTGGTTTCACCCTTAACCCAATCGACAACACGTGCTAGTGCTATTGCATAGTGATATTTTTTAAAGTCCGGGAGGGCCAGTCCCCCATAGGCTTTCCCTCTACATAGTACTTTGTGTGCTACCCTTGGTCTCTTATTTTTCCAGATGAGACCCTTTAGTATTTGTGTTAACTTTTTAAAGTAAATTTGAGGTAATGGGATAGGCAACATTTGCATCTTATAAAATACCTTTGGGGCCAGCACCATTTTTATTGCATTGACTCGCCCTATCCAAGAGATGGGGCAATGACCCATCCTCTTTGTCTCTAATCTGACTTCGTCTAACAGGGGCAAAAAGTTCAGGGCGTACGTCCTCTCTATAGAGTTTGTCAACTTAACCCCCAGGTATTTGATATTATCCCTTACTGGGAAATTAAAAGTGTCCCTAATCCAGATCTCATCCCTCCTGTTCATGCCGACACTCAGAGCTTCCGATTTTCCCAAATTGATCTTGTAGTTTGATAGCTCACTGTATTTCTTAATGATCGCTAATATGTTAGGGATTGAGATCCTCGGGTTTGTGATGTATAGGAGGACATCGTCGGCATATGCCGCCAGTTTGTGTTCCTCTTTCCCAACCCTACACCCCTTAATATCAGGATTTTTACGGAGAGCAGCAAGCAACGGCTCCAGTGTCAACACGAACAGGAGGGGGGACAACGGGCAGCCCTGTCTAGTGCCGTTTCCCATCTCAAACTGAGCCGAGGGGGAGTTGTTAACCTTGACAAAAGCGGAGGGGTGATGATACAAAACTTTCATCCATTTCAACATTTTTTCTCCCACCCCCATAGCTTCTAACGTTTTGAACATGAAACCCCAGTCTACCCTGTCAAAGGCCTTTTCGGCGTCGATTGACAGGAATAGACCTGGGGTTCCATTGCTTTTAAAGGCCTCCATCAGGAGCAAGGACCGCACCCCGTTGTCTTTGCTTTCTCGCCCAGGGACAAAACCCGCCTGATCCGGATGGATCAGATACGCCATCTTCTCCCTGAGTCTGGAAGCAAGCACCTTTGCGTACAACTTAGTATCAGCGTTTATAAGTGCTATAGGTCTATAACTGGAGCAGAGGGTACGGTCCTTGCCCTCCTTAGGGATCAGGGTCACCGCTGCCAGCAGAGCTCCCTTGCTCATCTCGCCCTGGGATCCTAATTCATTCCACAGCCTACACATCCTCGGGATCAGAGTTTTTCCAAATGTTTTAAAAAAGGCCGCTGTAAAGCCGTCTGGTCCTGGGCTTCTCCCAGAGGGGGAGGAACCCAGTGCAAGACTAATCTCTTCCTCTGTTATGGGTCTATCAAGTTCTTGGGAGTCTGATTCGGATAATCTATGCAACCCTGCTTCTGTAAGAAAGGCCTCTGCACTGTTGTTGGTCCCTTTATTCCCACCTGGTTTACTCACTGAATATAGGGCTTTGAAGTAACGCCTAAATTCCTCTCCAATTTCCCCGGAAGCGTATTTAACTACTCCATTTTTGTTTTGTATCTTGTCTATAAAATTTATATCCCGTTTTCTCCTCAAGGTTTTGGCCAGGTGTTTTCCCGCTTTGTTACCCCACTTGATCCTCTCTCTTATGTATCTGTTCAATATGTGTTGCGTCTCCTGATCCATTAAATCCCTTAGTTCATCTCTTTTGGCGGTTAGGTGCATCAATAGAGTCTTGTCTGGGCCTCTATAAGCTTTATGTAGCTGTTCTAACCTAAATATGTCTGCAATGAGGGTGTTTTTTCTTTTTGTTCTTTTTCTTGTTTTTTTTTAAAAGCAAGTTTTTTGTTTTTTTTTGTTTTGTAAAATCAATTTTTTAAATTTTTTTGGTTTTTTAACATTAATTATTTTTTTATTTTTTTGGTGTTTTAAAATCAATTTTTTTACTTTTTTTGGTTTTTTAACATTAATTATTTATTCGATTTTTTGGTGTTTTAAAATCAATTTTTTAATTTTTTTGGTTTTTTAACATTAATTATTTTTTTATTTTTTTGGTGTTTTAAAATCAATTTTTTTACTTTTTTTGGTTTTTTAACATTAATTATTTATTCGATTTTTTGGTGTTTTAAAATCAATTTTTTAAATTTTTTTGGTTTTTTAACATTAATTATTTTTTTATTTTTTTGGTGTTTTAAAATCAATTTTTTTACTTTTTTTGGTT